>OZ026612.1:78252706-78652706 GCA_964020975.1 Hermodice carunculata | reverse complement strand
GCTGTAGATTTTGTAGACAATCTCGATGGAAAGGATTGCAATTTCCACAGCTTTGAACTGAAAAGGCTTTTGGTATTCATCGTATACATATTTTAACTGACCCAACTTTTGTAGTTGGTTTTGTTTATTCTCATGATATTTATTGTGTTTCTCCATGGGTATTTGTAAGAAACCATCCTCAAACTGACTGTTTCCTGTTGCATCCATAACATTTTATTGAGTTCGCCATAGTATAAACCAAACAGATGTGATCTGATATGGTTTAAGTGTTATTGCGATGGTGGATTTTTTCCTTGTGAGTTATCACTGTGAAAATATTTTTCATACGTAAAACCGATTGCACAAAAACATCTTTCCACTTCTTAAGCTTAGCTGATCGTGAAAAACTTATGAGCCGTCACATTTGCACTATCTGTACCAGATGAAAATATCTATCATAGTTGTAAAGGGTAGTTATCATACATCAAGCTCTTCACAGTAAAGCACAATTTCCTATAGTTTTTCTTTTGTTTACAATCTGTTTGCCCATGAGATTAGCTGAACACTTTACCATGGACGTGACAGCAAGTATGGGCTTTGGGCTTCAGATTCTCACAAAAAGAGATAACCAATCCTTTTTTAAAAAATGTAAAAAGCAATGTTTGGCAACCTTGGTCTGGATAGACTGCATTCCCTTTCATGTGTTGGTACGCAAGTTTCTCGACTGAACGCTATAATAACTCCTTCTGTGAAAGTGGAATGCTCATTTTTTTGTAAATGCAAGATATAAAATAATAATTACGAGACATAATGTAGTAATAAGGGGAATAAATATCATAAAATAGTATTTACTCAGAGGATTAATGCAAAACTCTCTATTGGTATTGACGTTTGTGATGTCTGTCAGAGAAAAAGACTTTCTTCATAGGTCATTTCAGATGTTATAAGCGTTCCAGTCCTTTACAATGTGTTTTTATTATTATTATTATTATTATTATTATTATTATTATTATTATTATTATTATTATTATTATTATTATTATTATTATTATTATTATTATTATTATTATTATTATTATTATTATTATTATTATTTTACAACTTCTTCAAATCAGCCTGCTTAGAGTGTATATATTCCGCAAACGCTCCTCTAACGATAGGTAGGGTCCCTTTGTAGAAACTGTCATAGTCACCTGTTGAAATGGGCAATAAAAGTTTCTTTTGTCGAAAACGACGATGAGAAATTTTCAGGCTTCTAAATAAAAACATATCTCCTGCAAGACTGACGTGCGCTGCAGTATTACTTTACAAAATGTATCTTATCATCATGATACATGACGGGAGTAAATATATTGCACGCGGTTACACAGCCTCTTTGGTTATCTTTTGTCATATCGTCACAGCACATTTTGAATGAATAAGATCAGATCAAACGTGTTGAATTCCTTCAGGAATTGACAGTTGTGCAACATTTACCCCAGTGAATGCTACCTGGTAATTGTGATTGTTTATTTCTTAAGTACGATATTTTGTCCCATAATAAAGTTGGAAGATGTAATGCTAGTGTGAAACATATAACAATTGCGTACTGGCAATGTTAGGCTGAACTATATCTCCTCTTACCTACAGAAATAAAAGTTACAAACACAGTGAATATTCTAATTTTGTTGATGCATACCACAAACATATATTTACAGGTAATTTGGATATTATACATAATTCAAGCTTAAAAGAAATTATGAAAAAAGGTACAAAATTTCGGATGTGTCCCAAGTTAAACATTGACAATATTTTTCAGGATACATGTGATGCATTTGATTCCTACTGTATGAAATGGGCAAAGAAAGAAAAAATTGAATTTCAGAAATTTGAAGGATGGTTATCAAACTTGAAACGAGTCTTTAGAAATAAAATTTATAGTTACAAATCCCACATTAAGAATTCCAATACGGTTAATCTAAAAACAACCTGAAGTTGCAAAAGCAGTCAAAGAACTACAAGAAAGATTTGTGGTCACTAATATGGATAAGGCAGAGAACAATTTTGGGATCATCTGCAAAAAATATTATCTGGATGTTTTGAAAAACGAACTTGGTATAAACAATATTTCAGACATAAGAGGAAATGACGTTTATAAATTACACAAACAATCCATTGATAATTTGATAGATAGAAATAAAGATGAGATGAAAAGGAATTTTAATATCAAAATTTCTCAAGAGGACTCCTCTATTCCCCTTTGGTTCTGGATACCCAAATCACATAAAAACCCTTTTAAATCTAGATTCATAGCCGGTGCTACAAAATGTACAATAAAACAATTATCAAAAGAAGTGACATTGTGTTTGACTGCAATTAGGAATCATTTTGGTCAATACTGTAATGCAATTTCTAGAAACTGTGAAATAAATTGTTTTTGGAGTATAAGCAATTCTTCCGAGTTTGTATCTAAAATCAAAGATGTTAAAGCAAAAAATATCAAATGTTTTTTTTCTCTACATTGTACACAAATCTACCCATAGATGAAGTCAACAGTTCTCGTTCAGAATTAATAAGCAAAATGTTTAAACATAATGGTAAACCATACATTAATATCAATTCATATACAAAGAAAGCATATTGGTCACACAATAAATATTCAAAAAGTAACGTTAAATCTTACACTGTTGAAACTTTGATAAATGCTATAAAATTTCTTTTGGATAATACTTTTGTTCAATTCGGACCATTGTGTTTTTCAACAAACAAAAGGCATTCCAATGGGTAGCAACTGCTCCCCTTTACTGGCAGATTTGTATTTAACCTGGCTTGAATTTAAATATATGGATAAAGTGATGAAAAAGGACTTTCAATTTACAAAATTATCAAACAACGCAAGATATATTAATGACTTTGCTTGTGTAAATGTACAAAATTTCAGTGAAATTGCTAAAGAAATTTACCCAAAAGATATCCCTTTGGAGGGTAACAATTCAGGTGGTTTCAGAGATGTATTTTTGGACTTGGATATTCAGGTCACTAATGACAGGTTTTGTATTAAAGTCTATCACAAAATAGATGAGTTTAACTTTGAAGTAGTTAATTATCCTTTCCCGGCCACTAATATTTTGGATACTATTGGCTATAATACATTTTTGTCACAGATTTTGAGATTTGGTCGTATTTGTTCTAAATGTTAGGACTTTGCAAAGACACAAATGCAATATGGATATTTCATATGTCGGACGTGTAACAAAATATCAGTGATGAGGTAAAGCATATAACAGTAGACAACTGCATCGAGGCTTATTAAGAATTGGAGATGCTACAGTGCAATGGGGACTTCGGCGCAAATATCGTTTGTTATTCTATTGTTATCATGCAGAGGCAAGGTGACTTCGTTCAGCTGATAATGGCACTTCGAAAGAGGACAAGAAAGGTACGATTCAGTCTTAACTTGCCAAGACGACGGTGCTTTCAATTTATAAAAGACGTTTAAAATTTGTCTCAACAACATGAAATTATTTATATATTGTAACGTAGTTTTCCAGAAATTTACGTGTGCAAAAATGAACTATAAATAAAGTTTGTAGGATACTTTATTGTTGTTTTGTAATCTAAAATGACCACATTCAAAGTGGACATACATATATGTTGGCAGTATCCCAGGCTTACCCTTTCATATCTTCAGCTTTATCACACACAAAAATTGTAGCGCAGGTTGTTTTTTTTTTTTTTTTTTTTTGCTGGACACGATACCACCGCTGCTAGTCTGCTACAATCAGCTTTCTTGGTTATTGGTTACAATCTGGCACGGAACCCAGACGTACAAGAGAAACCGGTTAAAGAGGTGGAATATATGGGGCAAAGACGTGAGTAATGTTTTTTTTTTCGTTCCGAGCAGTTCGATAATCATCAAAGGCGATAGGCAACACAGATTCTTTAGTTACCCAATTGTGCATATGACAAAATAAATTTCATCTGACACATCATCCACGATTACACTGGGGAGCCGCAACAAGCTTATTTAAATCAGACCTTAGTTCCATATTATTATCAAGAATGTATTACACAAAGAACATATCCATTAGCGTCCTAATTAATGCTGTATCTCTAATAGTTGCAATGGTTATCTTTCAGGCAGTGCGGTACATAACCCCCCCCCCCAAAATGAATGAATGAATGAATGAATAAATAAATAAATAAATAAATAAATAAATGAATGAATGAATGAATGAATGAATGAATGAATGAATGAATGAATGAATGAATAAATAAATAAATAAATAAATAAATAAATAAATAAATAAATAAATAAATAAATAGATAAAGTCCGAAAGGTGCTCATGTTCGAAAGATTTTATAATAATACATATTTTGTTTTGTGACCACAGAACGGCCGGGTCGCAAGCCAGCAACTATAGGCACCCATCATTTGGCCAAAATGGGGAAACGCAGATACCAACTGCACCAAATCCCCATTCTTAAAAAAATAATGGTTCAATGAAAGCCGATATGCTTGAATGTTATAACCGACACTGCCTAGTTCACTGTAATTTATCCAGTATCCAGTATTGTCCCAGATCGAAACTGTACATATGTAAGACCACCAGCATCAAGGGAGCACCAAAAACATATTATATTTTGGACCACGGAACGGCTGGGTCTTGAACCAGCAGCAACAGGCACCAATCACCTAGCCGAAAATGGAAAACACACATACCAACTGCACATGTTATCTACAGCTGGACGGAAATAAAAAGAATTTAGGAAGTGACCTTTCAGAAATAATGTTGGGTTTTAATCAGGGTTTGGAATTGATTTGGCTAATTTTGGTCCAGCGTTAACAAAAAATATGTTAAGTTTATGAGCAAAGTCTTTTTTTATTTTTCAAAATCTTAGCGTTGTATTAAAATCGGTCCTGCGTTAAATTTAATCTATAGCGGTGTTTCTTTATAGCATTTTTTCACAGCAATTTTTAAACGTGTTTAATTCATCAGGATCGCCCTATATTACATCGAAATGCTACTGGTAAGTTGGTTTCTCCAGAGCATGGAGAGACACACGATATATGGACACAACACACAGGACAAACAATGTTACCAATTCTAATTCTATGCAGATAAACGAATGTAGGAATACAATTTACATTGTAATGCACATACGCGTAATCATAAATCACATACACAATATACTGCATAAATGCAAAAACAAAAAACAAAAAAAACCAGAATCATCTCGTATATCATTAAAATGGAAAGCTGAACAAACAGTCACACAAGGTCCCAAGGCAAAAAACAAAAACAAAAAAAAAAACAAAAAAAAAACAGAGAGAGAGAGAGAAAGAGAAAAAAAGGCCCCGCTATGTTATAATTAGATTTAGTATAGAAACTGTCTGGTATCCCCAATGTACTTCCGTAACGCTTCACAGATTTGTACATTTAAGGGATCCAATAATTCCTTGCTACCAAGGTGAAGAATTTCAATTAATCTGTCATCTGCAAGGTAAATAATCACCTGGAACTAAGATTGGAAAAATACAGACGAAGAGAATCTTTCTAAGTACGGAACACACAGGGCAAAAAAATCAAAAGTGTTCAAGACCTTAGTGGGTTAAGTATAAGAGCAGGCAGGGTTTGGGATGACGTGGACTTTAAAAAGATCGAGGTTAAGTCCGGAGTAGCCCAATCGTAGTTGTGTTTGACAAACATTGGCAAATCTGTAAACATGGAAAAAGGAGTCAGAGACAACATCCACGACAAGCAAGATTCCTTTCAATTTAGATATAAATAGTTTAAGGGAAATTGATTTGCGAATATTAGAAGGAAGATTCTTCGATTGCTTGATAGCATCAGGAAAGAAAGATTTTTTAAGGCAAATAGTTCGGCTTCTGATGGGGCGTACAGAGGAAGTAGGTTGGCGAAGTTTGAGAGCAAGGAAAGAAGGAGGAACAAGATTGGAAAGATATGGAGGAGTTAATTTATGGTACATTTTGCACCAGTTTAAAGTATTTGCGTGTGGTGGCTAGGGTTAATTAACCAAGTTCACGTGAAAGATTAACATGTGAAGTATGTCTGAGAGCACCTGTGCAAATTTTTGCAGGCTCGAACTGGAATGATTCGAGTAAGGGCCCTAACACATTGGAATTTGCGCAGGCCGGCCGAGTCATGGTCGGCCGGCACAAGCTTTCGTTGACTCGTACGAGTTAAACACGCACGGGCTTGTAGCGGCGATGAAACAGATTAGCGAGATTGAACACACTGACATTTAACCGGCCGATTCAAGATTCGCTCGAACGTCGTACGAACGTCGTACGACTTTTAACGGTCAATGTGTTTCAGCGCCGCGCCGAGTGGCAAATCCGCGCCGATTTCCAAACACGCACGATTCGATCAAAAATTGTTGATATTGCCGCAAAGATTTCCACACTGGTGCAAGTATTTGCGTCGCACGTGTATATCTACACAATGCAATTCTTTTAAGCCAGACACAATGAGATGACCTCAGATTAGCCACGACCCCTTGGGTATGTGGGTGCTTGTTTATCTTATAAAAAAATTAAGGGACTGGATTCAATATGACCTACTGTATTTTCAATTGCTTTGGCGCTGAGTTTGTTCACGTGACCACCGACCTCGATCACATGATCCACATGCAACATATATAGATTTTCAGCATTGTTCTGGTACTTGTCACATTATTTGGTTACAGTTTTTCTTAATTACATGTAGGTCTTACTTTGTGAAGTGTTAATTTTGGGTAGGAGGCCCATGCTGCCTCTTGACAAAACTTGCCTTGTGCTAATTATTATAATGCTTAGGCATGCAGGCTATTTATTTACACTTAAACAGACGCAAAAATATCGTTCTCCCCATTTATTCCTAATATGATAGATAATCCCTTGAATGTGTCCAGGCCTAGTATTGCGGAAATCCTTGTGTGTCGAATCTTATAGATGGATTTCTTCTTCCCCACAAGGCTACGAGCTGCTTCTCTTTGTTAAACCACCAACGATTTCTTGTCCTTGGTGTGTCTTTACCAATGTGAGAAAATGTGCCCCCAGTCTCATAATTTTGTAAGTTTGTAAGACAGGGGTCCACACAGGTGACAACACTGTTGTACTCTTTAAACATGAATTCGGGGGGGGGGGGGGGGGGGGGGCAAAAAGGCCATTTTTTTCATTTCAATATTTTTCATTCTGCCACATAAAAAGCGAGCTATAATTCCATTTTTTAAACATACATTTTACTAACATTAAGGGATGATTTCCTACTTTGCTGCAAGTCTATTTAGGTGCAACGGAAGTACTTTTCTGCTTTACCACCGCCTGGTGCATCAGAATACACTTATTTAGCGATCAACTTATCTCATACGTATCATGAACGAACATGTGGTGTTGGATTGATTCGGTGATTCCGTCACATAAATACATAAATTTTCAAGCTGGCTGCACCAGTTTTACTAGTTATTTGTTAGTATTTCGTACTAAATGCTAAAATTCGAGTCTGCTTCAGAATCTGTCAATCTTTTTAGCCATATCTAAGCCATGGGCCTATAAAGTGATGGAATGACTTTTTTGCATGACGGAATCACATAACTCCCACTGTTTTTGTATATACTACACCTGATGCAGGCGTGCATACTGCAAAGTAAATCCGAATGATATAACAATAATTATTTCCGTTTTGATTATGGTTGAATAATTACAATACAAATTACAATAATCTATGTATCTTCAAATCCATCTTCAGAATTAATTTGTTTACCTTAAAATCATAATGAAAATGGGGGGGGTTCACAGTTTGTTGCGTGATTCCGTCACATCGTGTGTTCTTTCCTGTAGCGTAAAATAGCAGAGGGTAACCATATTGCCATAACCTATATTCTATTTCGTGAAACAAATCCACCCCTGTTCACTAGTTTCTAAACTATAACAGGCTGAAACACCAATCGACTTGGACTCGCACGACAATGTAAAAAAAATCCGTACGACGTTGGTACTAGTTTCAAAACCGACGCGATCTTCCGAAGTCGGGCCGGCGGTGAGACACATTGAACAAACACCTTTACGGGCGACTTGGAACGCTCGCACGACGCTCGTACGAGCCCAAAATCGCCCGACCGGCTCGTCAGTGTGTTAGGGCACTAAGTCAGATAAGCCTTGACTAGAACTGGCAAATAGGACATCATAGATAAATCTAGTTTGGAAAGAGCCTTACGGGGAAGTTTACATTAAACCCAGTGAAGGAGTGCAATCCGCTGACTGGCTAGTTATCCGAGTAATATGGGCACACCAGGATACGTTATGGCAAAGCGTTATCCCTAGGGTGTGTGTGTGTGTGTGTGTGTGTGTGTGTGTGTGTGTGTGTGTGTGTGTGTGTTCTTCAGGTATATGTGAGTTTCCCAGGCACACAGGTGGGTGGCAAGGTTCAATGAGATTAGCAGAAAAGATGAGAGAAAGAGCCTTTAGAGCATAACAGTTGACTCGCCATGACTTCCCACACTTCTGCATGATATTTATATATTTTATTTATTGGAATATATTTATACTGGGTAACCAAATCAGCAAAGCTGCACTTCCTTGGGGCCTAGTTGCATAAAACAGCAAACACACATTCAGACACATATGGCATATAGTAAAATATGTACAGTACATCAAGATGACATCATAAGACAAAAGACACCTTAAGATACATGACGTGTTGTAGCAATTAAAACAGAATGTCCGAAGTGTAAGACCTGAAATTTTCGTAAATAAAAGTCCTAAACATGGTTGTCCTGTATTTACTCTTAAACTCTTCCAATTTGACCGTAAGTGATGTTCCAGGTTGATACATGAATTTGCACCGCTGTAAGCTAGGGGTTACTTCAATTTCAATTTGTCACACCTTGGTACACAAAATATTTATGATAAGAACTCTTGTATTGATATTATAAATGTCATGAAAGAATTTTGTCTGTCAAATACCCAGGAGATAAGCCATGAATACATTTGTATGTTAGAGTTGCCAAATGAAAAATTCTGCGTTCCTCAACTGACTGCAGCCTTATGCAATAAGAACTCTGGGCTGATTGTATAATCAAAATTACGCGTGACTGTCTTCGCACACCGATTTTGTTGTCTCAAAGTATGGTTGTATAATGCAATTGTATACAACCTTTAACAAAACAGAAGGACCGGAATGGGTGATAATTATAAACACAATATATTTATTCACGAATAGACCAATGGTCACTCTGTAGTGATCAACACTGATACCCACTAATCAAAGCAAGGATAAATGAGTGTTCCCCTGATGGACCAAGGCTCATCCCTAAGCCATACCCCATGCACCGTTTTCTCGTGCGTACATCCTTCCTTCTCGACGAAAGAAAATTATATTTTTGCGTCGCGTCGTAGGTCTTAAGCCTTGTACATGATGCAAATATTCTTTTGGTTAGGTCTTTGGAGATGAAAATATTCTGATCACCTCTCCTGTTTAGGTACAATCTTTGCTAAACACGTGACGTGATCGGAATATATCATCTCCAATGATGGAAGTATTTAAAGGTTATCGTCATTCTTCGTTATAAATCTTCAGGTCAGCTTCTACATTTTCACGTATTTGGGCATCAAATTATGCCAAACTGTAGAATGAACTGGAGATTTAAAAAGCATGTGCAAATTTAACATATTTGTTCATATTAATGAGCAACAGGTGACATTGGCATCATTTTGGTGATATGGTAAGCAGGGGGCCTTTGGTTTCTCTCATTTTTAAGAGAAGTGACAGCTTAACCTAGTTTTTCAAGCGCTATTTATAAAAGACAGGTAATTTGTTTTCATAGCTTTGGTATACACAGGTAATTTGTTTTCATAGCTTTGGTATACACCATGTAATTCAAGATCAACATTGTCACGTACTCCAGTTACCGACAACTGCGAAAAAAGCGTTGAATACTTGAATTATTGCATATTTCTATACACCTGTTATCATCTTAAATTCAAGTGAGATCGACCTACCCTGATAAGAGGGTCAGCACCAGGCCACTGTCAAAATATTTTGAAAAGAAGCATCCAACATGTCATCATGTCATTTGCAATCTGTATAGAAATGATGCGTGAAGGCAGGCAGCTCTACTATAAATGTCATTGAAGCTGCACTGATACTAATTTATTTAGTACAGTTGCCACGTATATAATATGAAATAGGATGAATAAAACTTGTTTATCATATATCTTACACCTTCGTCTCAACTTTAAGCAGGAATGTTGAAATTGTCTGTTGATGGCATATTCGATTCCCAATATTAAGAAATATTTTCCTGGCAGGTGATCCCATTCACAATTATTTCCGGAAGCAAGAAAATTTTCAACAGCAACCCCAATTCTGTTTCATCTTGTTCGTGGTTTGCTCTTTGTCTCTCCATCACATTTGGTAAGTAAGTACAAAGGGAAATATTTAGAGCCTTTCTTAAATATTCATATTTTGAAGACACACAGACAGAATAGCTGCCAAGCAAATCTCTTTCAGTTTTTTATTGCTTTTCATCATGATCATACCCTTAGAAAGGGAATGAAAATTAAAGAGTAATGTAAATATCACAACTTGTTTAAAATAGGAAAATAATTGGAATATCAAAATTACATATTGTGATAACCCCCTCCCCCTACATAAAACAAAATAAAGAACCACCACTGCCGAAAAATATCAGCACTAAAAGGAGAGTAAGACTTCAACAAATGCATTTTTCCGAAAGAATTTCCAATTGACATACAGCATTACTTTATGTGTAATTCATTTTATATCATCGAAGGTATCTAAACCTGTATGCTCAAGTACACCCTATGGTCACAGTATAATGCTTTTTATATGGACCCCGAATTACACATCCACAAGCAAAATGGCGAAATTTTCTCTTTGACATGATACAAGAGTATTTTTATATGTATATTTTTACAACTGGCACAACTACATATACCAAATTGTTTTCGACAACAATAAAAACAAAACAAAAAAAAACAAACAAAACAAAACAAAAACAAACGAAAAATCCTGGACTATAAGGGAAGAAAAATCCTTAAACATTTCTGCAAAATGATAACCAAGTGGCATACTGCATCACTTATTGTGTAACCCATTTTACATCATCGACGGTATCTAAACCTTTATGCTCAAGTACACACTTTGATGACCGTATGATGGTTTTGAAATGGATTCTGGAACACACACTCAGTAGCAACACGGCAACAAAGACCTCTTTGATATGATACAGGTATATTTGTACGCATTTACTAGAACAACGGGCACAACTGAAGGGCTCTCTTGACCAAATGGTGGTTAGAAGTCCATGCGATTTTCCAATAAGTAAAATATCTTAGTAGGGCAAATATAGTACAAATTTTGTTCCACTACTTAAGTGATTAACCAGATATTTTCGACCTCCATGGACCTCCACGACCAATTTCACCCCAGTTACATTAAAGTGCAAACGTATAGTCATAACATAATTTGACAGATTTGTTAACAACCAGGGAATCACTGTGGCACTACCTTGCGAACAACCTTGGTGCATGGCCGCCTGACGAATTGTCAAATAGACGAACTTCGAACAAACACTTGGCATGCGGCAGCATTGAGTTCTGTGCTGGACATTTATTTATACATAACCCTTCTGTAAAATGAGTTAACACTGAAAAGACAATGTAGGGCATCCACAGTTTTTGCCCTAAACACTCAGCTTGTATATGATTCTGATCAAATAGTTAAAAATAATACTAAGCAGTTCCCCTTATCGTTAATTAGAAGCGATCATGCATGTTTTGGGGTGGCCCAATTTTTACCCTGGAGGATGTTCATGACGATATTTATACACGCAAGTGCAACATGGTCGGGAAAGCATCAGTTCCGGGATTGTGTCCCATATTTAAAGAGAAATGTTATTATTTCCGAAAGACTTTTAACATCACAAATAAACGCCCTGACCAAGTGTGAGCCTGCATCTGCTGAAAACCAAGACGCTATTGCAGACGTATAAGCTAGTATAATTGACTGGTATATGTATGATCTTGATCCCAGGGCTAGCGGTAATTACTTTTATTTTTTTTTTAATTAAAGGCTTCTCTATTCTTCCTGGTTATGATCATGCACTTATGAGCTGCAACGTTGGCAAAATCGCGTTCCTGGCTCCTTTATACACTTCACTGGGAACCTGCGGGGCACGATATTACGACTGTTGTAGTAATTTATCACATTTTCTAGCTGTGGCTCCACTGCTAATTGTCATACAGCTTTGCCTTCTCCTTGATCACGTTATTGGACAGGTGTATTTACCTTCTCTCATGTATTTTGAGAGTAACTCCTCTTTCCGCTACAAGTAAATTGATGGGTTTGAACTGGAGCGGGATCTAAGGAAAAAACACAACATAAATTCATGTTTTTACAGGGAAAGTACATTGCCTGTCACAGCCAGTTTCAGCACACGCCACACACGTGGCATTTTACTCAATTTTCTTCCTACGTTCTCAAAGGCTGGTCCAAAGGAAATGTGACCCTCATATCTGATCTCTACAGAAGATTAACTGCCTGTAATGTATGTTTACAATAACATAGTTGCGTATATATATATATATTTGCGTAGCACCAAACAATTTTTTTATCCAATGAGTAAGCAGTATTTCCTTATTTGTTCCCGGCATCAAATATTATTTGTCGCGCGGATCAAATACTGGGAGTAATGATTTGTTCCCAAGTATAATTATTTAACCTGTTAGTCATAGAGACATGTACGGGTAAAAGGCTCCGAAACATGTTGAGTAGTTACCCGCAGAAGACCCTTTAATTTATTTATCTTATAAAGCCTATGTCAAAATTGTACAGAGGAACGCGTGCAATATGGACAATAGAACTTCTATGTATATAAGTTAGACAGGGACAGGTTAGCTTATGGAGAGTAAAGAATTCGGACTGCGGAATAGGGTAATGACTACTAGGAAGTGGTTTTGGACAAAAAGACACAAATACAATATATATATATATATATATATATATATATATATATATATATATATATATATATACACATACATATGCCAAGTCAGGGACATTTAAGGTGTCCGGGCTTGCCTGAGACCTTCAAATCAGTGTTATTCAGCTTTTGATTCTTTTCAGATAATTATTCACAGTCAAAGCCTTACTAGATGTTTTTTTTTCAGGTAAACGGATTATTTCACTGGTGAATGATTAGAACCACTATATTGTTAGTAACGGTGAAGGTCAAAGGTATGAGTCAGAGTTTAAAGGACTAGCATTTAGTCATCCTTCTTAATAGCCTGAGCAGCAGAATAAAGATGTTTACTATAGGGACAAACTAATACCTAGTTTACGAACCCTATCTTCATTTACAAAAAAAAGAAACAAAACAACCAAAAAAAAAAACATGTCATCGGTGACAGACTCGCAGAGCATTGCTGAGCGTGTCATACCTTTTGATTCCCATATATAAGTCTATGATTACAGTCTAATACCCTAAAGAGTATATATATTCTGAAAGAAAACATAATGTGAAGTTTGATTCCGGTACTACTTATAAAATATTAGTATATGTTTGATTCCGCTACGAAACATAAAATTTTTAATATCGCTATTGGTGTCAATGTTTTACTTAAAATTCTGAAGTTTTGCACATAGCTTAAAATAACATTTTAAACATGAAATTCAGGTTTACTTTTTGATGTCAGATAAAAGAACACATAATGATCTCCAAAACCGTATCTTAAATTGCTGAAAAAAGTATAAGCTTTAAATTTATTGCTGTTTAATTTTTTACACATTTTAAAATAGAAACTTAAACTTGAGCATCCTGTAAATTCGGAACTAAGCCCCTCATCTAAAACTGTTTTGCTGGTAGATGTGTGCTAATTTATTTCCAATAAGAGAAAATAATGTTATGTGGGGGGGGTTGTTGTTGTTGTTGTTGTTGGTTTTTTGGGGAGGTTTCCTTTTTTGGGGGGGTTGTTGTTTTTTGTTTTTTGTTTTTTTTGTTTTGTTTTTATTTTTGGCGCTTCCACTGTTATTTTTCATATTCAGCAAAAACAGGTGGCATCCTTGTTTTTAGTCAAACGATTAAGATTCCATTTCCCAACATTTACAGAGATTTTACACAACTTAATCTTAATGTACACATTTATAAAATATATAGGTTATATTTTCTAAAATAAGAAGTATGGTGTACATAAGGACGTGTTTGGAGTAAAATTGTATTTTTTATATAAAGTGCTGTAAAAGTGTATCACGCCCTTATTACATGCAATTCCCCCCCAAAAAATAACTTGTAGCCCTACCAAGAGACGAGTGGTGACACATGGAAACACATTCCATTCTGACCAGCCTTTGAGAATGTAAGCAGAGAATAGAGTAAAACTCTAAATGTGCGGTGTGCCATAACTGGCAGTGCCCGTATTATACACTATCTCTGAATCTGCTTCAAGAGTTTTTCAGTGTGAATACAAGGAATGTGAGATCATTTCCATAGAATTAAATTCACTTAAGCATTTTAGATCTTGTCAGATCTCTGCGTTCTTAGTTCTTTTGGTGATGTTGCACTACTGCTGTCGTTGTATATGGACCACCTTTGTATGTGCTTCTATGGTTTGTTCAGTGTAAATAGAAGCAATGTGAGATCATTTGCACAGAATAAAATTTACTTAAGCATTTTCGATCTTGTCAAATTTCAGTGTTTATACTTCTTTTAGTGGAGTTGTGCTACCGCTGTCGTGACAATCAATTTGTTAAGAAGCAAAGCATTATTTTGTTTTTGAATAAATATGATTCATACCTGAGTTTCTGGGCAGGGACTGAACTTGTACTTTCTCAACAGATGCACAAGGGCTACTTTGATTTCCATTTGTGCCAAACGCATGCCGATGCAGTTGCGTGGGCCCATGCCAAATGGCATATAGCAAAACGGGTTTCGGGAGGCCTTACTTTCTTGGTTAAACCTGTAAAATAGCAGCAGATACGACTTATTATACATAATTATACAGACAACAGTCATGTATTTTTGGTCAGATACACAAACATATTCGGATGTATATGTTACACTCCTTAAAATTAGAATCGTGTCCACTATTGGGGGATGGTTTATTGCGATTTTGCATCTCAATGTTGTTAATACTGACTCTAACTTTTGTATTGCAGATTACAAATCTAGGTATTACGTAATCACATAAGACACAAAGGAAAACGAAGCTGAATGAGCATGTGTAGATGAAATTCATTGCATAATTCCATGCAAGATTGTCACGAATTATTCTGACATACTTCTGTCACCAGGTTTCAAGGCATGCACTAGGATTTCACTGAATTATTCACGGAGACTGTCTCCTTGATGCTTCCAAAAAGAACCTAAAGCTGTTCCCAGAAGACCTCCTGAAGGTCCACAGAAACATGGAAACGTTCCGTCCAGAATTTTTATATCTCTGAAGCACTTGCAAGTCTCCTGAAAGATGCCATGTTCGGGGAACCTAACAACATTTTTTCTAATCAAACGCGAATAGGGTTCTGGTTTTGTGGCAAGATGATGGAACACATTTGTCTTTCAAAAATGTTCTGCTGTTCGAAGAGTCTAGACAATAGATTGCACCTGAGTGCAACTCTGCTGTGTCTAGTATGAAGTACCTATAACAGTGTAAACTTGCCCTGAGAACCATTCTGCTTTGTAGATTTGAAAAAAAAGTATCATTTACCAGTTAATGTTTGTACAAAGTGTACCGGTAATCTGGTATGGTAGGCTAGTATTCTAGACTTTGTACACAAATTAAAATCAGGTGTTTGCAAGAACATCGCATTTCTGAAAGTACATCGTTTTTGAGGAACAGTGCAAAATAAATAGACCTTGAAGGATTCCACTTCACTGCCAAAGTACTACGACATCCCCTGAGATGGTGTGTATGGCCAAACATCAGTGTGACGTATTTCCAGCATCAGAAGCGGTGCTCGAAAAGTTTTTCCCTGAGGACAAAAGTTCAATTTGTCAGACTTTCTTGGCCTGTGGACCTTGAAAGTGACCACTGCTACAGACTGAGGTTTTATTTTTATTTCATAAAGAGCTTTGGAGGCGTCCAGTGTTTGTGTTGCCTGTGGGCTAGACTCTTAGAAGAGAAACCTTAGGTATAGCATATATGCATCGTTGTGACATCTACTAACTGATTTGGAAGGCAACAGCTGGTGCCATGAAGTTAACACATGTCCATAGACAAACGATGAATAACCGACATTTGCAAACTGAAAACGCACAGGAGGCAATATGGCCAGATTGTTGACTGGGATTCGGGCAATTTTTACGTAAGGATTAAGACACGTCAATAAGCACACGCAACGCTCCAAAACGAGCTGGCAAACGTCAAAATGCTACAGGTAATGGCACTAATGCTGCAGCTGCAGAAGTAAAATTCGGAACAAGTGCAAGTCATGCAAACAGCTTTTCATGACTTCGTTTCAGCCATGAAGCAGCATACAGCTACCAGTGCCATGCCAGGCATCATGGGCGGGCAGAACGGGGTCCACAGTGCTGTGAATGTTGGAACAAGGCCACGGACCTGTTTAAAATAATGCAGTTTACATCCACTAATTTTCCCAGAAACCATGAGAGCTGATGAAACCAGATACGGGGAGACTGTTTAAGCAACTGTGCAATCCTCGTAACCCGCGGTTACTACCTACTTGTTTGGAGACGATCTAAACGAACAGATCAGAGATTAAAAAAAAAAAAAAAAGCCCAAAGTGTCGGCAATAAGGTCACAGGCTCTTACACAGATAAACACTTGCAATACAGGAATAACCATGTTCACGGTTGTTACTCAGGATGCCACGAGCATCACGGCGGACGTAACAACCACAACAGTGGGCTTTTTTTTTCAGCAACAAAAAAATACCATCATATTCAGTAGAAGTCGGAGTCCAGTAAATAAATAATACTAATATATGTAAACCAACTCATCTAGAATTGTTAGGACAAGGTTTGGACATGGTCAGTGATGATACTTGAACTCCTAACGGCGATAAATCCATGCTTGGAAATTTAGCCTGTGCCTGACTACATGGGAAAGAGCGTACAGCCGCCAAAGTTATTCTGAGCACAGTGCAAGGAGTGCACCTGCATTTCAGTGTTGAAATTCAAAATTACTTACCAAGATCCATTCAACTTAGCGTGACTGAGGAAAAAACTTACACTCAGAGCTGCAAGAGTTGTTAGACACTCGCATAATCGAACAAGCCGATCACTCTTTCCGGGAGTATGAGTCTTCTATCTTTATGAGACAGAAAAATACTGAGTCTCACAGAATTATACTTTATCTTTGATCGCTCGATGATCATCTTGAAAATCATCACTTAAAGATGGAGCCTCTTAAGAACGCTATCAGGGTAATGACAAAGGAGTTTTTTTTTCTTTCATCTGACTTCAAAGATACATGTTTTTCGTGTTCTGTAACGAAAGCAGACAGATTTCAGGTTTGTGTGGCATGTCAAACTCTATAGGTTCACATGCATGCAACAAGGTTTATCTCCAGCCCCTCATATTTATACCAAACTCATAAAACCATTTTTTACTTTGAATAATTAGCTGTGTTTCTGACTTTACAATGCACTTTGTTGTGATATGACAGACAAACATATTTAAATCATGGCAGACAATATAACAGCCGTTACATGTATCAGGAAAATGGACAGTCGAGTCAGTTATTTAAATGATCGAACTCGTGAGATCTGACTGTGGTGTAAACAGTGGTGTTTATACCTGAGCTCAACTTTCCTCTTTGCTCCTGCTAATGTAAGCGCTCAATACAAGCCGACACATTTTAATAATATTATAGACTGGGTGCTGGACAGGCAACATTTTGTTAAGCTTAATGATACTTTGGGGCTATGTGATATAAATTCCTTTGCTTCTAGACTGAATTACCAATTGGGGAAATATGCATCGTGGCGGCAAGATCCGTTTGCCTGCTTTGTGGATGATTTTGCTTTTGACTGATCTCATTAAACTGGATCTGCGTTTCCTCCTTTGGGACTGTTGCCTGCCGTTCTGAAGAAGGTGGAACACGAACAGTCACTGTGCCAGCTTACTCTTGTAACACCAATGCGGAGTACACAAACATGTTTCACCAAGCTAGTTCAACTGCTTACCGTTATTGTACTCATATTTCCCAAATGGTGTCTCCACTTGCCGCAAGAACCAGAACGGGCAAACCCTCTGGGCAAGAAACTAAGACTGATAGCATGCCAGTTATCAGCCAAGCACTCACAAACAATGCCGTTCCAACAGACGCTGATGATTTTATCATGTCATCGCAGAGACCATCCACACAAAAACAGTATGGGAGTTATATATACACGTGGTTGAGGTTTTTACTGTACATAGGAAGTTAATTCAGTTTTACAATCTGTAACTGATGTGTTAAGATTCTTAACTGAACTTCACAATGGCGGTTTAAAATAGAGTAATGTTAACACGGCCAGGTCAGCAATGTCATTATTCTTAATGCTGCTTTGTACCCAGGATTTGGGTAATTATATTTTGATAAAACGCTTTCTTCGTGGAGTATTAAATAAGAAGCCGTCCCCCCCCCCGCCAAGTTGACGTGGGATGTATCTCAAGTGCTACCGTGACGACATCTCCATTTTCATTACCTGTTAAGACTCTTAGACTGCTACAATTGAGCCACAAACGGGTCACATTGTTAAGCTTGTTGAACAGCCAATGTGAACAAATTTTGCATTTATTAGACACTAGGAATCTAAACTTATCAATGTCCGCAGTGAAATGTATCATAGAAGATTTTCTGAAGCAATCAAGACCAGACACGCACATATAGAAACCACTACCTATGCACCAGATTGCTTTGAAGTGTAGTTCCAATTTTACAAGAGTATATAGATTGTACTAGAGAAATACGGGGTGACATCACTTTGTTTGTTGTCCCACAGAAGCCATTTACAGCTGTGTCGAGAGATACATTGAGTAGGTGGACCAAGCAAACACCTGTCAATGCAGGAGTGGATATGGGTATATTCACGCCCCATTATACAAGGGCAGCAGCTAGAAGTGCTGCACGTCAGTCCAAAGTACTACTGACTGTTATTATATGAGCTACAGGATGGTCAATGACAGCACATTTACTAAATATTACTGAAATGGATAGAAAATAAGACCGATTTTTCCAAGGTCTTTTTGGACAGGACTAATTTCGATAATCATCAGATTAGGACAAATCTATCAACTTTTGATTTGCTTTACATGTATGCATGCACATAGAGGTATCACTTCAATTTGTCAATGGTTAGCACATGTGAGGTAAGGTACAGGAGTATTAAAGATTTGGTGAGACCGAAGACGTGTCGGGTTCTTACTTGATTTGTCATATGAATACTATCCTCTAACGATCTTACAGTGTCTCGTAGTACTATGGACGTAGGGTGAAATTAAAAAAATAAACGAGACTTACGTCTAAGGCGAAGTTTAAATGTAATTCCATCGAGCTGAAATAGTACGTATCTATCAAGTCTCCACCTTTTAAACCCAGCCCTGGATATAGGATACTATGTGTCCATATGCTACACTAAATGCTGATGTTTGCTTCATACGCGCCATCTCACTTGATCTCTATGTACTATTTCAGCTCGGTGGAATTTCAATCAAACTTCGCCTTACAGGTAAGTCTCGTTTATTTTTTAAAATACTCTGTTGCCAGTAGTATTAAGACCGACATACTATCACGACAGTGCTGTTAAGAATTAACGACATCCTGACACCACGCGTGGGTCATAATAACACTATTATTTAGTCTTGAAAATACGAAGCGTCTATTTCACCAATTATATATAATTCCTCTCTTTATTCAAAATGAGATCACACACACACACACACACACACACACATATATATACTGAACCCCAATGAAAAGTATCCACATAAAAAAATTAACACATTAATTTTGTAAGTTACTAAGTACTGTGTGTGCATATATGCATGGTTTGGAGCCTACATCAGGGTCATTCAGGACAACTTTTTAACTTTTGCTGGGTTGTTACATAATGCATGTGACTTTTGTGCACCGAATATGGCTTCTGACCACCACTCCTATTGGATGGCTAAAATGACCTGATGTTTTCAGTGGCTTTAAAAAGGGATGTTCAGCCAAGAAAAAAGCCAGTGGTCTCAGGTGTGTTGAGGCGATCATGCCGCGTCTGAGCCAAGGTCAAAGACACCATGCTTTGGGGCTTGCAGAGGGTGGAGTCCCAATCACTCAAATCGCACAAAGAATGGGGTGTACTCGGCGCACCATCCAACGACTAATTGAACGGCAACAAGAAACTGGATCCGTAGATGATCGGCCTAGGCCTGGCCGAGAAAGAGTGACAACACCTGGCCAAGACCGTCACATCCGGCTGATGCACCTGCGAGACCGTTTCCGTACAGCAGCCCAAACAGCCCGTGAGACTCAAGGGGTGAATCACCGTCCTGTCAGTAGTTCTACTGTGGAGAGGCAACTGAGGAGCAGTGGCCTAACAGCCAGAAGACCTTACAGGGGTAACCTGCTGACCCAACCCAGAAGAGAAAGACGACTGCAGTGGTGTAGAGCACACTCCAGGTGGACTCGCCAGCAGTGGAATACCGTCCTTTTTACTGACGAGTCCCGTTTTTGTGTCAGCAGAGCAGATGGCAGAGAACGTGTGTGGCGCCGGACTGGGGAGAGATATGCAGATGCCTGTGTCCGTCAGGCAGATCGATGGGGTGGACCCTCTGTCATGGTGTGGGCAGGCATCAGGAACCGCTACCGGACACCCCTAGTGGTCATTCAAGGGATCCTCAATGCTAGGCGGTACATTGATGAGGTGCTGGAGCCGCACATGGTCCCATTTATGGAGCAGCATCAAGATCTGGCGATCTTTCAGCAGGACAATGCACGTGCACACTCTGCAAGATTAACAATGAACTTTCTCAATGAGAACAACATCAATGTCATGGAATGGCCAGCGTTCTCACCCGATCTGAGCCCTATTGAACATTTGTGGGATCAGTTAGGCCAAGGTATTCAATGGAGGACACCTAGGCCTACTACCCGAAACCAGCTGATCCAAGCTCTGCAGGAAGAATGGAATAATGTTCGCCAACACAGAATTCAAACCCTGGTCAGCAGTATGCGCCGCAGATGTATAGCATGTGTTGATGCTCGAGGTGGCCACATCCCATATTGAACAGAAAAATTTGTGTGACTTTCAATTAGGGCAGTTAATGACATTTTTTGCCTGTAAGTGACGTTAATGTCGGTAGAGCGTGACATTATTTTTACGCCAGAAAAGTGAATGCTTTGTTAAGTTCTAAGCACGTCTAGGTATGAAATGTTTCAAGTATAAACAATAAAATACTTCAAAATTGGCATGTGGATACTTTTCATTGGGGTTCAGTATATAACAACTAACCTTTCGGGATCAAATTTCTCTGGGTCAGGCCAATTATTAGGATTACGATGAAGGTGCCAAATGGGAATGGCAATAATTGTGTCCTTAGGAATCGTCTTACCATCTATTGTAATCGTCTTGGATGCCACACGGTCCACCCTATATATTACATAAATATTAGTTGTAGATGCGAAAGTGCATTGTATTATCTCCATTAAGAAAAATAAAAGTACATGTGCATTTTATTGTAAAAATGAAACCGGTATGAACTTGAAACCGTTTGCAGCATATGTATGACAAAATCGTATTGCGGAGACCAAAAAAGATAACCAAAAAAAAAGTACAGAATCGACATCAAAGCCACATTTTGTGAATTTGCAGATATGTGAATATATTCGCAGTGAGCCAGTTCAGTTAATTACCTTACTGATGTCAGTAAAGTGATTAAAGTAACAATATCATTGTCTTCAAATACTGCTCTTCTTTTTTCACATATAAAAAAGGCCCTAGGAATAGAGGTCAATTCCTATATCAAATGGACATAGCAGTGCAAGCAGCTGCAACACTACAAAAGCAAAAATAAGGCCCTTAGCACACATGAAATGATACTCCCGTTGGCTGCAACTGAAGTGTTTTACGAGGCTTAGATTTTACGCCATTTGGACTACTGTTCTCTTATACGGCGAGAATATTATATGGTGAATTCCCCGTTTAAGCTTAAAAAGCTGATAAATTCGCATGATAATGGATTTGATGCTCCTTGCCATCAACTCTTAATGCCAATGAAAGCAAAATCTCATATAAATATAGAAAGGTAACCAGGGTATACAGATGTTTAAATGGGTTAGCGCCAACGTATATAGCAGACATGTTTCAGAACATGCAAAATATGAAGGCAACAGTGGTGAGACTGACAAGAAGTTCATTTTATATGTGCCAAAGACAAATTGTACAAGAGTCTTTGTCTAGAACTACCTCCTAGTTGTCGTTATCCTTTTCTGCAGTCCAAATTCTATACACTACATGAGCTACCCGGTCTCTGTCTAACTTATGTAAATAGGTTACAAGCTGGCCTTATTGTACAAAGAGTCTTGTTAACAAAATTATATTTTGATTACGTTTTCCTGACTTAAAAGTAATCACTTTCATTCTTTTCTGACTTGCCTTACAAATTTTGCTTTTAATATCCATATATTGTTAGGAAGTTTGCCTTCAATAATTAAAGGAAATAGACTTGCCTGTCTTGCTAATTAATTTTATATTTTAGCTTCAGTCTGGTTCAATATTCACCTTCTTACATTTTAGGCTTATATGTTTCCTTTCAGGTTAAACCCCAAAGGCCTATCGGTAGCAAGCGGCAGCCTCCAACAATTACAAGTTTGCCTAATTAAACAAAGAATCTGGTTTAGAAATAAAATGTTATATTTTGATAACATGTTCTTCATTTAAATGCTAATGACATTTATTCTTTTCTGACATGCCTAAGTACACATTTACTCAATGTCAAATAATGATTTAAATTTGACAGCTTTTACTGAAGTATTTACTCATATGTCACAAACTTGACCCATTATGTTGAAACATTAACCTGGCAGCGTAATAGACCCTTACTGTTTGAAGACGTTCAAAGTGCGGAGTAGGTGTCATCATGTGGTTTGTTTTACATTTCTGGCGCAAGATGTCCGCTGTTACAGTACTTGTTAGGATTTCCATTGTTTTGTACAGGTAGTCTAGCTATACGTGCTTATTTATTAATCACTGGGACTGAATATAATGCCCTAGTTTGTTTTTACTTCATGATGTGTACACCTCAGCTACCATAAAAATTGAGTTTTTACCCTCAGTTCTCTTTTCCCTACCCAAGTCCGAAACTCTTTAAAGCCAGACGCTAATCACTGCACACACACTGTGGGCGTGCTTGTTTGTCACTTTCTCTTAATATCTTAATTGCCAGAGCAGCTGCCTGTGGCCAGTTTCCTTTGCTTCATAGTAAAAAATGGATGCATAAGTTCACTTTTTCTCAGCCAATTTTTATGATCAATGTGTCAATTCAATATAGCATTTTCTGAAAATTAACATGATTGCCACATTTTTGTTAAAATTTGAAAAGAAAAGTTACTGGATGAAGCTAATTAGAGCCCCTAATATATTGACTAAAGTGCTATCTCAGCGATTACGTAATAGCAATTAGCTTGAGTTAATGGGTGTTGTTTGAAGTCTGACCCCTGCAGCCAAGGCTTGCAAGGAGAAATGGGGGTGAAAACCACCGTGCGAAATGGCTTTTACCCGGGTATCTTTAGCTGAAGTGTACACAGCATGTTCAGCAATAAACTGACAGGTGGTTTAACGTAGGTAAGCTATCCAGCCAGAAAGGGTACAAACTGGTTCAGTGGTAAGTCAAACTGGTCTTATCTGAGTCTGTACTGTATAAATGTAGTAATTGTCCTTGTTTTAACAGGTGTTCTTTATTCATATTGAAGCTCTGCATTTGTAAACAAAACATCACTTGTTAAGCAAATTTATCATTTGACACGTTCATATTTATTCATTATTATGTGGGTTGTCTTTCCTTCATATTTAGCTTAGACAAAGAGCCACTACTCCCAGAGACATGTACGGGTACAAGCTCTGAAACATGTTCTTCGCCGTCACCCGCTGAAGCGTCTTGAATTAATTGGGGCTAATACAGCCTATGTCGAAATTGTACAGAAGAACGCGTGCAATGTGCGCAATGGTACTTCCATATTCATTAAGGTTAGACAGTGACAGGTTAAATTGTGAAGCGTAAAAACTTGGCACTGCAGAAGAGGGTAATGACTACCAGGGAGTGGTTATCGGCAAAAAGACACATCACACAATAAATATGTAAATATAAAATCATATAATCATCAAATTTTGTTTCCAATTACTGGGACCAATGCTTGAAACAAACTAGATTTTAATTTAGCAAATATGCTCCCCTGAATGTTGTTCAAAGTACCTGTTTAAAGCAGTATTGGTAGAACTTTCAGACTTTCATACCACAGTTAACTTGCAGCATTGTTGACACGTATACCGAAAAATCGTTGTGTATTTATCCATTGCAAACCGATGATATTGACAACAGGGAGATCAACGTAAACCTTATGCGGCTATTCTCAGAAACGAAGTGTAATAAAGAAATAAAAATTGATTAATAAATAAATAAATAAACAGAACAAATAAATAAATCCAATAAATAATAAACAAAATAAAAATAAATTAAGAAAGAAAGAAAGAAAGAAAGAAAGAAAGAAAGAAAGAAAGAAAGAAAGAAAGAAAGAAAGAAAGAAAGAAAGAAAGAAAGAAAGTCCATGGTGCCCGACCAGATAATTTGGGCGTTATGACAAATGCAAGATAAACAGTAGTGAGAAACCGGTATGACTAAACACGGGAACGGACCCATGGTACGGGAACGGACGGGAATGGACGGGAACGGACGGGAATGGACAGGAACGGACGGGAATGGGGCTGGAAATAGACGGGAACGGACGATACGGAACAAATTAAGAATGAAAACCTGGGTTCGTTGACGGGATATACATAACATCAGACAGGAATTATAAAGTAAAGATATATACGTTTATATCCCAGGCCCTATCATCAACTTCCCTTGGTTCTTGTCACGTCGTTAAGCTTGTACTGACGACAAAAGCCGGGCGAGGGTAGGTTCATTCGCCCGTTTCATTATTGCATTGAAATTTTGTAGTCCATGATGCAAGCACAATAAATAGTGATTTTCATCATTGTAGTTGTTGTTATATTGATACTGCCGCGGATATGAAAATATTGCCACTTATTAAATTTGTTCATTATTTGATATCTTAAATTATACATTTATCTTGAAATCGGAAATATTTTCATTTATCTTAATGTGAATTACTGTGCAAAATATTTCTTTTCTGCAAATTAGCCTTGACGGGATCACGCGATTGTACAATAAAAAACATATTTTTAACACCATTATTATACATGTAAAATATACTTTAATATATCAAAGATCATATAGTATGCATCCGTTTTCCTGAATGATATTGCTCAAAGTATGACCATAATGCCTTAAAGTGGAAATGCTAAGGTAAGGTCCCTGTTTTTTTGTTTTTGATTTTTTGTTTTTGTTTTTTTTTGGGGGGGGGGGTGTTTGTTTTTCCTGTAATTTGTGTAGGGATATCATATCTATACCCAATTGATAATTCATTGTCGGATAAAACAATCAATTCCCGTCAAATACAATCAAGTGTATATTCCCGATAACACTCCATTCCCGTCCATTTCCGTCCGTTCCCGTCCGTTCCCGTCCGTTCCCGTCCATTCCCGTACCATGGGTCCGTTCCCGTGTTTAGTAACACCCGTGAGAAACATACCTGACTGCGGGAGGGAACAGGCGCATTGATTCCTGAACCACCATTTCCATGAAGTGCATTTTGTTTATATGTTCCTGTGTTATATCACCCTAGAAAATACAATATCGTGGACTATTTATGTATGGAGGCAATGCCAACTGATTATCATATTCCTATTAATCACGAATAAATTTGGATAGATTCAACCTGAAGGTCAGCTTCCCACGTAGGAAATCTTATTACCAACTACCCATGCTGAAAAATACGTTTTGTTGTCCACATTGACCTCATCCTAACCTACACCAATATTGGAATGCGTTATAAGCCATATGAAGTACACTAAGCTCTAGCCAGATGAGGTGCACTAGTTCAGGAGAGCAGGCTTCATCAGTTGTTGATATGCCGTCAGGTTTATAACCCAAATCTGCACTTAATGAGTTTATTGTTAAGTGAGCATACACAATCTTAAGGAAAATGAAAAAAAAATGGATACGACTTGTTGTCAAACATAATTTGGCAGATCTGATATGTTTAAAAAGACAGGAATATACAGCTTTAATTCAGACACACTGAATGTAGGTCCATATCACAGATTTTGTGGCAATTCCAAACTGCTCTTTTACATTAAAAATTAGCCAATTTTCATGGTCTATACTTTACGTTTTATACCCATTTGCGCCCAAAAATAGCTACATGTCACACACCCTCTATTGACTTGCTCAACAATGTATTTGTTAACACTTCCAAAACGACTTAGCCAGACCCCTGATCTTACTAGGTAGATCGGCATGCATGGGTATGAAGCTGCGTTGAGGGTAAATATTTGAGTTGATTACTCTGCCCCATTATAGAACAGATTTTCAACGTTGCGGCCATGAATCTGGTTATTCCATGACACGAGCCCGTTGACCTTGACTGACGCCAACAGCTATGACCAGTACAGCATTGACTGTATAATCGCCCGAAAGCTCCCGAGAATGGGGTAAGCTGGTACAAACACTGAACTCGGGTACCCATAAAATTTGAGATTCCAAACAACATTTCTCTTTTTCGAAATTTCACAAAGTTCGGGTTGCTACTGTTATAGTTTTTCCCACACCATTTTGCGGAAGCTTTCTAAACAATTTCCCCGCGAAAAAGCCAAGCCAGGTCAGTTGACAATTTACAAATTTTATGTCTGGTACCCGTTCCGGTACCCAGATACAAGCTTGTACCTGAGGCTGGTAACAAGGTGCAAATATCGGTACTGAGTCTATGTACTAATATCCACCTCTAAGCTGCCTTTGTACCCAGACCAAATTGATGTCCGTCCAGGCTTTCAGCCGATCACTATCGTGTCTTACTATGCATTCAATCTTTGGAAGATCCACCTGGACAAAAAAAAACTGCAAATACTTGCATAGTGTGGCATTTTTAAACGGGAGAGCCAGCTGTCGCTGACTGTTGCTGCTTCATTGCTATCATATACCATTTCAAGTGGTCCAATTTGAATAAGAGTTTTCTGTATCGTATCTGTAAACATGGAGATGATATAAGAGTTGAAAGTTTATTTTGCCAGATGTTCAGTTGGATACAGATGGACACTGTATTCGAGATTGCTTTTGATGATACTTATAATTTGGCATTATATGGTTCTGCTTGCTGTTATAGTTTTGATACGTATAGCTCCGCATGGTAGTATTCTGTAGTTACTTTGAACCTGGAACTTAACACCTTTAGTATAAAAAAAAACCAAAAACAAAAAACAAAAAACAAAACATATTTTAACATTACTCACATCCCTGCCACATATTTTGTCCACCTCATCAACTAGTTTTTCTTGTACATTTGGGTTCAGTGCTAGATTGTATCCAAGATAACTGATTGTCGAAGCGGTAGTTTCATATCCAGCAATGAAAAAGATCAGTGCATTTGCTAGAATTTCTTCATGTGATAAAGCTGAGGATAGGAAGGAACAAAACCGGGATATTACAAACATACATAGATGTCCAATTAGAGTGCGGCCGTTAAAAAAAAGAAAAGATACTGTAAAAATGCTGTTAGCTTTATTCATAATTCTTTTTGGTAGACATTAATTTATTATGCCACCTTAAATCAACAATTTCATATTCATGAACAATTATACGAAAGATGTATCATTTAAATACAAACACATCGTTTTATTACAAAATATAATGCGTTTTGTTTTTTTTTTACTGTACGAATAAACACATGGGGTTCCAAAACTTTTACACTGGCACACACAGGGTCGCTTTGGCCAGTTAAGACCAAATTCGTACCTTTCTTTTCGTCTTTTGCAGTGACGTCATACACTTGACCATTTTTGTCAGCCTGTTCTTCCTCAGATCCCTTTTCTTCAGCTTCAATCATCAGCTGAATGAGGTCAGGTTGCCTCTACATAACAACAATAGAACTGTAGACGACATTTGTGTCGAAGTCGCCATTGTAATGTGGCACCTGTAGTTCTTTAGAAGCACCGATGCTACTTGGGTGATATTATGCTCACTTCCTACAGCTATTTTACAACATGTCCAACATTCAAAATACCCATATTTGGTAAATAGCATATCCATAGCCGCGAGGAATGATTGCCATTACATAATTCTTGCATTAAATATACAATTGTCAACCAAACAATACTACATATTGCCTCCGTCACATCACGCATGTCATCTTAATATCCGGTCCATTTTTTTCTTCACACCACAAAATACAAACATAATTCCACCACGTGGATTTCTGCCAATTAATTTCATTAAATCTATACTCACCAAGTCTGATTGCTTCCTTTGTTTCATTGTCTGATTGACTATATCAATGAAAAAATCAATTGTTTCCTTTGGAGCCACTGATGTTCCTAACAGGCGAAGTACTGGCGACAGAAACGGTAAAAAGACTGCAACAGGACCAAATATAGGTTTTGAAGGGCGATATATCAACAGGGCAGAATTGCATTTCTGGTCTTTCGTATCTTTATGTTGCATATACTCTCAGACATATAAGTTTCATCTTCAAACATAGGATGTTCTATTCTTGAAAAACTGAGGAACAGTAGTTGTTTGTCAGTTTGTGATTCGGCTGTACAATACAGGTGGGTGTGTCACAATCCTGCATTCATCACAAATATCCCCCACATTTTACACATCATTTGTGGGACTTCAACGAGATAATCTGCTGTTTATATTTGAAAAATGGACGCCAGGAGTTGGAATTATGTGGTAACAATCACTGGTTTCTTGGATATTTCCAAAGCATTTGACAGAGCTTGGCATGAAGGTCTCCCTTCCAAAATGAAGCAACTTGGCTTTTCAAGTCCCGTAGTTAAATTCATTAAAAGCTACCCGTCAGACCACCAGCAACGAGTAACATACGTGGTCAAACTTCCTTCTGATTATCAGTCGAGGCAGGTGTGCCTCAGGGCTCCTCTCTGGGCCCTCACCTTTTCCTAGTTTTCATTAATGATATTTCTGGTGGCATAACATGCGATATCAAATTATTTGCAGATAATGCCAGTATTTTTTTTAAAAAATTGATTAACCCCGTTATTTCAGCTGATGGACTAATATTGACCTTGGTATGGTGGATACCTGGGGTGAGTTACAGTGCGTCACCTTCAATGCTATCAAGTCAATTGCACCTTTTCTACCATCAAACTAAATGCACAAGACTATCCTCCATTCCGCCTTGACAACACCCCAATACCAGTGGCCCATCAACATACTAACCTATTAATATGATTAATTACTCTAACTTATAACCTTATCTGGCACTCATATATCACCCGAATCATCAATAAGTGCAATATACGACTAGCTCTTTTTCCCAGAGTAAATTGCAAACTGTCTCGTAAAACCCTGACGAAATTGTATACAATCCTGGTGCGACCAATACTTGAGTATGGTTGTATAATACGATAACTGCGCTATTGGTCTGTCTAATTTGCTTGAACATGTTAAGTAAGTAGCACAAGAATCTGTACCAGTGCTCTCGCCATATTCCTCGTCGTTTTTTTACGGACTTAGTTTGACAGACACTTTCCGATGGACGGAAATAGCCCACACTGTTTATATATATATATATATATATATATATATATATATATATATATATATATATATATATATATATATATATATATATATATATATATATATATATATATATATATACATACATATATGTACATATATATATATGTATGTATATATATATATTAAACAACTCTAGATTGACTCCTCAGTATCTATCAATTTTTATGCCAGATGACACCACATGCATCACCAGATATCAGATAACTACGCGTATAAAATAAACGTTTCGGTGACGCTTTTTTAACATGAGTATTGAACTTTGGAATAACCTACATGTACTTGTAGATATTAGGCAATCAGCATCTTTAGAGATATTCAAATCTGAATTTAGAGATACTTTTTTATCCGTCGACATTGAACCCTACCTTTTTTCCCGCGGTAAGGCTCTTTTAAACATTTGCTGCGCCTTGATTATTCGCGCGTAAATCACATCTCAACAGATCTAATATCGCTCCGTCCTCCAATTGTACTTGTTCCATCAGCAAAGAAGATACTCATCATGTTATCACAGTTTGTCATCTTTACAATGAATATAGAACCAGGCTTGTGATTACTTTGTGTCACATATTAGCCCCGGGAGTAAATCCCTCCCATATTACCGAATGGAACAGCCATGTTTTACTCAGATACTTTATTAAAGGCAACCCAGACATAACCATGGAACCTAACGACAAGACTTTTGATGCAGTCCATTGATTTTTACAGGAAACTGTAGATTCGATTTGTAAATTTTGTATCGATTCCGGAGCTTACATTCTATATTAATTCGGTCTCTAGCCAATTATTTATAACATATGGTCTCCAGTCAAACATTTATAACATTTGGTATCAGTCGCATCTGCGAATATCCAAATCTCAAAAGTCGAAAGTATGTACATACATTTCCTATGTATTCCGAGCATAAATATAAGTAAGCAGTGTTTCTTATGGCAGCTTACATTAATTATTTTGTTGTTGTTTTTATGGCAGCTTACATTAATTATTTTGTTGTTTTTATTGCATTGGATTGTACTATGTGTCTTGTATATGTGTGCATTTTTGTACTGCGGGTCCTCCTGATTAGTATTGTATACTGTTTTCCTGTGTCAACACATATGTTTAAATCTAATCAATACATGTCTTCAATCTGCCATTCTCGCGCTATTATCCGCATTAACACTTTTGTTGTTGCTTGAAGAGAACAACCAAGCCATTGTGTTGACCATATACGTCCAATGCAAAAAGCACCACGGCTTTATTTATATGTTTCAGCTGAATTATGTGAGTAAGGTCATACTTGCCCTTTCAAACGAATGTGGTTAAAGTGATGAAACTGAGCAGTACGAACAAGTGGACCTCATTTCCTGAATGATGATCAGGTCGCAAAAACAAAGTAATGAGGCTGAGATTCATTATTTTATGCGTATCTTCATCGATCGACGAATATTGCTTTTATTTTTATCATTCTATTGCTAAGACTGCACTGAATGTAAATATTTTATATCAAATGATAAATGTCTTTCATCACATTACCTATACAACTTTGGCGAATCTCAATTCAACTATCTACGTTTGCGTCTTACTCCTGTCATTGTCTTTAACTAATGAAATAAATAAATATGAAGGAATCTTAATGCGGCCATTAACAATTTGCAGATAGCCTTTGAAGACTTCCAATATGAAGTCTACACAGACCGCATAGACCTCTGTCAGGTATATTTTCATATGTTTAAAACTGTACTATTTTTGTTTCAATGGCTGTTTGTAGCCACGTAAAATGTACTTTTAACTGTACTTATGATAAGTGATCAAACTATGCTGTAGCAGTGTGGTTGGCCAGATCGGGTTCGATGTTTTCTGTGCACGGATGGTTCACATGCGTGGTGACCATGCACACAAGCACACAGATTACTGATATATTTTTCTCTAATCAGTCTTAGGATAAACCTATTCCACAACAGATTTAACAAATTGCTCACAGTGATTTAAGTACATTTCTGTCTTGGCCCACTGATACCAACATAAAACTCATTTTTATTTCGAAATTACAAATTAAAAGTTGCCAAAATAAGTCACAGAATCGTAACAAAGAAACAAAATAATTCATAATAACGAAATTAAAAATGCGTGGCAACGGGTTTAAATGTTTCTATTATCATGAGACAAAATGTCCTGCTCGTGGGATAAAAACACGCAATCGCCAAAATAGTATTGACTGGGGTTAATCATGAAAAATGTCCATACATGAAGGAATTCAATATGTTTGGCATATGCACCTTTCATTCATGTAAATGCGCTGTGACGGCCAGTTAAAAATTAGCCATACACGTCTGTAATATCAAGTGCAATACATTCAATCATATCAAAAATCATGATGCTAAGATAGATTTTATGAAATTAGTCTGCATCACACGCCAGTCTTGCAGGACATATGCTTTTGTCAAAAGACAGATTTTTTTTACATTTATCGTTTTGAAGGAAGTGGACTTTTATTCACAAAACGAAAATAAAAAAATTAAAAAAGCAGGTGACACTGGCATTTTCTACAAAGGAACCGCAATACAATCAAACGGGCGTTCGCTGAATAAATATAACTTAAACAGCCTAATTTGTAAGAGTTTGACCAGATTCTGAAGGGCTTGGTAGCGTATGACGTCCGAAATAGCCTATGAAAGAAAGTCTCTTTTCTGCAAGATGTCACAAACTTGAACCTCAATACCTTTCAAAAAGACAGTTTGTAACCTTGACGTCTCTCAGTCAACGCTATTTTACGACCTTCAGTCTCGTTATCACGACATTTTGTCCTTAATTATGACTTTATATCTCTGAATTACAAAAAGAAGCTCTTTACTTTTTTGTGTGTCTTTTTGTCCAAAACCACTTCCTAGTAGTCATCATCATATTACGCAGTCCGAACTCTATACTCTCCTTAAGCTAACCTGTCCCTGTCTAACTTATATACATAGAAGTACTATTGTCCATATTGCACACGTTCCTCTGTAAAATTTTGACATAGGCTGTATTAGCCCAAATAAATTAAAGGGTCTTAAGCGGGTAACTACTCAACATGTTTTGGAGCCTTCTATCCGTACATGTCTCTCTGAGTAGCGGCTCCTTGTTTAAGCTAAATATTCAGCAAAGACAACCCACATAATAATGAATAAATATGAACGTGGCAATTGATGAATTAGCTAAATACGTGAATTTTTGCTTATAAATGCAGAGCTTCATATCAAAGAAGAATACCTGTCAAACAAACCATAATTACCAAAATTGCATAGTACAGGTTCGGATAAGAACAACTTGACTTACACCTGAACCAATATGTACCGTTTCTAGCTGGACAGCTTATCCTAGTTAAACCATCCGCCAATGTTTAACTGAAGTGGAAACTAGCTGGGGCATTATATTCAGTCCCAGTGATTTTAAAATAAACAGTTGTAGCTAGACCACCTGTATAAACCAAGGGAAATCCTACCAAGGACTGCAACAATGTACATCCTGCACCAGAGATGTAAAACAAACTCCATGATGACACCTACTCCACAAACAATTAAGCTCTATTTCACTGCCAACCCTGAGTCAATGTGTCAAGGTAAGTTGTCAGGTTTGTGACATTTGAGAAAAAATTCTGTCCATTTTGAATAATTTTTTAATATTGAGTATATGTGCATTTAGGCATATCAGAAAAGAATGAAAGTCATTAGCATTTATGCCAAAATCATGCTATCAAAACAATTTTTTGTAACAGGATTTTAAGTACAATTAGGCAAACATGTAACTGTCATAGGCCGCTTCTTGATACCTGTAGCCCCTGGGGGTTTACTTTGGCACCAATGAGCTATGATGGCTTTTCAATCCAGACACTATCATACTTACACATGATTATGAATGCAGGTCTAGCCAGACTAATGCTAGAAACTATTGCTTTTGCGTTTTTCACAAAGCCATTGTTCTCCTCCTTCTGTGAGTTAATCTGAAGCCCAAAGCTCGTACTTGCTATCACATCCATGGTGTAGTCTCCACATGTACTTTTTGACAAACGAATTGTAAACAAAAGGAAAACCACTAGAAAATATATTTCAATGAAAAGAGCTTAATGTCTGATAGTTATCATTTAATACACAGGCCAAACCTCATTATCATTCAGTGTTTTTAAATGAGATGTTTTAATCTGAGACAAAACGTACAATCACGGCGGCAAATACGCCTTTAAAGATCAGCTGGGCGCAGTTCGAAATATGGTTTAGTAAAATGGGCACAATGTGTGATAAATATCTCCACAACGGTAATTCACAAGGCAAAACCCACTACTGCCATACTGCCATCATACTTTCAGCCTTTCAAATCACATAATTGTGTCTGGTTTATCCTGTGGTAAACTCAATATAATGCTAAAGACTGAACAGGGAACAATTGGTTCGTGGCTGCTTTCTTAAAAATCTCTACCACGAACCCAAATGACATAAGAATATATCCAATCTAATGCACAAGTTTGACGTAAAAATGTGAAATATATACATGAAATACGAGTACTTTTTAAATTCAAAACTGTGGTTCTTGCTAGCCTTGTCCTTGAGATTGTCCACAAAATCGGCAGCGCAGCGGTTGATTTGTGAGGTCATCTGCAATAGACAGCATTGTAATATATTTTTGGATCTTACATTTCAATTTTCATCACTTAATTTTAATCTTGCAACTGTTTGCTCTTGCACATTAAAAACCATAAGGTGAATATACTCTACCCGCAGTGATATAGAACAAAGACGTGTCGCACCATTATACATAGTGCCTGGCGCCGTAGATGGACTGTTCCGGCAAGTTAACCTAAGCGCCTGCTCTGAAGGCTCTATGGGAGGCAGAACTTCAGTCACTTCGCAGGCAACCATTGTGGATATAAAATTGCAACTGATAAATGATCACACAAATGTTTCCATTAGGATACCCAGAGCGTTGGTACTATTCATACCAATTAAAGTAAGTATAACTTGAACATAATCAAGTTGATCCTTCGCTGGTCAGCCAGGAAGTATTTATCATTATCATTATCATTGTGAAATATATCAATTATCCGACTATGACTCAGTCAAATAGGTTTGTGAATTCAATTATATTTCAATCAATAATTACCAGTTTAAGTTTTCCGGCGGTGAATGTCGGAGTTATTGTATTGCGGACGTATCTCCATCGATCTCCCTGCAACAACGTCAGCATCTTGCGGATAGGGTATCCCGAAAACACGGTTCTCTATATAAATATAGAAAAGAAATAGCTTTCGATGAATCTGCCGCTATACCTCCATTGCTTTATCAAGGTGTTATTATTCCATTGAAACTGTCATTTGGATTTTTCCAGCAAGTTGAATCTGGTTTATCGTAATTTCGTATCATGTTTTTCATACACTTACACACTCACGCACGCACACACACACACACACACACATATATATATATATATATATATATATATATATATATATATATATATATATATATATATATATATATATATATATATATATATATGTATATATATATATGATTATATATATATGTATATATATAAAGAGAAAGAGAAGGATGATGGAGAGAGAACCCTTTAGTCTACGGTGACAAATTTAATTGTGATGCTCAAAAACCCTAACAAATATTTCAAAAAGTATATCAAAATGACAAAATTATGCAAATGTACTATTGCAGCCCTGCATCGACCGATAAGGAGGATAACAAGGTTAGGCTTCCCAATATAATGTACCTACATTTCAATTTATTTTCTACAACTTCGACATCTTTGAACATTTATAGGCCTGTAAAAAAATTCCATGGCTCAGATGTGAAAATACGAAATTGTGTACTTTTATTTTTACAAGCTCTTGAAATTATATTTGTTTGATAAGTTCAGGATTACAGGATGTCGATGTTTTAATGCAGATTTCGTCATCATGAGCATTTTTGTCATCATAAGCAATTCAATAGGAAGTTTATCAATAATGACTCGCCGAATGTCAAAAGTAGCAGTACTTTCGAATAAGACATCATATTTGTTTAATGCAGGCATCTTAAACTTCCTGTCAGCTTAGAGAAACACCATGATTTTTTTTATTTTTTATACCAAGTGATAGCTTGTTGGCCTTTAGCCGACCAGTTCCGCATTCATATCATTTATGTCGATTCTGATGTTAATGTATTTGATCAAATAGAGAGGTTAAAATAATGTGCAAATAGTAGTTTAAACATTGTACTCGTATACACAACATCATGTGTGGAAATGATGAAAACAATGGCCCTAAAATTATGCATTTAGCGACTCTAGTAGTTAAAGGAAGCATATCAGATTCAATGTTATCAATTTGTACATGCTGGCGACCTTTTAAACAAATATTCCTTTATCTTAATTCTCACTTTTACTCCATTTAAACAAATACTTTTTTAATTTAATCCTCACTTTTACCCCACCTAGATCAGCTTTGCCGCTAAGATGTTCTGCTCTATAATGTCAAAAGTTTGTAGTATATCTGATAAAATGCACATCGGGTTGTTTGTTTTGTGCAATTTAAAATACTTCTGTACGTAATATCTGCTGTTGCTGGCTTCGTTGAATGACCCTTATGGAATTCATTTGACTATTGTAAAGCACACTCGGGTTGTTAATCCCTTGACGTTTCACAGGAGTGAGTGTACCCAAATACTGTATTGAAAAGGAAAAGCACAATACGGTCAGGCAGTTGGCACTGTTCGTGGCCGATTGGTCAGAGTACTGGACTGGTTACAAGCATTCAAGCGGAGTCTTCAACAAAGAGAAGATCTTGATGATGACTGTTCAAGGAAAAAAAGTGTGCTTATGCAAAGCAAAGGGACTGTTGGAGAGCTTTATATATAATAATCATATTATCATCCGATTGCGTAAAAGTGGAATAGCCTGGCATGAGCATTATTACAGTATCAACGGTCCTCCTCACAAAAGACTACTTACTCGCCACTTCCCCAGAGTTGAATAAATGAGGAAAATATAGCTACTGTCCTTTTAATGTAGCGTAAAATAAATGGTTCACAAAACGCGTTGAATGAATGAAGAAAGTATAGGCCAACTTACTCTCCTGTTGACAAAATTATTGAACTCCTTGACCATGATTTGCTTGAGAACATCGACATCAGCAACCAGCAATACTGGGTATCTGCCCTCATATGTCCTGCGAAATGGTACGATAAAGTAGCGTATGTTTACGGGACAATATACAGGCTTACATGTGCATGCTAGTAGATGCTTACACGCCTTTTTCATTGCAACAGATCCTACATATAATTAGTCTAATGCATCTGCCTTAACTGTGTTCTCATTGGTATGAGAATTGACCTCGCTTAGAATGCAATGCCTCAGAACTTCAACTTCGTGCAAGCAAACCAAAGTTTGTAACATGCACCAAGTTATCACATGGGAACAAGTTATGCTATACATAAGTAAACATAAATATGTGTTAAAGCACGGAAATCAGATACATGTCAAATTGCTAAGGGCGCATGATTATTTCGACACCATTTACTTAAGCCTCAGTAAAGCGGCACTATCGTGAGAGCCCACTTGAAATAATTATCGTATTATTCCCTGTTCACAGTTTGAGCCATCATTTTTGCCATTTTTACAGACCAAGCTTAAAGGTATAAATCTTGGAGTTCGGCCATCTTTTACTTGCACATATTTAGTCTGAGACAGTACTCGAGAAGTATGATCAGTTACACATATAGCAACACTAATTCAAAAAACACTCACGCCACAAAATTGCCATATCTCTGTATGAGCTCTGTATCCAAAACACGGAATCCCTAAAAACAGCGCGATATGATAGCAAATAGTACTGAGAATAAGTGTACGCCAGTTGGGGTATAAACAAAAACGTTCGTTCCAATATCCTTGGATGCGTAAACCATTTCGAGCTTTGTTGATGAATCGCAATATTTTAGAAAATGTCGTGACAGCTATGAAAGCAGATACTATGTCACACATCATGAGAAACGCACGCACATGATCTGAAATGACTGAATCATAGAGAATAAAAAAAAACACTTGCATAAAGTAAACAGAAAAAGACTCGAAAATATGGTTTAAATTTATGATTGAATTCAGGTTGTTGGCTGCATCATAATAATGCATGACAATATGCCAAACATATATTCAGGTACAGGAATAAGACGACAAAAATCACACGTTATATAATATATCTATACGGAAACAAATGAAGCAACACATTAAAAAAATTCTGTTGCTCGCAGTATATTTTTTTAATGTTGATGTTGTAGTTGTCTTTTGTTTTTTACATCATAAAGTCCTTAAAATACGTTTGTGTGGATCGAAGTAATGATTTTACAGCGTAATCTTCCCATTTTTGGTGTCTTACCTGTCCTTAAGTGGCAATACGTATGAATCCTATGCATCGCATGCATAGAGAAGAATAGGGGTAATAAATTTGTGAAAAAAGAAGACTGATGTTTAGGTATCTGCTTTCACATTGAGTAGATTCTTCTCGGTTGACCAGGACATGTTATGACTCTGTCAGCCTGATTTTGTAGCCGTTGTAAAAAAACTCAGTTGCACTTATTTCCACGACAAGTTCAGAGTATTTGTTTACGACTCAGGTATTAAATGAACAGACATAAACAAAATTAACATTGCCTTGTTTTGCATTAGTTAGAAAGTCCTAGTGGCTGTATATGCAGCAGACCCCACAGTGGGCAAATCTGCTTCTTGTCTCTGCCTCATAAATCAATATATATATATATGTGTGTGTGTGTGTGTGTGTGTGTGTGTGTGTGTGTGTGTGTGTGTGTGTGTGTGTGTGTGTGTGCGTGTGTGTGTGTGTGTGTGTGTAGTATAGAACAACACATATACAATGGCCCACTTTCACTAGTTGAGTCCTCGTAATCTATTTCAAATACACTGGAGTTTGCGAATTCTATATGACACAATCTTTATACCTTCACAACTCACCTTTCTAAAAACTGGAAGCATGGTTCCGAACAATGGTACAGGCGTTGGCCCTGGGTAACCGAGTCCTTTGAAATGACTGAATGCCCATTCTGAATATCTGAGTACAATTAATAATCATTTCACCGTTCTGTATTTTTAAAATCAATTAGAGACAATGAGCAGATAAAAAAAAACATCAAAAAACAAGGGTGTGGGTTTGGGTACTGAAGAAGATGAAAATGGACATCCACTCATGAGGCTGTCAATCATGGGGTTTCTGGGGCATGTACCAGCTGCGCCTGAAATGTTTTCTAAACTGTGTTCTCGCATTTTAAGTGAATACAGTCTATATGATTGGTCAATAGCCGTGTACTGATTTTCCTCGTGCCACGAGAACCCTTGACGACGAGCACAATTTTTCGATCTGTGGCCAGCTTAAGTGCATGACTCCAGAGCATTAACATGGCAACCCGCTTTGTATGCTTTGAATAAATGTTTGCTGTGGAAAGATTGTGTATATCCTTGTGCTCTTTGCTGAAAAAAACTTCAGAGATTCAGATAGTGTAAATGTCACCCTCGAAAACCATTGTTTACCTGGACTTTCGGTCTCGGCGAACAATGCGGGACATTTGGCCTGTCGCCTATTACCCTGGTCACTATTCACTTGATGCAATCTGGTGCATTCGGGTATATTCTGGACCAAAATATGTACTGAAATCTATGATAAAATCATAAATTATATTGTTATGCTCCAAAAAACTAAATGATAGCCGGATTTGTCACCACGCACATTTGTCCTTGGAAATGTACTACCTCTTTATCAGTGAAGTGAGCAGAAATATTAAGTATGGTAAAAACAAACACCCAAGTATATTTTGGCGAAAAGTAGTAACGGTTTATGAACGTATTTCAAGAAGACTTCATAGTTTGTTTGTTTTTTTTTTTTTTTTTTTTTTTTGTCAAAATGGTTCGAACACAAAACTAAGGCGCCGCAGAAGATTGGACATAGGGTTTATTGAATGTAGTACTCGAAACATTAAAAAAAGGTAACCGACAGATACAGTCCTGTGCCGAATTGATCTTGCATGCACCGATTCAAGTGGATCTGTAGCTTTGGGAATCAAAGTATCCCTTTTAAAGCTGTGCCCTTGGCCTTTGAGAGGACAATCTTACTCAAATTCCTACCCCGAATAGATCTTTTATGTTTATCTGCGAAGGAATGTATAAAAGTTATCCCGTGAACTTAAAAACGTATCACGGTTCCACAAAAATTCCGACGTAATTGTTGAACAGTACCACTATTAAGCCCTATTTCAGAGACCTATAGTGAACAGTTCTTACGTTATAGCCAAAGACAAAATTTTCTCTCAAACGTTTCCAGTGACCTTTGGAATTGAGTAAGACGGATCTGCACATCCAAATGTTCTTAAAGTACCATCAGTTGAATAAATATATATATATATATGAAAGTATATATTGTCCCCCAGAGAGTCCTACGATTTCCTTCACATTATCACTACAGCAGTACCTTCCTAGATACCTCATGGAATTCAAATGTAAGGTTCTTGAACACTTTCAGTGCCAACTGCCACTTACTTCGAACTACAGAGAAGGAGCTGCTATGATTATAATAAGGTTGCAAGATTAATCATCCTTGTAAAAAGACCTTTCATTCAAGCACCAGAATACCTGTGGTTACAAAGAATATAATAGTCCGGGCCAACGGCTCTCCTCAGCGCGGTTTGGGCTCAATTAATGTACCCAAAATGCGCCAAGGAATGCTGTTGACTGAGTCCAAAATATGGCACCGAAAGAGTTCAGGAGCCCTATTGTTCGGTTCTTTAGAGTAGCTTTCAGGTGCTTCAGAGAAACCTTGAGATTCGACATGAACCTAAAAAAAGGGTTCTCCAGGGAACCCAACAGGTCTCTTTATTGAAGTATCCTAACGACAATCAATAACCACCCAGGGGACGTGCTATAAATCGAAGGCATTGTTGCAATGGTCTATCAAACTAGCCACATACGTTTCGTTACAAGTCATAAGACAGTAGTGTCATAGATAATTTGCTTTGTATTTTTATTTCTGCATCTTTGTGTAGGTTTTGCTAAGTTTGTGACCTGCATAACAAGTAGAATATCAGAAGTATGGAAGAAGTTTTACTTTGTAAAACATATATAAGAAGTATGTAGACTCCATTTTGATTTCATTATTTTTGTTTGTATGAGTATGTAAATGTGTGTGCTCGGGTCCCCATATGGGACAAAATTTACATACAGGACAAGCCTGTCTTCACGATGGAAAACATTTGCTGAGCGCGAAGAACCCTCCCCATAGTGAAGAACCATTTTAGCGTATAAAAATTCTCAAGATGCTTCAGAGAATCTGGCGGTTAATGAAATAACGCTCTGAAGGTATAACAAAAATATCACATATTATCTTTAACCCGTCATGGTCGGCGTGAAGTAGATGTGTTCTTTACAAGCGCCCCCACTCTACCGTTAACTTCTTGGATTACTTTGACGAAATGCTAGTGCACATGGATAATCCCACATTTGACACTGAAAAAAAATGGTGATTTCAATATTGTTTTTTTTTTTTTCATGTCAATATTTACGGATCCCCAGCATACAAGCTCAATGATTTGATTTCTACATATGACTTTAGTGGAACAATCAAAGTCCCAACGAGGATTACAGACTCTTCTGCAACAATAATAGATCTTACTTTAACAAACATTAAAAATCCAGTATCTGGAGTTGGGATTGTTTCAGTTACTGACCACCTGTTTAGTTTTATAGTTCTTGGCTCCATTCCACATAGAGCCAATCACCGCAATGTGACTTCCAACAATTTTCAGAGATTTAATTCTAGTGATATTTTAGCTGATTAACACATTGTACCATGGCATATTATCGAAAGTTTTGATAGCATTAATGATGTTTGGCTAGGTTGGAAATTACTTTTCACTGATGTTGTGGAAAAAAATGCCCCCCTCAAAAGATTCAGAGCTCAAAAAGCCAAAATCCCTTGGTATAGTGAAGAGATTGAAACAGCTAAGTCTCCTCGGGATCAATGGAACTCAAGAGCAATTGCATCCAATAACACAGTTGACTGGTTAAATTAAAAAATTTGAGAAATAGAGTTACATCCTCGGTCCGCCAAGCCATATTTAAACACTAGTCCCCATAAGTCAATAATAACAAAGGCAATAGTAGGGAAACGTGGCGTATGCTGAACGATCTCCTAAATGTTCACAAAATGGTATTACTTCCTTAACTATCAATGATATATTCATTAATAATTTTTCTGAAATTGCCAATGAATTCCATAAATTCTTAATTGAAATTGGCACTCATTTATCTAACCAAATTCCAAGTTTCACCAGATCATCCATTGACTACCTCCTCGAGTACGTGCCACATTCTCCTGGACATTTTTCTTTCAGCAGCATCTCCGAACATGATGTTTCAAAACTTTTGGGTGAACTACCACACAACAAAGCAACAGGTCTTGACAATATTCAATCCAAACTTTTTAAAACTGCTTCCCCAGCTATATCAAATAGCCTAGCTTTAATCTTCAATAAATCGCTCAAAACAGGGATTGTAACTGATGAGGGGAAATTTACAAGAGTGTCAGCCATCTTCAAGAAAGGTTCTAGAACTGACTCAGAAAACTACAGACCAATCTCGATCCTACCAGCAATCTCCAAACGTCTGGAAAAATTGTCGAAGGCAGGTCTACAGATATTGCTCAGATTACAAAATCCTATGCCTGGGACAATCAGGCTTCCGTCAAAAACACCCAACACAGACTAGTCTTCATAGATTAACTGAATCCTTATTTGATGAAATTCAATTTGGAAACATGACTGGGTTTGTTACCTTAGATTTGAAAAAATAAGCTTTTGACACAGTTAATCACACTATCCTTCTTGCAAAGCTTGAACATTATGGATTCAAAGGAACAAGTTTTCATTGGTTCAAGTAACCTTTCTGACAGGAAGCAAATTGCTTGTATCAATGAAAACCTAACCCAACCCATGGCGATTAGTACTGGCGTTCCCCAAGGGTCAATTCTTGGCCCCCTCTTGTTTATTCTTTACGTCTTTACGTAAATGATCTCAGTATCTCTCTCAAAAAAATCTAGGGTCAACTTATATGTAGATGACACTCTGTTTTATTATGCTGACAAATCCAAAGTTGTTGTTTTCACTGTATTACAGCAAGAGCTGATTCAAGTAACTGACTAGTTGCATGCAAATAAATTAAGTTTCCACCTTGGAAAAACAATGTATATGCTTATTTGCAGCAGTCACAAGAGAAGTTCCATCAACTCAACCCTTGATCTATCACTCAATGATCAAACTATCTCCAAATCAGAGGCTCTTAAGTACTTGGGTGCAACGCTTGATCAGAAAGTGAAATTTGAAAAGCAGGTTGATGAGGTTATTACTAAAATAAAGAGAGCTCTTGGTGTTTTAGCGGAGTAGCAAATTTCCTTTGTGCAGACTCCAAAAGTACCCTGTATAACGCCTTGGTGTTACCTCATTTTGATTATTGTAGTACAGTCTGGGGTAGCAATCTGAAGAACGCCTCCAGCGACTACAGAACAGAGCAATGAGAATGATATTACAATGTTACCCTAGTACGCACACCCTGGATATGCTGAGGACCCTAAAATGGATGAGTGTCAAACAGACATTGTTATACAATCTCTGTATTTTTCTTTGGAAAATAGTTAATAATGAAGTCCCGCCTTATTTACAAAATATCTTTACTCCAGTGACCGAAGTCCATTCCTATCAAACAAGAGCATCCACTACCTCAGTTTTTTCCCGGGCAAGGTCTTCCCCTAAAACTCTCTCTTTTATTGGTACCAAATTTTGGAATGAACTACCTCAGCATGTCTTGGATGCACTATCTCTGTTTAGTTGTTTTTTTTTTTAAGTTGTGTACAATTCATCTTTGATCACATTGAGCCTTTCTGATCAATGTTTTTTATCAATGATTGTTTTGTGAGACTTTTTTGCTTTCGACAGATCGTAATGTCTTCTGAGCTCAATGAAATTGATTTTTGGGGTTCTTGTTGTACTATCTTTAAATTCACCTTTTGCACCTCTCATCTACCCATATTCATCTTATTTTTACTCTTTGATTGACTTGGACATATATTTTCATTGCTATGGCATCCAAACCTCAACAGTCTTGTACTGACTTCGGATTTCAATAAAACTTGTCAAACTTGTCAAAACTTGTGTTCTTGCTTTGTTTTGTTTAGCGAGGCGTGAAACTCTTGCGTTTCATAGTGGCTTGAGGTATTCATGTTGACCTTTTTATCACTGTAAGTTATTGTATTCGTCCTTAGGGATCTGGGGACAACCGACAGTTGGCCTATTTACGTGGATGCTCTAAATTTGAATGGGGGGGGGTCCAGTGATTGCCAAAATATGTATATCCATGTGCCTCTAATTGACGTTCAGTAATCATTTTCAGAATAAAAAGAAACCACGTAAAGGAATGTCAGATAAGACAATATGGATGCAGTAACTTGGTGTTCACGGTCAAATGTACTCAATATAAATTCTTCCTTCTTGCATGCTTGGTTCGCACAGAGGTGCATCAGGTGAATGTAATAAACCTTCACACAGCGTCCTCGGGATAAAATACCTGATCTTGTGCCATATCATGAAGCTGCAAGGCGTTTTTATGTGCACTGTGATAGGGCCTTTCAATTTTATTTACATGAGCTATGAAACTAAAAATGATATAAAATAAATAGAACAAATAAAAAATTTCCCAGACATCAAAGAGCCATTAGTCGTAAAAGAGGATTAAGTTTTTCTATAAATTGTGAACTATGACTTCATATTTTGATGAATTGTAAACTGTGAAGCCAGAATGTTATCACATGAATTGGGAAGATATATAAATTTTACCTTTTCACCATGGCTAGTGAAAGCACAAATATTTTTTCTCCATGACTCATGAAAAAAAAAAACCTTTTCCTTGTAACCCTTCTGTTGTATGGCGGTGGACTCATTTTATATCAAAAAATGGAAAAAATATATGTGCAGGTTACACTTCACGTCGGTGTTTTTCCGCTTTAGGAGAGATACATGCAGTCTAACTATTTTGTTTTTGTTTTTTCTTTTCATTTCACTTCAGCTCATTTCAATTCATTTCGATTTTATTTCATTTTTTCATTTATTTTTGTTGGGGGGTGAAGGTCTAAAGATTTTGAAGACCTTATGTGCTTTTGATATTTTTATGGGAGCAAACAGTTTTCTTTTTTATTATTATTATTTTTGTTCGAAAGCTACGCTAGGAGAAGTCAGCCTGGACTATGGAAGTGTCTGTACCTTCGAATGCTGAAGTGAAAAGTCTATGTTACTTCCGCATACAATGTAATTGATATGCATACCTTTTGCTCACTGCCCATCCGTTAATGGTGACCACTCTTATTAGGCGTTTAAAAATGCAATCATTCCAACCTCAAATTGACTGGGTCTCCTGTACATGCAGAGATTAAAAAATAATCCATTTCAAGCACAACAGGTTCAGATCTGCTGGGTGAGAAAGTAAATACCATTAGGGACCGATAGCAAGTACCATCAATATGAAAGGCAGTGATAAATGCTGATGCGGGACGAACACTTGTGCATATAAACACTGAGGAGATACGAAATACACGACAGAGAAATTTTCAGCCTTACGCACTTGTCGAAGAAATTGAATGGCGCTAGATGTTTTTCCTTCATTGATTGCAATGTTTTATCCACAGAGATACAATCATGAATACATGTATTGTTTTGTGTGTGTGTGTGTGTGTGTGTGTGTGTGTGTGTGTGTGTGTGTGTGTGTGTGTGTGAAACGGCCGCCCTCAACTGTTTGCCATTTAGATGTGACATCACCATGTAGACCACGTGCATATCAGGTAAACGCAGACGAGTATAGACACAGGGACTTGCTAAAGAAGTAACACCAGAAAAGTGCCACCTCTGAGGGGCTTTTTAATGCAATGGGTATAAAAACTGTTACTTACATGAGGTACGTAATAAGCAGCAATATCGATGTCACAAGCCAGCCTGTCAGGCCCAGTCCCAACAGCTCCATAGTCTTGTCGCAAACTTTCAACTTACAGACATATATGGCTGCGCAGCTTATCTGACACCGCTATGTATATATTTTACACAGTTGAGTGCTGCCACAATTTATGGGTATGTGACCGAGCCATAAGACTAAGGGACACTATGGGCAAATGTACCGTTCATCACAAGACCAAGAATTTAAATGTTAAGATTTTAATAATACAAAAATCATCAAGTGCCTTCGTTGTTTGATATATGAACAAAGCAGGAAAATAAAATTTTATTATATTATTTGTCCCCCTTTTCTCTGACTTAATCTCTCTTCTTCACATTGTAAATGTGTTTCAGCTTGGACAGAAAGATAAAAATATTTTGATATATTGTGTCAAACGATAATGAAAATATTCAGAATAATTCATAACCATCATTTCTATTTATGTGCTAACAGTTAGTCACCAGGGGGAAGCAACGAGAGTTGGCATTTCACTTGTTTGAGTTCATCAAATGGGGGGGGGGGATTTCTTGACACACAGCCTTTTGTTCCCATGGTGCATGTTTGTGACACCTAGCAACCCATGCCATTTGAGGTCAGGTGAGTCAACAAAGCCCATTACATTACAATGAACCTGAAAGTTTAACCCTGCATAAGAGGACAATTTGTGAAGTTTCCATCTTCTGATCTACCTGAAGTACATGTTGGTATCTTTCAAATACACCCAGGTGTGATGAAGTGAAACTTTAATGCTTATTTGACAACATATAGAGAAGTTTAATTTACATCTCCTAATTCCCTGTGTTTATCTATGGAGAAAAAGTGAGGGTCATAGAAATTTACCACAAGATGTGCGTGTTGAACCATGAACAGGATGGACACCAGCATCTTCAGGCAAATTTAGATCTAACCCAAATATATAATACCGGACTCGAAGCGACAAAAGGTGACTACAGCACGTCAGTGAAAAAGGGTCATAATTCGGACATATCTCTGACACATTTTCCGCCATATTTTTAATATTCGAGTAGGGAAATGCCACTTCGAAAATAATAGCGATTCTGACGCCATCGCTCAATATTATGAATACCTGGACTGCCGTCATTACTCCCCGAAAGTTCAAGAAATGGGATAGTTGAAAACAAACAAACAAACAAAGCAAAAACAAAAGAAAAAGGGAAAAAAACAGTTCCTACTAGGAAAATTCTGTTTTCTAAGTTTAATATTGTTGAATTTTGTAAATGCATATATGCTTACTTGTTAATCTCTGCAACCATTGGTGCGACACGAACAGAAGAAACTTTCACCGATCACTTGAACTATATTCAGTTATGAGTGTGTGAGGAATCATAAACAATGCTGACCTGTTGATGATAGGTTTACAAAGTAATTTAAAGTACATCGACTGAAGTACCTGGACATAACATGTATGTGGGTACTTTAAATTACATCGTACAATTTGCTGAATCATAAAAAAAATACTTAGGTTTATTTTCGTTACATAAGAAAGAATAATTATAATTACTGAAACGCCCATGACCAGTAACCGTCACTATTGATATTTTACATCATTGCTATATGAGATGAACCCATAATGCGCCACAAATAATCAATTTATTATGTTCGAAGCACACGTTGACTCATCTGAAACACATAGTGTGTTGAAAACATGACTTGACTCATGTGAGCCGCACATTGCGACTATCGTAAAATTAACAGCTAATCTTGTCTAGTACACGAAAAGAAATATTGCAAGAAAGATAAGGTTGTTATATGCAAAATTTAAATCAAGACTTTATGCACTTTATATTTTAAGGTACTTTCTATTGAGAGAAGATGCTAACGTTAATGAGACAAAATTTTCTGGTTTGTATATTTCTACATGAACATATATCACGATTATTAAAGACAGCCACGATGAACTATTTTCGAATTTATGAATGTTAAGATATCAACAAATTGATGAATTAACCTACGCATATAAAACATTGGTTTCATTAGCCACAGTAACCACGAGGATTTATGCACTTATTCTATTTGCGTCTTTTTGTCCAGAACCATTTCTTCCCAGACATTACTCTATTCCCCAGTCCGAACTCTTTATCCTCCATACGTAAACCTTTTTACTTTCTAACCCGATCTCATATAGCAATGATGTAGAAAACACTGATGGTTACTGGTCATGTTAATGAAAAGTTGGATTGGATACCATGCTTAAAGTGCAATTTCCTGGCCGTTTCATTTATTTTCATTTCTTTTCAACGAAACTTTACCTAAGTCTTTTCTTAATATTCATCACATTGTACCATGTAATTTACAGTCTCAACGTGAATCTAATATCCAAGTACAGTCAATGGACATATTAAATTACTTTGTAAACCTACCATCAACAGGTCAGCATTGTTAATGATTCCTCACACAATGATAACTGAATATAGTTCAAGTGGTCGGAGAGAGTTCCTTCCGTTCATGTCGCACCAACAGTTCCAGAGATTAACAAGTAAGCATATATAAATTTAGAAAATTAAACAATATTAAACTTTGAAAAAACAGCATTTTCCTTGTAGAAACTGCTTCATTCCCCTTTTCATTTTGTTTTTGTTTTGTTTGTTTGTTTGTTTGGTTTCTTTAAACTATCCCATTTCTTGCACTTTCGGGGAGTAAGGGCATTTTCGTATATTTATAATATGCTGAAAAATGTGTCAGGAATGTGTCCCACTTAATGACTTTTCTTCACTGAGGTGCTGTAGTCTCTTCTTGATTCGCTTGAAGTTCAAGAATATAGTTCAAGTGGTCGGAGAGAGTTCCTTCCGTTCATGTCGCACCAACAGTTCCAGAGATTAACAAGTAAGCATATATAAATTTAGAAAATTAAACAATATTAAACTTTGAAAAAACAGCATTTTCCTTGTAGAAACTGCTTCATTCCCCTTTTTATTTTGTTTTTGTTTTGTTTGTTTGTTTGTTTGGTTTCTTTAAACTATCCCATTTCTTGCACTTTCGGGGAGTAAGGGCATTTTCGTATATTTATAATATGCTGAAAAATGTGTCAGGAATGTGTCCCACTTAATGACTTTTCTTCACTGAGGTGCTGTAGTCTCTTCTTGATTCGCTTGAAGTTCAAGAATATAGTTCAAGTGGTCGGAGAGAGTTCCTTCCGTTCATGTCGCACCAACAGTTCCAGAGATTAACAAGTAAGCATATATAAATTTAGAAAATTAAACAATATTAAACTTTGAAAAAACAGCATTTTCCTTGTAGAAACTGCTTCATTCCCCTTTTTATTTTGTTTTTGTTTTGTTTGTTTGTTTGTTTGGTTTCTTTAAACTATCCCATTTCTTGCACTTTCGGGGAGTAAGGGCATTTTCGTATATTTATAATATGCTGAAAAATGTGTCAGGAATGTGTCCCACTTAATGACTTTTCTTCACTGAGGTGCTGTAGTCTCTTCTTGATTCGCTTGAAGTCCCACAGTCTATATCTGGGTTAGATCTAAATTTGCCTAAAGGTGCTGCTGCCCATATTGTTTATGGTTGACCGCCCACATATTCTGGGCACTTTCTGTGACCCTCACTTTGTCTCCATAGATTAACATGGCGAATTAGCAGACATAAATTTAAACTCTCTATATGTTGTCAAATAAGCATTAAACTTTCATTTTATCACACATTGGTGTATTTGAAAGATACCAACATGTACATCAGGCAGATTAGAAGACGATAATTCCAAAAATTGTCCTCATATGCAGGGTTAAACTTTCAAGTTCACTGTAATGTAATGGGCTTTGTTGACCCACCTAACCTCAAATGGCATGGGTTGCTAGATGTCACAAACATGCACAATAAGCACAAAAAGCTGTGTGTCAAAAACTTTAATCTAACCTAGATCACCCCTATAATAATAACTCAAAGAGGTGAAGTGCTATTTCTATTTTTGTTATCCGTTGTGACTCTTGTCACACAAATAGAAATGATGCTGATCAAATATTCTGGATATTTTCATTATCTTTCTGACACAATAAATCAAATTATTCTTATCTTTCTGTCCAAGCTGACACACATTTGCAATGTGAAGAAGAGGGATAAAGTCACAGAAAAAGTGTCTAGAAAATAGTATAACAAAACTTTATTGTCCTACTTTGCTCAAATATTAAACACTGACGCTGCTTTGTGATTTTTGAATTATAAGAGGCTTAACATTTAAATTCTTGGTCTTGTGATAAACGGAACTTTTGCCCATGGTGTCCCTTTGCCTTGTGACTCGGTCACATGACCATAAATTGAGGCCACACTCAACTCTGTAAAAATATATACATAGCGGTGTCAGAAAAGCTACACAGCCATTTATGTCTGCAAGTTGAAAGTTTGCGACAAAACCATGGAGCTGTTGGGACTGGGCCTGACAGGCTGGCTTGTGACAGTGATATTGCTGCTTTTTACGTACCTCATGTAAGTAACAGTCGTTAGCCGCACTGCATTAAAAAGCCCATCAGAGGTTTTACTTTTCTGGTGTTACTCGTTAGCAAGTCCATGTGTTTACACTCGTCTGCGTTTAGGTGATATGCACTTGGTCCACATGGTGATATCACATCTTAATGGCAAATAGTTGGTAGTTGCCGTCTCACAGAAAACAATACATGTATTCATGTATGCATCTCTCTGGACACGTCATTGCGGTCAATGAGTGAAACACATGTAGCGCCATTCAGTTTCTTCGACAAGTGCACACGGCTGAAAATTCCCTGCCGTGTATTTTGTATCGCTCACTGTTTATATGCACAAGTTTCATATTAATGGTACTTGCTCTCTGTCGTTAATGGTATTTACCTTTTGCCCCCGAAGATCTCAACCAGTTGTACCTGAAATTGATTTTTTCCATGCTTGCGCCTTTGCATGACCCGGAGAACCCGTCACTTTAAAGTTGGAATGATTGCATTTTAAAATGCTAATAGGCGTGGTCACCATTAACGGATGGACAGTGGGCATAAGGTATGCATATCAGTTATATTGTATGCGGAAGTAAAATCGACTTTTCACTTCAGCATCCGAAGGTACAGACACTTCCATAGCCCAGGCTGAGTTTTCCTAGCGTAGCCTTTCGAAAAAAAATAGTTTTCTCCCATAAAATATCAAATACAAATAAGGTCTTTAAAATCTTCAGACTTTCACCCCTCAACAAAAATTAATGAAAAAATAAATAAAATCTAATTGAATTGAAATGAACTGAAGTGAAATGAAAAAAAGGAAAACGAAATGGTTCCCTAAGTGTATCCTTTCGACAAAAACAGTTTTCTCCAGTGAGAATATGGAGAGAAAATAAGGTCTTCAAAATCTTCATACCTTCACCCGTCAACAAAAATAAATGCAAAAATAAAATAAGATCGAATTGAATTGAACTGAACGGAAGTAAAGTGAAAGGAATAAAAGAAAAACAAAATGGTTGGACTGCATTGAATCTCCTAAAGCGGAAAACCACCGACGCAAAGTGTAACCTGCTCATTCTTTTGTTTTCAATTTTATGATATAGAATGAGTCCGCCACCGTACAACAGAGGGGTTACAAGAAAAAAAATAATGAATCATGGAGAAAAATATTTGTGTTTTGACAAGTAATGGTGAAAAGGAATACTTTACATATCTTCCCACTTGACGTGACAAAATTCTGGTTTCAAAGTTCACGATTCATTAAAATATCAAGTCCTAGTTCACAATTTATAGAAAAGCTTAATCGTGTTTTACAACTAATAACCTTTTCACGTCTAGTAAATTGTTAATTTTATTTTATTTACTTTATTTTATTTTTAGTTTCATAGTTCATGTGAATAAAATTGAAAGGCCCAATCACAGTGCACATAAAAAGGCCTTGCCGTTTCATGATATGGCACAAGGTTGCGTCATCAGGTACCGTATCATAAGGACGCTGTGTGCAGGTTTGTTGTATTTGCGTGGTACACCTGTGTCCGAACAAAACATGCAAGAAGGAAAAAATATATTGAGTACATTTGACCGTGAACATCAAGTTACTGCATCCAAAATCTCTTTTCTGTTATCCCTGTACGTGGTTTCTTTTTATCTTGAAAAGTTTTACTGAATGTCAAGTAGAGGCACATACATATACATGAAATTTTGGTCAATTATTGGATCTCCAGTGGATCCGAATTAAAAGCACACATGTGAAGTGGTCAAATGTTCCTTGTCCCCAAATCCTTAAGGACGAATACAATAACTTGCAGTGATAAAAAGTCAACATGAATATCCCCAAGCCACTATTAAACGCAAGATGTTTGCGCCATGCAAAACAAAAATAAGTAACAACACATTTACTTCAGCCCAACCATAACGGGTTAAAGATAATATGTGATATTTTTATGCCTTTGGAGCGTTGGTTCATTAACATCCAGATTCTCTGAAGAATCCGGAGGTTTTTTATCCGCTACAATACGCTCAGGAAGGTTTTCCATTGTGAAGACATGCTTGTGCTGCATGTAAATTTTGTAACATATGGAGACACAGACACACACTTTTAAATTTGCATACAAACGAAAACAATGAAAGCAAATGGAGTCTACATACGTCTTATATAAGCCTTGCAAAGTAAAACTTCTTTTATACTACTTCTATTCTCTTCGTAATGCGGATAACAAACTAAGCAAAACCTACACAAAAATGCAGAAATTAAGAGTACAAAGCGAATAATGTATATGGCTAGTTTGATAGAACACTATAACAATCCCTTCAATTTTCAACACGTTCCCTGGGTGGTCATTACATGTCGTTAGTATACTTCAGTTAAGAGACCTGTTGGGTTCCCTGGAGAAACCTTGTTCTAGGTTCCTGTCGAATCCCAAGGTTTCTCTGAGGCACCTGAAAGCTACTCTAAAGAACCGTACAATAGAGCTCCTTAACTCTTTCAGTGCCATATTTTGGACAAAGTCAACAGCATTATCTGGCGCACTTTGGGTGCATTGCGCCCAAAACGCACTGAGAAGAGCCGTTGACCCGGACTATTATATTCTACGTAACTACAGATATGTTGGTGCTTGAATGAAAGGTCTTTTCACAAGGATGATGAATCTTGCAACCTTATTATAATTCAGAGCAGCTCCTTCTCTGTAGCTCGAAAGCGTCATGAGCAGATGTCCATTTTCATTTTCTTCAGTACCCAAACCTACACCCTCGTTTTTTTAATGTTTTTTTAATTGGCTCATTGTTTGTAATTGAATTTTAAAGTGCACAACGGTGAAATGATTATTAATTGTACTTAGATAGTCATCATGGGCATTTGATCCAAACAGGTGGATGTGTTTTTAGTAATGTTGTAGGTTCTCGTACATAGATAGATTGTGATAAGAGCAAACTTGACGTAATTTAATTCCTTGCAATGTACTAGGGTCAGCATTTAGGTCCCCTACTATCATTACATTGCCGTTGCCACTAGCATAGGCTAATTCCAAACTTTCTTCCAGATGATCCCAAAAAGATACTCTTGGATTTGGAGGTCTTTATACTACTGCTATGAATATTTAATTGTTATGAATTCTCAGTTCCGCCCATAATATCTCAATATTAGGTACTTCTAGATCCTCACGTCTTTTGACAAAAAGGGCTCTTGATGCATACAGAGCGACGCCGCCACCCACCGCACCTGCGCGGTCGCGGTGGAGAATGGGATTGAAACCGGGAATTTGGAGATCTTCACAGGATTTTTAACTGTTTAGAAACGTTTCGGATGCTGCTATAACATCGAAATCTGACGCCAGTGATGTTCGAATATCTCGCAATTTATAATCAGACAAGCTTCGAATGTTTACATGGGTCAGTGCTAGGTCAGTGGGCTCATTTGGTCCAGGGTTTGTGTGAATATCACCATAGAGTAACAATAGCATTGTGCTAACGATCAGAGCACAATATGTAAAACACAAAAACTATGGCATAAATACACAAAAAGAACAAAATTGCAGTTGCATGTGCGGATCCTAGCGTAAGTCTTTCTACGTAAGAACAAATACATATATCCCCGATGTTTAATGAGTACAGTTATATAAATGACAAATACGAGCCTGGCAATCCACGCACTCGGGGAGGTGTCAGGAAGGCTAATTGCACAGGAGCCTTGCATTTCAAAAATATCAACTGCTACGTAAGTCACACACCTAACCAAATAATAGATCAACCAGCTGACAAGTAATGGAACATAAGTATACACTAGAGATCCATATTGGTAAGTCACATATGTATATGCCTGTAAGCGAACAAGAAACATTCCTTAACAGTCACCCACACGATAGCTAATGCTGCCCATACACTGATTTCCATGCCTCGGACTCAGATACTGTAAACCAACAGAAGCAAGTTTATTGTGTGACGTCATGATCCAACATGGCGGCATGGAGACATTTCAAATAACTCAAGTCCATTTTACATTTAGATGGCCATAATAAAGTTTATGAATAAACAAATATTCCAATTTCATTGTGTATCCTGTCAACATAACCTTCTGGTCAGTCTGGATATAAAAATTTAGGTCTGCATAACATATATGGCCTAAGATCAAACAATGGTGCATCCCTTGATCAAGGGTACCCCCAACATTCCAGAGCAATTTCTACGTATCAGTCAAAATGTATTTACCTTTCTGAGCCCTCGGTAGAACATAAGTCCCTCAACTGTAAATTAATTTGGCAGGGATGAACCAAATCACCATAATTTCCATATTGCTACGATTTGAGATATTCAGACACGACACAGGCAGCACGAGTATATCCATCCTGTTTTTGACCGTTTTCACGTGGGAAGAAGCCTAACTTTTAAAGTCTTGTCTCCCCTCCTAAATTCAATTGAACTAGCCCAACTCTCATTTCTGCCTTGCCCATACTGTCCACTTTAATGAGCATAGGGGTAACAGGAATTTTGTACTGATCTGACTTGAATTCATGCCTGTCAACCCACCCCCTCATGTCTCACTGTGAGAATGACCAGACCTGTCAAACATTAGCTTACTCTGCGATCGGTCCACCCCAAACCCATAAATCTGGTGTCAAGTGGTAGATAATGAATTGCCCTTAGGTGTCAGAAAACTTGGTGACCATCAGCAAACCTTGCTGCAGCGGAAAACTTAAATGAAGATTGACAACTTTTTGACCACGCCCCCTACCGGTGGTCAAATCTGTGAAGTCCTATTACGATGTACATCTCCCTGGTGGCCAAGGCTTATGGTTGGAAAGGCAGACTTGACCCATGAAGCAGATACGCCAATCCTTACCATATGTGTTTGGAATGTTGACCCTACAATAGCACATCTGTATTTCCTGTATATGGACATGCCAGCGAACTTGACCACTGGACTTTATGGCATGACAGAGCATGTATTCCAAATATCGATGCATTTCACCCACTTTTCCTCCAGTTTTTGCCCTGTAATTACTAAAATTTGCACCTGCTGCAACTTCAATTTATACATATACATTTATATAAGGAATATTGTCAAAATCTCTTCAGAAAAGTGGTTGTTTATATGTTGGCAAGTTAAATCACAAATGACCAGACGCTGACCGCTCTTCCTGAGTCAGGGTCAGAAGATGGGTCACTGGGACACCAGACCGAGGCTCCACTATACCCTGCTTAGGGAAAAGTGACCTATAAACCACATCATGTGCCTGACTGTAAGTTACCAATAAACAAGTCGGGCGAACTTATAGTCGAAAATTACACGCAGGTCTACATGTTTTGTCATCAGAATACAGCTGGTAATAATAACATAATGTGGAAATTTGCTAAACATTATGGCATATAAAGTAAAATATTTCACAAACTGTATAGTTTTACAGCAGAGATTAGAAGTATACTTCTCATAAAACTGTAAAGAATTACCAAAAACATATCTGCAGGGCACGTACGAGGATAATCGAAGTACGTCATGTCACGATCAATAAAATAAAAGGACACAGTCACAGTAAGGGCTGAGAGTGCTAGCATAACCTGTTTTCTGACCAGTTCCCAACACAAACACATAAAACACAAGCATGTAAACACATAGAACATATAGGTCATTATCAAATAATATAGTTATATGCAGATTATTCTGGATTATGTCACGTATATACTAGTATGTGTGACGATACCAATCAATTTCACACAGCGAAAGGCAATATGCCACATAGACAAACGAATTAATAAAGATAAACACAAGTTATAATTAAGCGCAAAGTTAAGATATCATTAATACTAACCTTGTTCTTTGAACCTAAAACAGAGCAATGCCAGGTATACACCGGACAGCAACAGTGACGCACAATACTTACAAAAGCTCCTGTGGATCGAAAACACTGCATGCCTCTACTGATGCCCGGCATATATACAAGAATATAACAGAAACTCTGATAAATGAGTCCCACGACATATTATTTGCAGGAAAGTTGGGGAAAAAATAATAATAAGATAAATATATATATGTACATTCATTGTTAGAAAAAGTGTTGAGTCACATCATGACACAGCAATGATGCACGTACAAGAGATATAGTACTACATTTTGGTCTTCATCTTGCCACATAACACATTTTACATGAATGATCATGAGTAACCAGGGATACAAAAAGAAAAAAAATATTTCTCGAAAGTTAACCTTCATAGATTAGCACTATTTTTCATCAACTACATGAGCACTACACTTGAAAATTATAATTTATATGATAACTCAATGGACATGTTACAATTGGTATTCATGTTTATATGAAGGGACGGTAGGTCCATGATGCGATAGGATAATACCTGCAAGTACATTTGTACATGAAGTGATACGACAACAACACTGTTGTGTCCCACATAGCAACAAACTTAGCATTTGGAACATGAACCTGAGACCAAGACAGTTGTCTTGGTCTTAGCAAAAACATATAAATGAGTGAGCACAGTAGTATATGTAGCATATACATGTGCATGCAGCACAAGATAATGCTAAAGTACAAAAAATTACACAAAATAATTCCACATTTACAAAATGCTTTGCGAACTAAAAAAGCAGACTGCAGTGCAAGTCACACGGTGATAAACACACAAAAATGAAACGAAGTTGATGAATGGTAAAGTCAAAGAATCACACATCAAAGCAAATTGCCTTAGAAATACTTTCGTTGATGTGTAAAACAGATCAGGCAGATCAAGCAAACATGGCCTCGGTTTTCTACCACAGTAGCCAGAATAGACTATTGTAAATTGCTTTAATTTCGCTGTATTCTTATTTTCGCTTATTTCGCTGATGTCACAAAACCGTGAAAATAAAAACACAGTGAAAAAGTATTTTAACATTGTCTGAATGGGAATTATGTCCAAAAACAGTGAAATTAAGACTACAATGAAAAGTCAAAAATATAAAAACCGTGAAAATTTATACACGCGAAAATAAAGCAATTTACAGTACCCCTTTTAACAAAAGATCATGGCGGTGGCAGCAAAAAAGTGAAGTGCTATTTCCGTTTTTGTTTTCCCTGGTGACTCTTGTCACATAAATAGAAATGATGCTGATGAAATATTCTGAATATTATCATTATCTTCCTGACACAATAAATCAAATTATTCTTATCTTTCTGCCCAAGCTGACACACATTTGCAATGAGAAGAAGAGGAATAAAGTCACAGAAAAGGGGGGCAAGAAAAATAATATAACAAAATTTTATTTTCCTGTTTTACTCATATATTAAACACTGATGCTGCTTGGTGATATTTGAATAATAAGAGTCTTAACATTTAAATTCATGGTCTTGTGATAAACGGTACTTTTGCCCATAGTGTCCCTTTGCCGCATGACTCGGTCACATGACCATAAATTGAGGCCACACTCAATTCTGTAAAAATATATACATAGCGGTGTCAGAAAAGCTACACAGCCATTTATGTCTGCAAGTTGGCAGTTTACGACAAGACCATGGAGCTGTTGGGACTGGGCCTGACAGGCTGGCTTGTGACAGTGATATTGCTGCTTATTACGTACCTCATGTAAGTAACAGTCATTATCTGCACTGCATTAAAAAACGGCTCAGATGCCTGACTTTTCTGGTGTCACTTGTTAGCAAGTCCCTGTATCTACATTCGTCTGCGTTTATCTGATATGCACTTGGTCCACATGGTGATATCACATCTTAATGGCAAATAGTTGGTAGTTGCCGTTTCACAGAAAACAACACATGTATTCATGTATGTATTTCTGTGGATAAATCATTGCCGTCAATGAGTGAAACACATTTAGCGCCATTCAATTCCTTCAAGAAGAGCACACGGCTGAAAACTAAGTTTTGTTTTGCGTGGCGCAAACATCTTGCGTTTAATAGTGGCTTGGGGGTATTCATGTTGACCTTTTTATCACTGTAAGTTATTGTATTCGTCCTTAAGGATCTGGGGACAGGAAACATTTGACCACATCACATGTGCCCGACCATAACGGGTTAAAGATAATATGTGACATTTTTATGCCTTTGGAGCGTTGGTTCATTAACATCCAGATTCTCTAAAGAATCCGGAGGTTTTTTATCCGCTACAATACGCTCAGGAAGGTTTTCCATTGTGAAGACATGCTTGCCCTGCATGTAAATTTTGTCTCATATGGAGACACAAACACACACTTTTAAATTTGCATACAAACGAAAACAATGAAAGCAAATATAGTCTACATACTTCCTATATAAGCCTTGCAAAGTAAAATTCCTTTTATACTACTTATATTCTCTTTGTAATGCAGATTACAAACCTAGCAAAGCTACACAAAGATGCCGAAATTTAGAGTACAAAGCGAATAATGTATATGGCTAGTTTGATAGAACACTATAACAATCCCTTAAACTTTCAACACGTTCCCTGGGTGGTCATTACATGTCGTTAGTATACTTCAGTTAAGAGACCTGTTGGGTTCCCTGGATAACCCTTGTTCTAGGTTCCTGTCGAATCCCAAGGTTTCTCTGAAGCACCTGAAAGCTACTCTAAAGAACCGTTCAATAGAGCTCCTTAACTCTTTCAGTGCCATATTTGGGACTTAGTCAACAGCATTATCTGGCGCACTTTGGGTGCATTGCGCCCAAAACGCACTGAGAAGAGCCGTTGACCCGGACTATTATATTCTACGTAGCTGCAGATATGTAGGTGCTTGAATGAAAGGTCTTTTCACAAGGATGATGAAACTTGCAACCTTATTAAAATTCAGAGCAGCTCCTTCTACGAAGTTCGACAGCCTAATGAGCAGATGTCCATTTTCATCTTCTTCAGTACCCAAACCTATACTCTCCTTTTTAATGTTCTTTTAAAATGCTCATTGTCTGTAATTAAATTCTAAAATGCACAACGGTGAAATGATTATTAATTGTACTCAGATATTCATCATGGGCATTCAGTCATTTCAAAGGACTCGGTTACCCAGGCCCTACGCCTGTACCATTGTTTGGAACGATGCTTCCAGCTTTTAAAAAGGTGAGTTGTGAAGGTATAAGGATTGTGTCATATAAGTTCCGCAAACTGCAGTGTATTTGAAATAGATTACCACGACTAGTGAACGTGGGCCATTGTATATGTGTTGTTCTTTACTACGGATATATATTAATTAATGAGGCAGAGACAAGCAGCAGATTTGCCCACTCTGGGGTCGGTTGCGTTTACAGTCATGAGGAGTTCCTAATCCATGTAAAACAAAATAATGCTAATTTTGCTCATGTTTGTTTATTAAATACTTGAAGTTGTAAACCAATACTCTGAAATTGTCATGCAAATAAGTGCAACTGAGCTTTTTAAAAAGGCTATAGAATCAGGCTGACAAAGTTATAACCTCTCCTGGTCAACTACATGTAAAAAAAATCTACTCAATGCGAAAGTAGATATCTAAACATCAGTCTTCTTTTTTCATAAATTGATTACCCCTGTTGTTCTCTATATATGTGTATGACGCATAGGATCCATACGTATTGCCACTTAAGGACCGCTAAGACAATGCAAGTAAATCCCACTTCAATCGATCCAGGCTCGAAATGTTTATGCGTTAGGATAACAAATCATGTGTATGTCATCATCATACTCCAAAGAATTTATATGTCACGTGTTAGGGTGTCTGTGATGTTCATTGCTTAATAAACAGTGGAAAGCTGACTGCAAACCATCCACCCTATAAAAGGCGATATAAGTCATCAATTATTCGTGATAAAATCATAATTACAATTGCATCTCAATCCTGACACATGGGCAAAAAAAAAATCCTGTGACTTTTTATGTTTTGCTTTGTCACTAGTTATTTGTGATAAAGTCACAATTACACTTGCATCTCAATCCTGACATATTGGCAACAAATTGATTTTTTTATGTTTCGCTTAGTCTTTCTGTTATCCATCCTACAAGTTTGATATTTCAATTTTCCCCTTGAATTCTAGGATATTCATTTTCTTCATTTTATAGAAAAAGAACGAAGCAAAATTTTGAAAACTGCTGAATCCTTTCGCAGCTCACACATTACAAAATCAATGGCTGTTAACAGGATTAAAAGTCGTCCAGCCGTTTTCTTGGAATAACCATTCTAAGCGGGGTTCTCGTCCTATTATCCTATGAAAGAGCTTCAAAGGTCTTTGGTGCTCATCATTCGCCTATGAAACAATACCGTTTGCTCAAATTGAGCTGATATTTGTCCAAAACGGAGAAAACATCGTCCATTAACATTTATTAAGGTTGACAATCAATTATTGGCCAATCACATGAACAAAATTGTCAAAGAAATACGGAAAACATCATTTAGAGATCTGTCAAACGGCGAGAGCGACAATCTGGTTTCAAAGCGTGACGTCACGGAGGCGGCCCTTTGCCTCCCCCCCCCCCCCCCACCTAAAGCCTGGCAACAAAAGTTGTGTTTATCTAATTCGGTGCAGCGGCCTACGGCTGCTCGTGGTCAGTGAACGGATAGCGGATATGGTCCTCCGCCCGTTACCTCTTCATCCCGCTTTTAGGGGTAGAGTTTATTCAGTGTACTCCAATCTCTATATATACTCAATTTAGTTAGCTTTTCAGACTTGTCTGTACATTTTACATAGTTTACTTGTCATTATTTTGTAATTATTTGCTCAATGAGTTTCAGTTCTTTCCTGCTGGGGTTCTGTATCCTTGGCCTATTTCGTATGTTTTCTCTTGTGTTCGTATTTATGCTTAAAACAAGCAAGATAACTTTAAAAGTTAACCATTTAGACTGTGGTATGTTTGCATGTTCGCATCATTTCCCTGTCCACAAACACATTTTTGGCATGCCGCCTGATCTTGCGTCGCCGCAGTGATACCACTTGCGTCTTGCCTGGATACGTTGCCACTTGTTGCCACGTGACCAACTCTTCATTATGATTGACTGGTCGCATTGTTCCTGTGGGGGCTGAAAACCAAAAGAATGACACATGAACGCTCAGTTGTAGACTGGCCTGGGGGGGGTCTCATATTTCTGCTTTAGTCAGGAGCTTGAAATTTTGCCAACTTGCAAAAGAAGCATTTTTCTTATAAAAGCTGTTACAATTTCAAAATCGCCCATACAAGGGTTTTTGGTGTCTTACCTGTCCTTAATATATTGTTAGTGAACTGTGAAATTGCTCAACATTTCACATCTCCATTTGAAAAAAAAAGAATCAGTCACAAGAAGGCATCAGAAGTAATGTAGCTGTCGTAAGTGAATTAGGTGAATACCCACTAGACTTGTAAAAATTTACCCTAAACCGATCGAGCATAGTTCACATAGATCTTAATTATTGACTTTATAATTGCTTTCTCTCTCTCTCTCTCTCTCTCTCTCTCTCTCTCTCTCTCTCTCTCTCTCTCTCTCTCTCTCTCTCTCTCTCTCTCTCTCTCTCTCTCTCTCTCTCTCTCTCTCTCTCTCTCTCTCCATTTGAATTAAGGATGTTTTCTTTGGAAACTTTGCTTCGCTAAATAGGTTTCAAAGTATGTGTGGAAAAATCGATTACAGTAAATCTGAATTTCCTTCTTATAGTTTCCAAAGGGATAAGATAAAATACTTATAAGTGGAAAAAGTGTTAAATAACACCAAAGGCGAGTAGAAATTGAGAACAGTTACAAAATTTTAGGGAGACTTCAAGTGAAATATGTCTTATTTATAGCTTTATTACCCAGATGTAAAAAAAATTAACTTGTCTCAATATCATGTGCAAAATGTCAAAATAGAAACGGGTAAACACAGGCGACTGAATAAAACTCCAGTCAAAGAAAGAAAATTGGAAGATTACGCTGTTATATACTGCAAAATCATTACTTCGATCCACACAAACGTACTTTAAGGACCTTATTGACCTTATTGACGTAAAAAAAGATAACTACAATATAAGCATTGTTTTTAAAACTACTACAAGCAAGACGATTTTTTTTATGTATAGCTTCATTTGTTACCATATAGTAGATGTATTGGGTAACGTGTGGGGTTTTTTTCTCGCGTTGTTCCTGTACATGGATATATGTTTGGCATATTGTCATGCATTGTAAGGGTGTAGCCAATAATCTTAAAACATTCAAACATTTAAACCATTTTTTCTAGTCTTTATCTGTTGGAATTTACTTTATGGAAGTATACTTTTAATTCTAGATGATTCAATCATTTCCTATCATGTACGTGCGTTTCTTATGATGTGAAATGCAATATCTGCTTTCATAGATGTCGCGACATTTTCTAAAATATTGCAATTCATAAACAAATCTCAAAATGGTTTACGCATTGAAGGAAATTGGAACACACGTTCTTGTTTATACCCCGACTCGCGTACACTTGTTTTGAGTACTATTTGCTATGATATCGCACTGTTTTTAGGGATTCCGTGTTTTGGATACAGAGCGCATACAGAGATATGGCAATTTTGTGGCGTAAGTGTTCTTTAAATTAGTGTTGCTATGACTAGTAATGCATCTAGAGTACTGTTTTTGGAGTAAATATATACAAGTACAAGATTGGCCGATCCCCAAGATTTATACCTTTAAGCTTGGTTTGTAACAATTGCAAAAACGATGGCTCGAACTGTGTACAGGGAATAATGCAATAATTATTTCAAGTGGGCTCTCACGATAGTTCAGCTTTACTGAGGCTTAAGTAAAAAGTGTTGAAATAATCAAGCGCTATACACAATTTGACATGTATCTGATTTCCATGCCGTTACAAATATTTATGTATACTTATGTATGGCATAACCCGTTCTCATGTGATATCTTGGTGCAGCCTACCAGCTTTAATTTGGTGGCATGAAATTGAAGTTCTGAGGCAAAACTTCCTGACGGAGGTCAATGTCACCCCAATAATAGCACAGTCAAGAAAAATGCATTAGACTAATTATGTGTAGGCTCTGTCACTTTGTAAAAGGCGTGTAAGCATCAAGTAGCATGAGCATGTAGGCCTGTATATTGTCCCGTAAACATACTCTACTTTATTATACCATTTTTCAGGACATATGAGGGCAGATTCCCAGTGTTGCTGGTTGCTGATGTCGATGTTCTCAAACAAATCATGGTCAAGGAGTTCAATAGCTTTGTCGACAGGAGAGTAAGTTGGCCTAAACTTTCTTCATTCATTCAACTGGTTTTGTGAACCATTTATTCTACACTACATTAAAAGGACAGTAGCTATATTTTCCTCATTTATTCAACTCTGGGAAGTGGCGAGTGAGTAGTCTTTTCTGAAGAGGACCATTGATACTGTAATAATGCTCATGCCAGTTTATGTCACTTTTACGCTGTAGGGTGACAATATGATTTATCATGTATAAGGCTCTCCCTCGGTCCACTTCTTTTGTATAAGCACATTTACTTACCTGGAGGAGTCGTCATCAAGATCTTTGTTTTAAGTGCTCCCGTACTCTTTGTTAAAGACTCCGCCGGAATGCTTGTGACCAGTCCAGCACTCTGGACAGTGCGACCTGCCTCGCCACATTCTCCTTTTCCCTTTTAAATGCAGTTTTTTTGGGTACACTGACTCCTGCGAAATGCCACGGGGATTACCAAATCTAGCGTGCTCTACAATAGTCAATATGAGTTCCATAAGGGTTATTCAACGAAGCCAACGACAGCAGAAATTACTTACAGGAGTATTTTGAAGTGCACAAATAAACTACCGATTTGCATTTTATTAGATATATTGCAAGCGTTTGATATTATAGAGCAGAACATCTCGACGGAAAAGCTGATCTAAGCTGGAGTAAAAGTGAGAATTAAAATAAAAGAATATTTGTTTGAAAGGTCGCCAGGATGTAGAATTTGATAATATTGAATATGATAGGCTTCTTTTAACTACTAGAGTCCCTAAAGGCCTAATTTTAGGGCCAATGTTTTTATCATTTACACACATGATGTTGTGTACACGAGTACAATGTTTAAATTACTATCTGCAGATAATTGTACCCTGTCTACTTGATTAAATACTTTTGACAATAACAGTAGAGTCGACATAAATAATATTAATGCGGTATTGATCCGCTAAAGACCAACAAATTATCGCTAGATATAACTAAATCAAAATTTATGGTGTTTATCCAAGTTGACAGGAAGTTTCAGATGCTTGCAATAAACAAATAGGATGTCTAAATCGAGAGTATTGATACTTTTGACATTCGGGGAGTCATTATTGATAGACTTCCTACTGAATTGCTGATCATGACGAAAATGCTTATGATGACGATATCTGCTTTAAACATCGACATCCTGTAATCCTGAATATATTAAACAAATATACTTCCAAGAACTTGTAAAATAAAAATATACAATTTCGTATTATCACATCTAAACTATGAAATCTTTTTACAGGCCTATAGATGTTCAAAGATCTCAAAGTGGTAGAAATAGTGTGTAACATATGGGTACATTATTTTGGGAGCCAAACTTTGCTAACCTTCTTGTCGGTCGATGAGGAGCTTCAATAGTACATTTGCCTGATTTTGACATTTTGATGTACTTTTTCATATATTTGCAGGGTTTTAAGAATCATAATTCAATTTGTCACAGTAGACTAAAGGGTTCTCTCCCCATGCCCCCTTCTTTCACTTAATATATATATATATATATATATATATATATATATATATATCTGTGTGTGTGTGTGTGTGTGTGTGTATGTGTGTGTATGTATGCATGTATGTATGCATATGCGTATGTGTGTGAAAAACTTCATTCAAAATTACGGTGAACCAGATACAATTTGCTGGAAATATCCAGATGGCAATTTCAGTGGGATGATAGTACCTTGATAAAGCAAGGGAGGACTGGCGTCAGATTCATCCAAACTAAATTCATGTTTTCTTTATTGTACAGAGAATCGTGTCTTCGGGATACCCTATCCGCAAGATGCTTACGGTGTTGCGGGGAGACCGATGGAGACACGTCCGCAATACTATAACTCCAACATTCACCGCCGGTAAACTTAAACTGGTAATTACTTGTAAATATATGATTGAATTCATAAACCTATTTGGTTGAGTCATAGTTGGATAATTGATATATTTCAGTATGATAATGATAATGAGCATTACTTTCTGGATGACCAGCAAAGGATCAACTTTATTCTGTTCGAGTTATGCTCACCTTAATTGCTATGGATAGTACCAAGTCTCTGCGTATCTTCATAGAAACGTTTGTAGGATCATTTTACAGTTGCAATTTTATGCCCACAATAGTTGCCTGCGAAACGACTTTCTGCTTTCCGCACAGCCTTCAGAGTAGATTAGCGCTAAGATTAACTTGCCGGTACAGTGTATCTACGGCGTCAGGTACTATGTATAATGGTGTGATACTTTTTGTATTATATCACTGCTGAAGAATTCACCTTATGGGTCTTATTGTGCAACAGCAAACGGTTGCAAGAGTAAAATTTAGTGATAGAAATTGCAATATAGGAGCCAAAAATATATTACAAAGCTGTCTATTGTAGATGACTGCACAAATCAACCGCTGCGCTGCCGATTTAGTGGACAATCTCAAGGACAAGGCTGGCAAGAACCAGAGCTTTGAATTTAAAAGGTACTTATATTTCATATACATAATTCAACTGACTCAAACTTGCGTATTTGGTTGGATTTATTCTTGTTTCATTTTGTTTCTTGATGAATATGTTTTAAAAAACAGCCACAAACTAATTGTTTCCTGTTGAATCTTGAGCATTATATTCAGTTTACTATAGCATAAACCGGACAGAATTGTGTGAATTTACAGGGTGAAAGTATGATGGCAGTACGGCAGTAGTGGGTTTTGCCTTGTGAATTGCCGTTGTGGAGATATGTTTCATACATTGTACCAATTTTACTAAACTTGACCCGCACTCAGCTGATCTTGAAAGGTACATAAGCCGTAATTGTAGTTTTTGTCTCAGATGAAACTATCTCACTTAAAAACAGTGAATGATAATGAGGTTAACCCTGAGTTTAAAATGATAACTATCATACATTAAGCTTTTTTATTGAAGCATTTTTTCCATTTTTTATTCTTATGTTTACAATTTGTTTGCCCAAAAGTACCTGTGGAAACTACACCATGGATGTGATAGCAAGTACGAGCTTTGGGCTTCAGATTAACTCACAGAAAGAGGAGAACAATGCCTTTGTGAAACATGCAAAAGCAGTATTTTCTAACATGAGTCTAGCGAGACCTTCATTCATAATCATGTGTAAGTATAATAGCTTCTGGATTGAAAAGCCGTGATAGCTCATTGATGCCAACGTAAAGCTCTTCTTTTTGTAATCACACGATATAAAGTCATGATTAAGGACAAAAAGTCGTGATAAGAAGATCATAAAATAGCAATAGAATTAAAGGATCCAAAACTGTGTGTTTGAAACGTATTGAAGTTCAAGTTTGTGACATCTGTCAGAAAAGAGACTTTCTTTCATAGGCCATTTTGGACGTTAAAGGCTGCAAAGCACTTCAGAATCTGGTCCAATCTTACAAATTAAGCTGCTTAAGTTGTATTTATTCCGCGATCGCCTCTCTAACTATATTGCGGTTCCTTTGTAGAAAATACCAGGGTCAACCGTTTTTTTTTTTTTTTTTTTTTTTTTTTTTTTGTGAATAAAGTCCATGTAATTCAAAAATTCCTGCTAGATTGACGTGTGATGCAGACTTACTTCATCAAATCTACCTTCGCATCATGATTTATGATATGATTTGATTTATTGCACCTGGTATACAGACCTCTATCGCTATTTTAACAAGCCATCACAGCACATTTGCATGCATGAAAGGTTCAGATGCCAAACATGTTTAATTCCAAACAGACATTGCAACAAAAAATAATGCAAATTTAAAATATATGAAAAATATATCTGACGGAGGTCCAACAGTCTATTTAGATCAATTTGGAAGTCTTCAAAGGCTATCTTGCAAACTGTTAATGGCCGCATTAAGATTCTTGCATATTTATTTATCTCTTGAATTAACGACAATGGCAGGAGTAAGACGAAAACGTAGCTAGTTAAATTTAGATTAGCCAAAGTTGCATAGGTAATGTGATGAAAGACGTTTACTCTTTGACATAAAACATTTACATTCAGTGCAATTTTTAGCAAAAGAATCATAAAAATAAGGCAGCAATTCGGCAATTGATGAAGAAATGCATAAAACAATGAAATTCCACTCTGGTATTGGGGTCTTGTGAAGGCGGAATGGTCTTATGCATTTAATGTGGTGGAAAAATGATTGCAATGGACCTGATAGCTTTGAGTGGTATGTGCCATAACGTACTCCAAGTATCTACCCTGTTAAGGTCAACATTACTCTACCAGCTGAAATTACGGGGTTAATTACAATTTCCAAAAATACTGGTATTATCTGCAAATAATTTGATATCCCATGTTATGCCACCCGATTTGTCATTAATGAATATTAGGAGTGGATGAGGGCCCAGAATGGAGCCCTGAGGCACACCTTCTTCGACTTATAATCAGGAGGATGTTTGACCACTAATGGCTAAGTGGTCTGACAGGTAGATTTTAATGAATTCAACTACAAGATTTGAAAAGCCAAGTTGCTTCATTTTGAAAGGGAGACCTTCATGCCTTGCTCTGTCGAATGCTTTTGAGATTTTCAAGAAATCAGTGATTATGACCACGTACTTCCAACTCCTGGCGTCCATTTCTCAAATATTAACAGCAGATTATCTTGTTGAAGTCCCGCAAATGATGTGCATAATTTCGGGATATTTGAAATGAATACAGGATTGTGACATGTTTGTACATAGATTTTAACACACACACTGTACTAAACATACTCACCTGTAATGTACAGTCTAATCACAAATTAACAAACAACTACTGTTCCTCAGTTTTTCAAGAATAGAACATGCTATAATTCAATTACAAGATTTGAAAAGCCAAGTTGCTTCATTTTGAAAGGGAGACCTTCATGCCTTGCTCTGTCGAATGCTTTTGAGATTTTCAAGAAATCAGTGATTATGACCACATACATCCAACTCCTGGCGTCCATTTCTCAAATATTAACAGCAGATTATCTTGTTGAAGTCCCGCAAATGATGTGCATAATTTCGGGATATTTGAAATGAATACAGGAATGTGACATGTTTGTACATAGATTTTAACACACACACTGTACTAAATATACTCGCCTGTAATGTACAGTCTAATCACAAATTATCAAACAACATCTGTTCCTCAGTTTTTCAAGAATAGAACATGCTATTTTTTCAGATGAAACTAATATGTCTGAGGGTAAATGCAACACACAGATACGAAAAACAGCAATTACAATTGTGCCCTGTTAAAACATCGTCCTTCAAAACACGATTTTTGGTGCTATTGCAGTCTTTTTACCGTTTCTGGCGCCAGTAGTTCGCCTGTTGGGAAGATCATTTGTTCCAAAGAAAACACTTGATTTTTTCACTGATATAGTCAATCAAACAATGGAACAAAGAAAGCAGTCAGACTTGGTGAGTATAGATTTGTTGAAATTAGTTGGCAGCAAGCCACGTGATGGAATTATGGTGGTAGTTTGTGGTGTGAAAAAAAGAGCTGGATATTAAAACGACGGGCGTGATGACAGGCAATATATAGTATTGTTTGGTTGACAATTGTATCATTACCTGCAAGAATTATGTAGTGGCAATCAGTCCTCGCGGCTATGGATATGCAATTTACCAAATATGGGTATTTTGGATGTTGGACATGTTGCGAAATAGCAATGAAGCATAATATCACACATCTAGCATCGGTGCTTCTAAATAACTACAGCTGCCGCATTACAATGGCGACTTCGACACAAATATCGTCTACAGTTCTATTGTCGTTATGTAGAGGCAACCTGACTTCATTCAGCTGATGATTGAAGCTGAAGAAAAGGGATCTGAGGAAGAACAGGCTGACAAAAATGGTCAGGTGTATGGCGTCACTGCAAAAGACGAGAAAAAAGGTAAGAATTTTGTCTTAACTGGCCCAAGCGACCCTGTTTGTGCCAGTGTCAAAGTTTGGAAGCGTATGTCATTTTTCTTGTAGTAAAAACGCATTATGTTTTGTTATAAAATGACGTTTCTGCGTTAAAAGATACATCTTTCGTATAATTGTTCACTAATGTTAAATTGTTGATTTAAGGTGACAAAATGAAAAATTAATGTCGACCAAAAAGAATTATAAATAAAGATAGTAGAATTTACAGTGTTTTTATATTTTAACGGCCACAGTCTTAGTGAACCTGCATGTGTGTTTGTCATATCCCCGTTTTGTTCCTTCCTATCTTCAGGTTTATCACATGAAGAAATTCTAGCAAATGCACTGATCTTTTTTCTCGCTGGATACGAAACTACCGCTTCGACAATCAGCTTTCTTGGATACAATCTAGCACTGAACCCAGATGTACAAGACAAACTAGTTGATGAGGTGGACAAAATATGTGGCAGAGATGTGAGTAATTTTGAAATATGATTTTTTATACTACATGTATTAAGTTCAAGGTTCAAAATAACTACAGAATATTACCATGCAGGGCTATACGTATTAAAACTATAACTGCAAGCAAAACCATATAATGCAAAAATACAATTATCGTCAAAAGCAATCTGTAAAACGGTTTCCTTCTGTATCCAACTGAAAATCTCGTAATTTAATTTCAACTCGCACATCATCCCCATGTTTACATATACGATACAGAAAACTCATATTCAAATTTTACCACTCGAAGCGGCACAAGGTGGCAATGGAGCAGCAATAGTCTGCGACAGCTGGCTCTTCCTTATCAATAAAAAGGCCACATTATACTAGTATTTGCAGTTTTGTGGGTCCAGGTGGGTCTTGCAAAGATTGAATGCACAGTAAGAGACGAGGGTGAACAGCTGAAAGTCTGGACGGGCATCAATTGGGTCTGGGTACACAGGCAGATTAGAGGTGGTCATTAGTGCATAGACTCAGTACCAAATTTTTTTTTGCCCGGTTACCAGCCTCGGGTACCAGCTTGTATCTGGGAACCCTATCGGGTACCTGACATAAAGGTTGCAAATTGTCAACTGAATTGCCTTGGTTTTTTCGTGAGCAGATTGTTTAAAAGTCCCTCACTAAATGGTGTGGAAAAACTGGACCAGTAGCACTCCGAATTCTGTGAAATTTCGAAAAAGAGGAATGCTCTTTTGAAATTTTACAGGTACCCGGGTAAAACGTTTGTACCCATGTAGTCCATTCTCGAGAGCTTCCGAGCGAGTACCCGGTTAATGCTCTAGTCATAGCTGTTGTCATTAGTCAAGGTCAAGGGGCTCGTGTCATGGAACAACCAGGTTTACGGCCGCCAGGTTGAAAACTGTTCTATTATGGCGCAGAGTAATTAACTGAAATATTTACCCTCAACGCAGCATCAAACCCATGCATGCCGATCTACCGAGTGAGATCAGGGGTATGGCTAATTCGTTATGGAAGCGTTTGCAAATACATTGTTGATTGAGTCAATGGAGAGTGTGTGACACGTAGCCATTTTGGGCGCAGGTGGGTAGGAAACGACTATGAAAGTTGGTCAATTTTTGATATAAAACAGCAGTTTGAAATCGCAACAAAGTCTGTGGTATGGACATACATTCAGTGTGTCTGAATGAAAGCTATATATCCCAGATTGTTTAACGATTTGAGATAAACCAACTTATTTTTGACAACAGGGCGCATCGCTATTTTTCATTTCCTTTAAAATTGTGTATGCTTATTCAACAATAAGCTCACTAAGTGCACATTTGTGTGATAAACTAGACGGTATATCAACAACAGATGCAGCCTACTTTTCACAACTAGTGCACCTCATATGGCTACAGCTTAGGTTACTTCATCTGGCTGTTATACATTACAATATTGTGTAGGTTAGGATTGGGCCAATATGGACAACAAAACGTATTTTTCAGCACGGCTGGTTGGCATTAAGAGATCCCACTTAGAAAGCTGACCTTTAGGTTAAATCTATCCACATTTATTTGCGCATCATATTAATATGATAATCACTTAGCATTGCCAGCATACATAAATTGTTCACAGTAACGTATTTTCTAGGGTGATATTACACAGGAACATATAAACAAAATGCACTACATGGAAATGGTGGTTCAGGAATCAATGCGCCTGTTCCCTCCCGCAGTCAGGTATGTTTCTCACTACTGTTTATTATTAATTTGACATTACGCCCAAATTATCTGGTCGGGCACTATAGAATAACTCATTACTTTCTTTCTTTCTTTCTTTCTTTCTTTCTTTCTTTCTTTCTTTCTTTCTTTCTTTATTTATTTATTTATTTATTTATTTATTTATTTATTTATTTATTTATTTATTTATTTATTTATTTATTCATTCATTCATTCATTCATTCATTTATTTATTTATTTAAAACACTTCGTTTTCTGAGGATAGTCTCCCAAGGTTTATGTTTATCTTCTTCTTGTCAATAGCATCGGTTAGTAATGAAAAAATATACAGAGAAAATAGGCAACATTTTACGATTTTTGGTACACGTGTCAACAATACTGCAAGTTACCTGTTGTATAAAAACGTCTGAAAGTTCTGCTAATACTGCTTTAAACAGGTACTTTGAACAATATTCAGGGAATTACATTTGCTAAATAAAAATGTAGTATATTTCAAGCATTGGTCCCAATAATTGGAAACAAAATTTTACATTATTGGACTTTTAGATGTTTATTGTATCCCTGTCTTTTTGCCCAGAACCACTTCGTGGTAGTCATAACGCTATTCCGCAGTGCGAACCCTTCACCTCTTTACACTTCATAAGCTAACCTGTCACTCTCTAACCTATATAAATATGGAAGTATTATTGTCCATATTCCACACAATTTTCTGTAGACTTTCGACATGGGCTGTATTAGCCCAAATAAATTAAAGGGGCTTCAGGGGGTGATTAATCAGAACATATTTCGGAGCCTGTACCGTACTCGTACATGCCACTCTTAGTAATGGCTCCTTGTCTGAGCTAAATATTCATCAGAGACAATCCACATAAGAATAAATATATGTGAACGTGTCAAATGATGAATTAGCTAAAATGGTGACGTTTTGGTTTTAAATACAGAGCTTTAATATGAATAAAGAATACCTGTCAAACCAAGCATAACTACTAAATTTGCATAGCACAAAGTCAGATAAGAAAAGTTTGACTTACCAGTAAACCAGTTTGTACCCTTTGTAGTTGAATAGCTTACCTAGGTTAAACTACCTGCTAGTATATAACTAAAGTACAAAAAAGTGGGGCATTATATTCAGTCTAAATGACTATAAAATAAACACTTAGAGCCAGACTACCTGTAAAAACAATGGAAATCCTAACAAGTACTGTAACAGTGGACATCTTGCACCAGGAATGTAAAACAAACCCCATGATGACACGTACCCCTCACTTTGAAAGTCTTCAAATAGTAAAGCTCTATTTCGCTGCGAACGCTTAGCTCAGGTTTCAACATAATGATCAAGTTTGTGACATTTGAGTAAATTGGAGACTAAATATTGTCAACTTCAAGTCATTATTTGACATTGATTAAATGTGTACTTAGGCATGTCAGTAAAGAATAAAAGTGATTAGCATTTAAGTAAAAAACATGTTATCAAAATATATATTTTTATCAACCAGATTTTTAGTAAAAGTAGGCAAGCTTGTAATTGTCATAGGCCGCTGCTTGCTACCGATAGCCCCTGGGAGTTAAACCTGACAGAAAACATGTGAGCCTTAATTGTCGGAAAGGTGAACATTAAGCCAGACTGATGCCAAAGTATACAATTAAGTAGCAAAACAGGCAACTCTAATATTTTTAGAGTATTGAAGCCAAACTCTCTAACAATGTCTGGATATTAAAAGCAAAAGTTGTAGGGCAGGTCAGGAGACAATGAAAATCATTAGCTTTTAAGTCAAGAAAATGTGATCAAAATACAGTCTTCTTAACTAGATTCTTTGTACAATTAGGCAAGCTTGTAACCTATTTACATAGTTCAGACAGAAACAGGTTAGCTCATGGAGTGTGTAGAGTTTGGACTGCGGAATAGGATAACGACAACCAGGAAGTGGTTCTAGACAAAGACTCTTTGGTACATATAGGCTGTACTTCTCTTACTCTCGCCACTGTTGCATTATTTGGCGTGTTTTGAAACATGTCTGCTATATTCGTTGGCGCTAACCACTTTAAACATCAGTATACCCTGGTTACCCTTTTATATCTATATGACATTCTGTCTTTCATTGGCATAAACAGTTGATGGCAAGGAGCATCAAATAAATTCATTATTCTACGAATTCGTCAGCTTTTGAAACGTGAAAAGGGAGTTCACCATAAAGGGTTCTCGACTTATAAGAGACCAATAGGCCAAATGGGGTAAAATGTAAGCCTCGTAAAACACTTTAGTTGCAGCCAGTAATGTTTTCATTAAATGTGTCTTGTAAGGGCTTTATTTTTGCTTTCGTAGTGTTGTACCTGCTTGCACTGCTATGTCCATTTGAGATAGGAATCGGCTTCTATTCCTTGGGCCTTTTAACACGTGAAAAAGGAAGTGCAATACAAACGATTGAGAGTATACATAGAATGCGACAAAATGAACATTTCATGGCAATGACTTGTTACTTAAATCACATTATTGACTTCAGTAAGGTAAAAAACAGAACTGGGTCCCTGCAAATGAATTAACATAACTACAAATTTGCAAATTTGGATTTTATTTCGTTTCTGTACATTTTGGCTGATACTTTTTGGTCTCCACAATGCGATTTTTTTATGGATATGCTGCAAACGGTTTCAAGTTCATACCGGTTTCATGTTTAAAAATATCATGTACATGTACTTTTATTTTTCTTGATAGGGATAATTTTTTTTAAAAATCGCTTTGGCGTCTGTCTACTATTAATCTAATATTTAGGGTGGACCGCATGGCATCCAAGACGATTACAATAGATGGTAAGACTATTCCTAAAGACACGGTTATTGGCATTCCCATTTGGCACCTTCATCGTGATCCTAATAACTGGCCTGACCCAGAGAAATTTGATCCCGAAAGGTTAGTTGCAATATACAGTTACGCTCGCGTTCAAGTTAACAAACGCCAAATGCACCAACGTTTCCCAAACGTTTCCCAAACACTTTCAGTGAAAATCAAACGTTTTGCAAACGCGTAGCAAACACTTTGCAAACACTTTCCAAACGTTTTACAAACACTTTGCCAAACGCTTTCAAACACTTTTCCAAACGCTTTCAAACACTTTTCCAAACCCTTTCAAACACTTTCCCAAACGCTTTCAAACACTTTGCCGAACGTGTTTGGTGAAAGCCGAACGTTTTCAGACACTTTTCCAAACGCTTTCAAACACTTTACACTTTGCGCCAAACGTATGTGATACATGTACATGTACACTTGGTAATCTAATTCTAATGACAGGAATATTTTTTAACAAGTGTCTAAAAAGCTTATCACTTATTCACTAATCTGGGCTCCACAAATCAAATTCCGCTTTATATCTGATTCAAATTAACATGAAATGAAGAAAAGAAAAAATGAGTCAGTGACAAATAATTCCTGGAAATATGTATTTGTCACCTTTACCTGCTAATATTTATATTGTTACTGGTAATCAACAATATTATGACATGGTCATACCTAATTAAGGTAGAAAATGAGTATAGGTAGAAGAAAACAAATAATATGCCTACATTAACAGGTTTAACACTTCATTTACTATAAAGTTACAGATCTTTCAGTAGCAAGTATACCCAGTCGCTATCATACTTTTTAAAGGGAAGTTCTTGAAAAAAGGCTAACTTTTAAAATTTCGAATGGAAATACAGAAGCAGCTCAATTTAAGTATTGTTTGGCTTACCAAGCCAAGCAATAGAATTAGTTCCAGTGGAGTAAGCCGGGCGATACTCCATTGGTCCTTGGAGTAATTACATATATTTTAATTGAAAATTAGGAACTATTTCGGAGTAAATTTATAGGCAATATCATGATCAGATCATGAATCATGATCTGATCACGATATTGCGTATGGATTTACTCCGAAACAGTTTTTGAAAGATGAGGTATTCATGACATCTTAAATGAAGAATTAAGTCTTTAATTAATTTTAGTTGAATCAGACACTTGGGTAAACGTATTTAGAAAGTGTTTTATATAAATATATACAACCTATAATGCTGGATAAGTGCACATTTACATGTAGGTACATCATATATTGCTGGACCTGTTGAAAATACGTTTGGAGATTCTTCATCATTAAATGGAAGTGTTTGAAGTGTTTGAAATCGTTCGAGTAATTGTTCAGCGCGTTTGGAAAGTGTTTGAACGCGTTTGAAGAAGTTCTCGGTAGCTTTGTGAGAGTGTTCGAACGTTTTGTAAAAGTGTTTGAGATTTTTCCCAAACGCTTTCCAAACGCTTTCCAAACGCTTTCCAAACACATTCCAAACACTTTGCAAACAAATTCCAAACGTTTTCAAACGTTTCCAAACACAAGCCAAACACCAGCAAAACGCGAAAAAAAGCGTTTGGCTGTTAACTTTTAGCCGGGCGTAACTGTACGTGTGTGATCTGATTTTGCATAACGAAAGGAATTATATATATTTGGTGAAATAGACGCTTCGTATTTATAAGACTAAATAATAGTGTTATTGTGACCTACACGTGGTGTCACGATATCGCTTATTCTTCACAGCACCGTCGTGATAGTACGTCTGTCTTAATACAAGTGGCGACACGAGACTTCCCTGTAAGGCGTAGTTTGATTGTAATTCCACCGAGCTTAAATAGTACGTAGATATCAAGTGAGATAGCGCATATGAGCAAAACATCAGCATTTAGCGTGGTATATGGACGCATAATATCATATATCAGGGACTGGATTTCAATGGGGGGCACTTGATCTATACGTAGTATATCAGCTCGATGGAATTACAATAAACTTCGCCTTAGATCGAAGAACGTTGAAGTTTTAAATTTCACCTCACTTCCATAGTACTACGAGATCCCGCAAGATCTTCAGAGTATAGTATCCATATGACAAATGAAGTAAGAATCGGACACATCTTCGGTCTCACCAAATCTTGAATACTCCTAAACCTTACCCTATATGTGCCAACCTTTGACAAATTGAAGTATTACCTCTACGTGCATGAATAAGTGTATGGCAAACCAAAAGTTAACTGTTTCATCTTAGTCTGATAAATCATCGAAGTTAGCCCTGTCCAAAAGGATCCTGGAAAAATAGGTCATAGTTTGTATCTCTTTACAATAATATTTAGTAAATGTGCTGCATTGACTATGCTGCAGTTTGTGAAATAACAGTCAATACTACTTTGGACTGATGTGCAGCACTTATACCTGCTGCCCTTGTAGAATGGAACGTGAATATTCCCTTGTCCACTCCTGAATTGACAAGTGTTTCCTTTGTCTACCTACTTAATGCATCATTCGACACAGCTTTGAATGGCTTCTGTGTGGTAACAAACAACGAAGTGATGTCACCCTGTATCTCTCGAGTGCGATCTATATACTCCTCTAAAAATGTAACTACACTTAAAAGCCGATATGATGCATAGGAAGTGGTTTCTATATATGCGTGTCTGGTCTAGATTGCTTCATTAAATCTCCTAGTATACATTTCACTACGACATTGATAAGGTCACATTCCTAGTGTCCAATAAGTACAAAATTTGTTGAAGTTGGCTGTTTAACCAACCTAACAATGTGACCAGTATGTGGCTCACATGTAGCAGTCCAATATTCTTTACAGGTGATAAAGACTGGTGATATCGTCATGGTAGCACTTGAGATACATCCCACGTCATCTTGTTTTTTTTTTCTTGGGGGAGGGAGGGGTAACAAGACGGTTTCTTATTAAATACTGGCCGAAGAAAGCGTTTTATCAAAATATAATTATCCAAATCCTGGGTACCAAGTACCATTATAAATAATGATATTGCTGACCTGGCCGTGTAAATACCACTGTATTATTAACCGCCATTGTGAAGTTCAGTTAGAAATCTTAACACATCAGTTACAGATTGTTACATTTAATTAACGTTCCAGTGTCTAGCAACTCTTGCAGCTCTGCTTGTAATTTTTTCCTCAGTCATGCTAAATTGAATGGATCTTGGTACGTAATTTTGAAGCGGTTTAACACCGAAATGTAGGTGCACTCCTTGCACTGTGCTCAGAATAAATCAGTCGTATGCTCTTCCCATTCAGTAATCATCACTGACAATTTACCAACCTTGTCGTGACTATTCAAGACAAGTGGATTCACATACCTCAGTATTATTTATTTCTTCGACTCCGACTTCTCCCGACTGTGGTTGTATTTGTGTTGCTTAAAAAATGCCCTCTGCTGTGGTTGTTACGTCGCTTTGATGGTCGTGGATTCCTGAGTGACCACCGTGAAAATGTTTATTCTTGTATTGCAAGTGGTTATCTGTGTAACAGCCTTTGACCTTATTGCCTACCCTGTGGGCTTTCATTTGTATCTTTGATCTGTTTGTGAAGATCGTCTCCAAACAAGTATGTAGTCACTAGGGTACGAGGATTGCACAGTCGTTTAAATTGTTCCCCCATATCGGGCTTTATCAGCTCTCATGGTTCCTGGGAAAATTCAATGGATGTAAAGTGCATGATTTGGAAAAGGTCCTTGGCCTTATCCCAATATTCACAACACTGTGGACCCCGTTCTGGCCGCCCATGATGCCTGGCATGTAAATGGCAGCTGTATGTGGTTTCATGTCTGAAACGAAGTCAGAAAAAGTGATGTGCATGCTTGCTCCGAATTCTGCTTCTGCACCTGCTGAATTAGTACCACTAACTGTGGCATATTGACGCCTGCCGACTCTAATGTTGTTGAGCGTTGCGTCTGCCTGTTGATGTGTTTAAATCATTACGTTAAGATTGACCCAAATTCCCAGCCAACAATCTGGTCATATTGCCATTGTTCTTAGCAACCGTTCCACTTTCGCCACACGCCGCCGGGCCTTGACATTGTTCATATTAGGTCCGTATCTGTCCATATCTTCCAAAATATGGCCTAATATGTCCTCCCGTGCCTTTCGGATTTGCAAATCTCTGTTATTCATCGTTCTCCAGTGGAGATGTTTGAAATCCCCTGCGTCAGCTGTTGCCTTCTAAATCAGTAATTAAATGTCACAAAGATGCATATATGCTATAAATAAGGTAAAAGTCGTGCGCGCAGGCAAGAAAATGCTGGCGCTACGCGCCTCCAAAAGTCTCTGTGACATTAAGAAATCCCAGTCTGTCGTAGTGGTCAGAGAGAACATTTCCATGTTTCTGTGGAGCTTCAAGAGTTCTCCTGGGAACCGCTATATGTTCTTTTTGGAAGCATCAAGGAAACACCCTTAGTGAATAATTCAGTGAAATCCTAGTGGATGCCCTTTCGCATAAATTTATGAAATATATTTCATGCACACAATGCTGATTCAGCTTTGTTGTTCATTGTGTCGTATGTGAGAAAGTAATACATAGATTTGTAATCTGCAATACGAAACTAAGAATCATTAATTATAAAATTGCAATAAACCATCCCCAAAAGGAAACCCGACTTTAATTTCAGGAGTTCCACATATACATCCGAATATGTTTGTATATCAGACCAAAAAATACACGACTGTTGTCTGTATAATTATGTATAATAAGCCGTTTCTACTACTAATTTACAGGTTTAACCAAGAAGGTAAGGCCTCCCGAAACCCGTTTTGCTATATGCCATTTGGCATGGGCCCACGCAACTGCATCGGCATGCGTTTGGCACAGATGGAAGTCAAAGTAGCCCTTGTGCATCTGTTGAGAAAGTACAAGTTCAGTCCCTGCCCAGAAACTCAGGTATGAATCATTTTCTTTGCAAAAAGATAAGATGCTTTGCTGCTTAACAAATTGCTAGTCACGACAGCAGTAGCGCAGCTTCACTAAAAGAAGTATAAACACTGAGATTTGACAAGATCGAAAATGCTTAAGTAAATTTTATTCTGTGCAAATGATCTCACATTGCTTCTATTTACACTGACCAAACCCTTGAAGCACATACAGAGATGGTCCTTATACAACGACAGCAGTGTTGCCACATCACAAAAAGATCTAAAAACGCAGATATTTGACAAGATCTAAGATGCTTAAGTAAATTTAACCCTTTGCAAATGATCTCACATTGCTTCTATTCGCACTGAAAACCTCTTGAAGCAGCTTCAGAGATAGTGTATTATACGGATACAGCTAATTATGGCACACCGTACATTTTTACTCTATTCCCTTCTTACGTTCTAAAAGGCTGGTCAAAATGGAATGTGTCCCCATGTGTTACCACTCGTCTCTTGGTAGGGCTAAAAGTTATTTTTCTTTGGGGAATTGCATGTAATAAGGGCGTGGTACACTTTTACAGCACTTTACATAGGAAATACGATTTTGCTCCAAACGCATCCTTATATACACCATACTTCTCATTTGAGACAATATAAGCTATATATACTCTAAATGTGTACATTAAGATTAAGCTATGTAAAATCTCTAAAAGTGTTACGGAATGGAATTTTAATTGCTTGAAAAGAAAAACAATGGCGCAAATGAAAAAAGCGGGAAACATTTTTTCTAGAAATTTATTGGAAATGAAAATAGTTCATCTCTAGCAGCAAAACTTTTTAAAAATAGAGATGAAATGTGAAGTTCCGGAATTAACAAGATGTTCAAATTGAAGTTTTAATTTTAAAAAATGTGTAAAAAAAAAATTTAACCCCCCCCAAAATTTAAGCTTCTCCTTTCTCAAAAACATAAGATACGATTTTGGAGATCGTCATGTGTTCTTTTATCTGACATCAAAAGTAAACCTGAATTTCATGTTTAAAACGTTATTTTAAACTGTGTGCAAAATTTGAGAATTTTGATTAGAATTCAATGACATTAATAGCGACACTAAAATTTTATGTTTAACACCGGAATCAAACCAATACTAATATATTATAAATAGTACAGGAATCAGACTTCATATTATGTTTTCCTTTAGAAAATATCTACTTTTTAGGGTATCAAATTGTAACCATAGACTTATACATGGGAGCCAAAAAGCATACCACACTTTGCAATGCTGTGTGAGTCTGTCACCGATGACATGTTTGTGGGATTTTTTGTAAATAAACATTAGTTATTATTTTTTCTCCATAGTAAACAGCTTTATTCCGCTGCTTAGGCCATTAAGAAGGATGACTAAATGTTAGTCCCTTAAGCTCTGTCATAACTTTGACCTACATAGTTACAACAATATAGTGGTTCTAATCAGTCCCCTGTGAAATAATCAGCTTACCTGAAAAAATACGTCTAATAAGGCTACGACTGCCAATGGTTATTTAAACATCACCATCAGTGACCACATCTAGCAGCCAATTGACTGAATGACTCCATGAAGCTTGTATTGACAGTGGGACACTTTTCCGTCTTAAAGTTTTGCACAGAAGAAAACATATCACAGTAAAACAATTTGGCATGGAAAAGATAAGCACTTCATCATCCCAAAAGTAAAAAACAGCTCAATTTCACTGATTAAAAGGTCTCAGGCTTGCCACAACACCTTAAATGCCCCTGACTTGTATATATATATATATATATATATATATATATATATATATATATATATATATATATATATATATATATATATATGTATTATGGAATAGGCAAATACTGCTAGTTCATTGGATAAAATTACTTTTTGCTACACATGCGCGGATATTTACTGTCACAGTTGCGTTCAAAATGGATGGAAACGTTTGTAGCAGCACCGACGAAATGCGGCAACACGAGACAGTAATTATTATCTGGCAGTGGGAAAATTTATATTAATTCATCAGATCAAATAGATTTGATCACCGGAACAAATATATTTGTTCAGGTGAATAAATCGAGATTTACCTTATTCTATTTGATCAGAAGAACAAATCGATTTAGTTATCTGAACAAATGCAATCGTTCATGTGATCAACTTGATTTTATTTGTTCCTCTGAACAAATTTATTTGATCTTGTTAAATTAGTTTGTTCTCCTCATTAAATAAATTTGATCAGAACAACATATATACTGTATTTGATCCAATGAACATATGCATAAGATCATCTACTCAAATAGAGTTGATCATGCGATTAAATATTTAGTCTTGTGATTAAATATTTATTCCCCTGATCAAATATCTATTCATCTGATCAAATACTGAATATATACCTTATTCTATTTGATCAGAAGAGCAAATCGATTAAGTCTTCTGAACAAATGCATTTGTTCATGTGATCAACTTGATTTTATTTGTTCCTCTGAACAAATTTATTTGATCTGCTGATAAAATCAGTTTGTTCTCCTCATCAAATCAATTTGATCAGAACAACAAATATACTATATTTGATCCGATGAACAAATATATTTGATCATCTGTTCAAATCGATTCGATCATGAGATTAAACATTCAGTCTTCTGATTAAAAATGTATTCACCTGTTAAAATATTAAATCATCTGAACAAATACTGAATAAAAACCGGCGTTTCATAATATATATATATATATATATATATATATATATATATATATATATATATATATATATATATATATATATATATATATATATGTATATATGTACGCATCTATGTTATCTTAAACATACATTACATGCAGTGAATCTTTCATAGAGATCACAGATGAAGGCTACATTTTCTTTGGACCAGCCTTTGAGAATTTAGAAAGACAATTGAGTAAAACTCTACATGTGCGGCGTGTGCTACAACTGGCTGTGTCAGCATAACGTACTTTCCATGCAAATACATGGATTTGTGCCGTTTTTTCCCTTAGATCCCGCTCCAGTTCAGGCCCATCAATTTACTTGCACCGGAAGGAGGAATTACTCTTAGGATACATGAGAGAAGGTAAATACATCTGTCCAATAACGTGATCAAGGAGAAGGCAAAGCTGCAAGACAATTAGCAGTGGATCCAGAGCTGAAGTGATAAACTACTACACCATTTCGCGCTCCGCAGGTTCCCAATGAAGGGTGTTAAGGAGCCAGGACCACGGTTTTGCGAACGTTGCATCTTATAAGGGCATGGTCCCAACCTGGAAGAATCCAGAAACAATTAATTTTAAAAAATCACAAGTAATTTCCGCTAGCGCTGCGATTAAGTTCATACATATACCAGTCTATTTTATTAGCTTATACGTCTGTAATAGCGTCTTATATATCAGCGGATGCAAGCTTTACTTTGGTCAAGGTGTTTACTTGCAATGTTTAAAGTCTTTTGGAAGTGAAACATTTCTCTTTAAATATTGGAAACAGTCCTACAGTTCATGCTTTCCTGACCATGTAGTACTTACGTGTATAATGATTGTCAAGAACATCCTCCAGGGGAAAAAATGGGCCAATTTTGCACTATCCCAAAATATGCATGATCGCTTCGATAATTAACGGTCAGGAGAACTGCCTAGCATTGTGTTTAACTATTTGGTCAGAATCATATGCAAGCTGACTGTTCAGGGCAAAAACTGTAGATGTCCTACATTGTCTTTTCACTGAAAACATATTTTACGGAAGGGTTGTGTATAAATCAATATACAGCATAGAACTCAAGGCTACCGCATGCCAAGTGCTCGTCATTCACGAAGTTCGTCCATTTCACAATTCGTTATTATGTTATGACTATACGTTTGCACTTTAATTTAACTGAGGTGAAATTAGTCGTGCGAAATCGGCCTAAATTGTTTCCATGGACGTCGAAAAAATCTGGTAAATCACCTAAATAGTGGAAAAAAACTTGAACTGTGGGAATATTCGCCCTAATGTAAGATATTTTACTAAATAAATGTAAAATTGCACGGACTTCTAACCACCATTTGGTCAAGAGAGCTCTTTAGTTATGTCCGTTGTTCTATATATGTATATAAGTTTTCCTGTATCATATCAAAGACGACTTTGTCGCCGTATTGCTTGTGAACGTATGTGTTCCAGGATCCATTTCAAAACCATCATACCGTCATCAAAGTGTGTACTTGAGCATAAAAGTTTAGATACTGTCAATGATGTAAAATGGGTTACACGCTAAGTGATGCTGTATGACACTTGGTAATTATTTTGCAGAAATGTGTTTGAGGATTTTTTCTTTCTTTACAGTTCAGATTTGTTTGTTTATTTGTTTGTTTGTTTGTTGTGGTTTTTTGTTTTTTGTTTTTTGTTGTTTGTTTTTTGTTTTTTGTTTTTTTGTTTTTTTTTTTTTTTTTTTTTTTTTTTTTTTTGTCTTTGTTTTTTGGTTTTTTTTGTTTGTTTGTTTGTTTGTTTGGTTGTTTTTTTTTGTTTGTGGTCCAAAACAATCTATACCCGTTGTAGAATTCCACAAATACAAATACTCTCGTATCATCTCAAAGAGAAAATGTCGCCATTTTGCCTGTGAATGTGTATTTTGGGGTCAATATCAAAACCACCATACTGTGATCATAGTGTGTACTTGAGCATAAACGTTTAGATACCTTCGATAATATAAAATGGATTACACATAAAGTGATGCTGTATGTCAATTGCTAATTGTTTTGGGAAAATGTGTTTGTTCAAGTTTTATTTTCTTTTAGTGCTGAAATTTTTCTGCAGGGGTGGTTCTGTACTTTTCATGGAGGGAGGGTTATTATAATATATAATTTTGATATTCCAATTACTTTTCCTATTTAAATCCGACTTTAATCAATGTTGTGATATTGACATTGCTCTTTAACTTTCATTCCCTTTCTAGGGGCATGAGCATGATGAAAAGGAAAAAAACTGAAAATGATTTGCTTGCCAGCTATTCTCTATTTAAATTTCCAGTTCATTCCACACTTTAGCACAAATTTGATGCCCAAATACATGAAAATGTAGAAGCTGACCTAAAGATGTATAACGTCTCACGATAATCTTTGAATACTTTCATCATTAGAGATGAAATATTCCGATCACGTCACCTGTTTAGCAAAAATTGTACCTAAACAGGAGAGGTGATCAGAATATTTTTATTTCCGAAGACTTAACCTAGAGAATATTGGCATCATGTACAAGGCTTAAGACGTACGACGCGACGGAAAAATATAATTTTCTTTCGTCAGAGATGGAAGGATGTACGCACGAGAAAGCGGTGCATGGGGTATGGCTTAGGGATGAGCCTTGGTCCATCAGGGGAGCACTAGTTTATCCTTGCTATGATTTAATGGGTATCAGTGTTGATCACTACAGAGTGGCCATTGGTCTATTCTTGAATAAATATATTGTGTTCATAATTATCACCAATTTTTGCCCTTTTGTTGACAGTCAAATTCGTTGGTCTTTCGGTTTACTGGCACCATAAGTTTTAATTATAATTGTCAGAGGTTTATCTTGTCTTCGACATATTCTTATGCTCCTACACATGTTCTTCTTACCAGCTATAGATGTACACACAAATCCTGGCCCCAATAGTTACCCTAACGACCCGCTGATGTTATGTCATTCAAATATTCCCAGCCTTAAAACTCCAGGTAAACTAGACGAAGTTCAGCTCTGAGCCGAATCTGAATATTTTTATATTATTACACTCTCTGAAACCTGGCTTGACGAGAATTATCCCAATTAGCTCCTCCTGATTGATAATTTCCAACGTCGTTTTCATAAAGACCGTATCACTGGGAGAGGTGGTGGCGTCTTGACTTGTATTCTCTCTTCCTTACCGTGTGTTAGACTTTCGTTGAATGTCAAGATTGCGAGTGTGTTTGGATTGAAATTTCTATTGCGCGCGGTAAAGTGTCAGTCGGAAATTATTATTGGCCGCGGAGTCAACCCGCATAGATCCGCCATACTTTTCTCAGAGACTTTGATTCAATTGACGATGTTGTATCATACTAGTCGGATCTGTTTCTTTCTATAGCTTAGGGTTTTTACCCCTGTAAGAAAATCACGATTCACCCTATCGACAAGCCTAGGATAACTTTAGCAATTAAAAAAGGTATTTACCGTCCCAACCGTGAGTGGAAACGTTTTAAGCGTGTGTCTAACATCCCGAGTCCCCATACTTACGATGTCTAAATTAAGATCGAGAAGTCCTTCCAATTTTACAAAAGGTGGTTAACGTGGTTAGAAACTCTTTCTGCTCTTATTCCTCTAATCTGCGTCGGCCACTTAACGAAAGGGTCTTAACCAAAAAAAAGTGGTGGAGTCTGTCAAAGACTGTTTTAGGGTGTAAAATACTTCCAGGATATACCTCCTATTATTGCAGATGACAAATTTGTATCTTGCGCAGCTTAAAAAATGTGAAAATCTTCAACACATACTTTGCTGGTCAATGTAAAACACTTCCCCGTCCGTTACTTAAGAAATCAATAAGATAGATAAAAAATAATTATCTTCCGATCTCAGGTGGAATGGCGAAGTTACTTATTTCCAGTGACACGTGGTGTGCGCCAGGGTAGTGTAATTTCACCTTATTTCTTCAATATTTTTATTGATGATATGCTGAAGTCTGTGGGCGCTGAGCAGGCTGGCCTTCGTCTTGGTAATGATATGTACTGAGTTTTTGCCTATGCGGACGATGTCACCCTCTTCAGCGCTACTACATGTACGTCTGGCTTACAAACTTCTCTGGATACATGTTTTGAAAATTACAAACGATGCAGATTTAATTTTACTCTTGTTAAATCCAAATGTATTATAATGGGACCTATGCTATTTTATTCTTTACTTACATTTAACTCAGGCTTGCATACTGTAGAACTGTCCAATTCGGTTGAAATACCCGGCGTGCACTTCACCTCGAAAAACACGTGTAAAGCTCATGTTGAGCATAGAATCACCAAATGTCGTCAAAGTTTTTACGGTTTGGGTAATTTCGGCCTCTCATATCCAGGCCTTCATACGGATGTAAGGTCTCACCTATGGAAAACGATATGCTCTCTCATTCTTACCTATTGGCTTGATAGTATCGCTTTATCTAATGCTAGTGTAAAAAATCTGGAGTCGGCCCAAGGGACTCTAGTTAAACGTTACCTGGGTATTGGAAAGCGGTCCCACCACTCATGTCTTTTAAAGGCTTCTGGCATTCCCCGGATTGCCGATAACGTATGTTGCAAAACTCTGCGCAGCTAGCTCCGGCGAGGGCTTGACGCTACGAGGATATATATATATATATATATATATATATATATATATCTACGAAGCTTGATATGTATCATCTTATATTTTCATGGCATTCTCGCAGCGCCGGGCCTTCCCCGGCACCTGCACAGCGCTGCCGATGCGTAGCTAGCTCCGCCGAGAGCTTGACGTTCCGAGGATAGATATATATATGTCTACGAAGCATTATTTATCTATATTTTATTGGTACAATTCAATGTGGCTGTTCATTATCAATTATACTCTGTGTCATTTTATAAGCTCTGCTGGAAATTGTTTTGACACTGTGTGACATGAGGGTTTGTTCTTCAAATTATTTAACGTATTACCCCTACCGGATTGGATGTTCATATATACCGGCAACTTAAAGGAGTTGTTAAATGGAATGGGGTGTATAATGTCCCACTTCAGTATTTCTTATTTAGACAAGCCAAGACTTACATGTCGTGAGCACACAGATGGTGTAGTAGACTCACTAAAGTACGTACTGTTTCACGAAATCTTCCAAAAGCCATGGGGTTACGGGCATACACTGGCCATGCTATTGACTAAGGCGTTTTAATGGCTATAATTTGTTTTGAGTATCTGATTGAGTTCAACAATTTTATTTTTTGTTTTACTAGTATCATTTTGTATTCATATAATTTCGATGTATTTTGGCATGTGCTTTTACTTTCTCCGCTTGCGGAGGTTCAATAAATTATTATCATTATTATTGCTCATGAATGTATCCAAAGTGTTTGGACGACTTGTCTTTAATGCTATTTATGAATACTTAACACGGAATAACCATCTCACCTCTTCTTAATTCTCGGGTTTCAAATCCGGAAACGCTACCATTAACCAATTTGTGTATATCCTCCATAATATCTACAACGGCCTTGAACAATCCAAGGAAGCCAGGATAGTTTTCCTAGATGTATTTAAAGCCTTTGAAAAGGTTTGTCATACAAGCCTCCTTTTTATACTGCGACAATTCTGCATATGTGATGATATCATAAAAGAGGTTCAATACTACCTTTCAAACCGCTTCCAACGACTCATTATTCATGGGCAGTCATCTCCTTGGCAACCTCTTAAAGCTGCAGTACCTCAAGGATACATATTGGGCCCACTGTTATTGCTAATTTACGTTAATGATATAGTCGATAATCTTACTTGTGACGTCACACTTTTCGCTGACGTCACTTCTCTACTTGAAATCTTATTGAATCTTCCAATCATTTGAACACTAATCTCTCTATCTGGTATACTTACAAAAAGACCAAATCTTTATATATATATATATATATATATATATATATATATATATATATATATATATATATATATATATATATATATATATATATATATATATATATATGGTTTAAAAGAAGTAAACGCCGCTTGGTCTACATGGAAAGCTACTTTCAATGATATGTGTCAAGCTCACGCTCACATTACAAGGATACGCATACGCAAGTGCAACAATCCTTGGTTAAGTCCTGAATTTTGGAAGCGTATCTATTATACAGAATATCTTCACGATAAGACCGTCTCTCTTAATGATACTGACATCTGGGCTCAATGTTGTGATATTCATTACACTTGAACCAATGACATTTAAAATACCAAACAAAAATTGTACTATGAATCCGTTATTAAAGCTGAATCCCCCCCCCCCAAAAAAAAAGAAAGAAACAAAACATGTTGAATTGTCTCAAACATTTAATTCTTTCGAAAAAACGGGCCAACTTGGTTCGACAAAATATATTACCAGACGACTTCAATGATTATTTCATGAATGTTGCAGTTTAACTTTCCTCGAAATTTGATACAAGATGTACTTGTGCAGTTGGCTTGTCATTCCCATTTCCGGCTAGTTGATTGGTGCCTGTGGTTGCTGGCTAATCAAAAAAGAAAATATTAAGAAGACTAATTACATGTTTTTAAATGAATGGGCAAACCCAAATTGTTTTTCTAATGCAGGCTTCTATGTTTATGTTTTAAAGACGTATCATTAATTTTCAATATAAACATCTTGTAATAATAAATACGTCTTAATTGCCCATTTTTATTTTACGTTAACAATGACTTCAAATGTTTGCATTATTAAATAAATGCCATTTGAGGTGAATTCCTATGTAGTCTTATAGTATTATGTAGTATCTGTTGTGATTGTCCACACCCTGAATCATCAGCCCTGTATATAGCGACCCCCTGTCTATCACGACTGTTTTAGAATGTACCAAACATGGACACTATTAGTTATTCACTGTTTTAGTGTGAAATACAGGAAGTATCTCCCCCAAAGACAGCTGTATTACCCGAGGCAAAGCCTCGGGTAATACAGCTAGCTGTCTTGGGGGAGATACTTCCTGTATTTCACACTAAAACAGTGAATGACGATTTTATCCCATTTTTGATGATGTAATTTCATGCCCAAAAAATACACATGTTGTCAAAACTGCTGCTGCAGTTGACTTCACAGTCCGCCATCATGTTGTCGTCTGCAGTGCGTCAAGGCTTGTATCGCATAACAGAGACTTCTGGTGGCTGATCGATGCACTAACCAGATAGGGAGATACAGCGAGAATACCGCTGTATTCCCCGGCCAGTTACGAGAATACCGCTGTATTCCCCGGCCAGTTACGAGAATACCGCTGTATTCCCCGGTCAGTTTCAGGAATCGCGCTGTATTTTACCTTTGCAGTAATTAATGCACAAATAAGGGTAATACAAAGAGTGTACCATAGCTATTAACCAACCAGAAGCCAAGGATTCTATCAAAAATGGGATAAAATACACTATTCCACTGTGGTATAATATGCAGGTTATTCCACCCTCTCTACAAAATTGAATGCTTTTCACATTATACAAATGTTGACATAACTTATTAGACAGTGTCATTACCATATCCAAACCGTAGTCCTAATGAAACAAATTCAAGTCAATTCCCACCAAAGGCAATGTTCCTTGGTATGTGTAGCTGAAACACATAAATTTATAGTTCGTATTTACCCAAAAGAGATCAAAACGTAAGTGTAAAGGTCCATAGGGTCGAAAAAGCCATATCTAGTTTTAACATGACAGAATGCAAAAAGTTTTTTCTGAAATTATAGGCCTATTTCAGTAAATTGGCTTGAACAAGTGCATCATTCATGCGCATAGAGGACCATACAATTTATGAAGAGGGACCAAAATTTGCAGCACATCCGAGAATTTGTAAGCGGATGTTCTTAATTTGTTGAAAATGTCAATAAAATCCAGTATTTAAAAAGGTACTACTTGCAACCACCATCTCAACAATGATCATCATCCATATAAGTCCACAAAGTGACACTAACAACACATCAATCCATCAGAAAAGCCCCCTAGGCCTAAATGACCATCAACAAGAATCCAAACAACATGATATTAATGCATAACTTGTTTACATAGCTGATTGGGTTAACGGCAACAAACTATCACCAAATATAGCCAAAACAAAATTTATGGGGATTCGTTAAGCAAACAGGAAGTATAAAATGACTGCCAGAAAAACAAAAGATGTTACGGTCGAAAGAGTGAATACTTTCACTTTTCTGCGAGTCACTCTTGATAAACATCCCAATTGAACTGCTCATGAAGACCAAATCTCCAGTAAAATACCCTTATCTTTTAATCTTGAACAAATTGCGAAATGTACTTCCAATCACTGCTGAAAAAAATTCACATTTTCATGATATTACATCTCAACAATGTAACCTCAGTATAGGGCTACACATCTTCACAGAACTTTTTGAAGGTTTTCAAAAAAAAGTTTATGAAAGTCCGATAAATTTGTTATATATGGGGGTCTTAACGTCGTTGATCTCCTTACCAATTGTTACGAAGGTCAACTGCTACATGTTCATGATATATACTTTACTTTTTTGACATGTTTGCAGTTTTTAAACTTTTTTACGATACCAATTCAAATAGTAACCATAGCCTATAGGCCTTTATATGTATATATAAATACTTCAACCTAAAAGACGATGAAAGAACTACATTTTTTGCAAAAGCCAAAATGGCAATATTTTACTGGGATGACGGAAACCGGACATCAGATATACTCAGCTGAATTTGCGTTGCTTTTTGAACAGAAAATTGCATTTAAATAATATCCTATGCGTAAGATGCTGACGTCATTGACAGGAGAGTGCCAGAGACAGGTCCGCAAAAATAAAACTCAACAATGTTCCACCGCTTTACTTAAACTGTTATTACTTACATACCCATTATTCCGATCCACAATCGGATGGCATACATATTTCAGCATGATAATAGTTTCTTGCTTTTTGAATAAATGCGATGAAGAGGAATTTTCAATTTCATTACACTGATTTTGTATGGTCGGTAAGATAAAATTGGTTTACACATATTTTATTTACAAAAACAGTTGGCCAACAGGCACAATGCCTATGTGAACGCCTCTTATCTTGTTTTGTTAGAAATCATTTTAAAAAATCCCAAATTAATTCTTAAATGTTGTGAACATTTGATATTTCCATAAATAAAATTCTGTACGCATAAGGACTAAGATAGTTTAAACTTCAGACATGAGCAAACATGTAGGAAAGGTACATAGATTTTAAATTTCTTGTTTTTGTATTTGTAGATCAAAGGGGCAGTATGATTATTGAAAAAAAAAATGTAACAATCATGGTCCGTGAGATATAATTAAAAACGTTCCCAAATTAATTCTTAATTGTTGTGTATAAAGGTCTTGCATTTACTTGGTATTATAATTGTAAACATGTGACATATCGATAAATGAAATTCTACCGGCATGAGGACCAAGATAGTTTTTAACTTTTGCCATTAGCAAACATGTAGGGAAGGTACCTTGATTTCAAATTTGAAGATTTTATTTTTGTAGAACAGATAGGCAGCATATGAACTGAAACGTGGAAAAAGGTAGCAATCCGTAAAATCTGCTTTTTTTTTTCTTTAGTTAAATAATCTTACCTATTGTCCTAGGACATGTGATAGCTCCATGAGGTATAACAGTAAAGAAATATGCATATAATAAAGGTTAATACAGTTGTATTAATATGTGGAAAGGAAGTAGAGAAGGCCATCAAGAACCAGAGCCTTAGCGGAATCTTCTGTCTGCGGCGACAAGCACTGTGTGAAATGGCATGACTCTTGGTGTAGGACATATTCAACTGACACGTTTTGCACTGAAATTTACAAAAGAAAAAAATTTACAAGATGTAAAATCGGTAATGAAAATAGCAATCCATGATCACAACTCCTTTATCATGTTGTCTGTTGTAGATGACAAACATAACAATTGGCACAAATCAATTGCTGCGCTGCATATTTTATAGACAGTCCCTTGGAAAGGCTAGCAAAAATCACAGCTTTTAACTCAAAAGGTCTTTTGGTATTAACCGTACACACATTTTACCTGGTCCAACGTGTTTAGTTGAATTGGTTTATTCTTATTTTATTGTGTTTCTTGATGGGTATTTTTTAAGAAAACATCTTCAAATTGACTGTTTCTTGTTGCATCCATAGCATTTTATTTAGTTTACCATAGTATAAACCAAATAGATTTGAATTAAGAGGCTTAAAGTGTGATTGCGATTTTTTTTTCCTTGTGAGTTATCATTGTATAAATATTTTTTATACGTAAAACCGATTGCACAAAAGCATATCTCGAGTTAAACTCCGCTGAACGTAAAGGGCCAATTAGCCGCCATAATTCTTTCATCTGTCCCACACGAAAATATCTTACTTTGTTGTAAAGGATAGTTTTCATGTATCAAGCTCTTTATAGTAGTAAAACACAATTTCCTGTTGTATTTCTCTTGTTTACAATCAGTAGGGTCCCTTTGTAGAAACTGTCACAGTCACCTGTTGAAATTGTCAATAAAAGTCTGTAATATTATAAACGACGATGAGAAATTTTCAGACTTTTAACAAAAACATATCTCCTGCAAGACTGACGTGTGCTGCAGTTTTACTCCACAAAATGTATGTTAGCATCATGTACACGACTGTAATTCATTTATTGCACACAGTTTCACAGCCTCTTCATTTATCTTTTTGCCATATGGCACAGCACATTTTGAATGAATAAAAGGATCAGATACCAAACGTGTTGATTTCCTTCAAGAATTGACAGTTATGCAACATTTACTTCAGTGAATGCTATCTGGTAATTCTGATTGTTTATTGCTTTGGGTACGATATTTCGCCCCATAATTCAGATGGAAGGTGTGAAGCTAGTGTGCAGTGACATTGGCAACTTTGGATCAATAGTACCTATTAAAATTTTTCACAAGCATATTTAACCTATTTATTTTGTTAACTTCATACTCATAAATTTGTATGCATGGGATATTCCTCACAAGATTGGATTTTATTTTAGATTTTAAAGCATTCTTTCTAAATTGGTAGAATATTCACATTTTTCGATCAGAAATTGCATAAAATTGTTTATTTGTCCAGTTGTTATCAGACGATATGTATCTATTTCCAGGATCCAATTCAATGGTGAGTTCTGAAATAGCATATGTATAAAAAAACTATGAATTTTTTATGTTGGTTATTCATTGTCTTTCTCAAAATTCCTCTAGAGGTCAGGGATAGTCAGAAAAGAATTCATGGGATCGGTCGGCTCCTGGATATGATATTTTTCTTTTGATATCTGCTGATTTTAAGGTGATAAGGTAATACGTGTATTTGTGACGCTAGATACAAATTGAATAAGTTGTGCAAAAACACTTCCGAGAAAATTGCATTCAAAGAAAATGTTGCCAAGCTTTTGCATTTATGGCTGTAATATGACACATCCTTCTTTTTCTGTCCTGTGGTTTCATTATTATATGAAATAAACTTGTGACCTTGCTTCTGTGATGTTGTTAATCTAAAAAAGCATATTTTGTGGCTTAAAACTCGACTGCATATAACGGGGGAACATCAAACGTAGCCACACTTGGGTTGTTCGGGTGCGGGTTCACATGCGGCTTTCCATATTTGGGGCCCAGAAAGTTGATTGTGCCAAGTTGTTTTTACATCAATAGAGAATGTGAAAGTAGTCAAAACAACGGGAGTAATTAGTCTGTACTAGCCCATTCTATTCTCCATGGCTAATGCTTTCCTGCTCGCAATGACTGACCCTTGTTAATGGCTCACCTGGTTTCCAGGGGTCATGGACTAATGGCTGTACAAACATAACCTGTTATCATGTCCATGCAAACAAAACCCATGTAGTCAGCAAGGATGAACTTTTTGGTGTAAACAAAAGTTTTGAGCTCAGCTTTTTCATATCTATTTTTTGTGCATACATCAACGTTTTTTTGGGTGCATGTAGTTTAAGTATCAAACTATCCAAAAAATATTAACTAGAAAGTGTCCAAAGGGCAGGGATGCCCCCGGCTGTCATTGCCCCCATCAGCATTGGAAAGAATATGGCATGTGACTGGTGTAAGACTTCAAACATATTGTGAAATCTTGAGATGGATAATAATTACACACATATAGCTAACATGAGAGTTGCATTTTAAAAATGTTTTTGACAATATATTTGTATTGCTCATAAAATGTATGTAGATGTTTCCACAGATTTCTATGGTTGTTCCTCATTTCTTTTTTTTTTTTTAGATCCATGCGACACAAATGTGACAAGTCTAACGTCGAATCAAGATTTTCTCTTAGTTAATTAATGATTAATTTACACAAAATAATTAATCCAAGGGAGAAACAAACCTCACTTTCACCCTTTCATATATTGATAAATATTTCCATAAAGTTCTATTGTTGAACCTAGAATACTCTTTGAGATACAGGCGACACAAAGGTGACAAATCTAACGTCTAATCAACATTTTCCCTAAGTTAATTAGTGATTAATTATCACGATATAATTAATCCAAAGGAGAAACCCAATCTTAGGTGCGTACCTTCACATATTGATAGCTGTTTCCACAAAGTTGCGTCGTTGAGGCTCAAATACCTTTTGAAATACATGTGACACAAATGTGACCAGTTTAACGTCGAATCAACATTTTCCCTCAGTTAATGGATGATTACTTAAGACTGTATAATCAACGCAAGAGACAAGCAGAACCCTAAGTGCACGCCTTCATATATTGATAGATGTTGCCACAAAGTTTCATGGTTGTACCTCAAATGCTTTTGGAGATATGCGCCACATAAATGTGACAATTTTAATGTCGGATGGACGAATGGATGAACCGACGGACGGACAGACAAGTGCAAATCTATATGCCCCCTTCCCCTGTGGTGGGGGCATAAAAAGTGATAAGAGGTTCTCCAAAGGTGGTTGCTTCAGATCCTCCACATTAAGACGTTTGAAATCATAGTCACGCATTTTCATGTCGTAATTATGAACTTGTCTCCTTGTTTCGATGCTGTATCTTGTAATGAATACTTTATTTATGCAGTAATTGCGAAATAGACTAACTTGATTTTCTCATCTATGTGTCACAACTGAATAGTATCAAAATCATGTTTGGAATTTACCTTTATTCTGTTGCAGAATATGCTATTCGAAGAGTGATAAGGGTATAATGTATCAATTATCTTATTTGCTTTTGCATGGGTGACACGCATTTGCACCACTTGTACACAGAAAAGACACTAACAAAGCGACTGAAAATTACTACAGCAAATGTTCGTGCAATGATGCTAATCACAGTTGAATAAGCTTATCACATGGCTACCAACAGCCTTACAAGGAAAATAGTGCGAACTTTATCTGATGAAAATATACCCGCTAAAAGTTCATGCTGTCTCTTTGGATTAAGTTCCAAATCTTCAAACATATCCGTTGAACGGGATAATGGCCATATTAAGATTCTTTTACATTTTGCACTTATCTCTTTAGTTATACACAATAACAGCAATAAAACAAAGGTGAAATATGGATAATTTAAGGGGATGGTGTCCTTTTTGACCCTTATGTATAAATGTTTCATCGTTGTCTATGCTTTCTAATACCCTAAAAAGTGTATTTTCTAAAAGAAATCATAACGGCAAGTTTGAATTTGGCATTTGATATAAAATTCTCAAATCTCTAATGTAATTACATTTAAATTTAAATTCTTCCATTCTAAATTTTTAGTTGGATTCATATTTTATTGAATTCATCATCTATTTCAGCCTTTAGGCGTGTATTTGACAAAAGTAATAATACTTGTCTTTGCTATGTAACACCATATCTATGGGTGAATACGATATATTATCCTACATATTGAGAGTGAGCCCTCTGACATGTCACAGGCATGTAGGTCGTGCTTCAAGGCAGTGGGGATCTATTGGTCGATTAGTCACCCATACACTATGTATATAGTGTGAACTCGGTACCAGTGGGCAGAAGTATGAAAGGCAGGGCTGAACCTATGGTCAAGCAGCAGGTTCATCTCAATCATCTAACTTCCAATTCTGTGGCTGCTGGATCTGGGTGGGGTTCTCCCGACCCTCAGGCCAGACATGCCAAGAATAGAGCCCAGCACCAGTGAGGCAGTGCTGGTGTGCTCCACCCTGAGTAGTCCTGGGGTGTTGATACACCTTCTGGCTGGGTATATCTGGGTGTAAGCTGGCCTACCACAACAGCTGGAGCCCTGGCCTTCGTGCTCCTGCCTGTCTTGTTGGCACCTTTTACAAGAGGTACCTCCTGTGTGGCTGGCCCACAGACTTACACAGATGTTGTCAGCAAAAGATTTCTTGTATGTGGGCGTGTCTGAGCTGTCTTCGAAGGCAGACATCATAAAATCTCTGCAGGAAATGCAGCAAATGATGGCGGTGATGGTCTTGCCGCGGAGAAGTGCCCTTCTCCATTGCCTGGAGTAGTTCCCTCATACTCAGGGCTTGAAACAATTCTTTGGCTCTTGTCTGTGTTTGACCTAGATCACGTGCTATAACCAATCTTTTCCTTGCCAGTGGACTCACCTGTCTGGTCTTATTCCCTGGTAAGGTCAGTGCCAGACAGCAGTTGTGGTTCTGGTGATGATGACGATGGTGCTGAAGAAGAACAGTGTTGCGGTATATCCACGTTGCATCCTCGCAAGTCCTGCAACGGCCAAAAAATGCCCAAGGCTTATGAAAAGTCTATGGCAAAGGCTGAGCCTTCCAAGAGTAGGGTGCTGGAGTCCAGGATGATTGCAAAGTGCTTCCAATCATGTGATATTTCATTGGATGTGGATTGGTCTAACCTTAGAGATAAGACCAGCAAACAACAGCAGGTTACTGACGAAAGGCAACATGCATTGATGGCAAAACCAAAATTGTTCGGCTCATGCATGGTTATCAACAGTTATAAGTGTGATCAAATACAATGCAACAAAACACTCACAGGATTTACAGAAAAGGTGATTGACTTCAGGTACATCGACTTTTTATTGAGTTGGACTTGAGTGTCAAGTCATGTTCTATGACAATTTGCTTGGGGGCAACCACACTCACCTCAGCTTAAACAATAACAGTCACCAGGTGGGTGACCTTGTGCATGTTGTCAAATCCATTTCCTTCCCACTGTGAAAGTTTTTCTATTTACTCCTTATCTTCTGATTCGGAAGAATCTTTAATTGCATATAACTTTTCAAGAGCTCATATGTTCTAAAATGAGCTTTGCCTCTGAGACTGAAAATCCCGGGGAGGGAAAAAAATCTACTTCAGACTCAGACACAAACGCCTTTGAAATGATTATTGATCAACTAATTGCAGAAGTAGCCAAAGGGGGTGGGAGGCTGTGATAAGCCCAGTCATTGTAAATACTATAGTGCACCAAAATATATACCTGCTACAAACCACTTCAAGCCTACTGGTATTGGCTAAATAACTATGTTCTCTTATCTCAGGTTCAATTTCCAGGCTGTATCTCACTTGTGCGATTGTTCAAATCCATACTCTAATCTGGAACGATTCTACATGGCAATAAATGCCCCTCTTTCTGTCTCGTCCATATTGGCATCTCTTCCACTCGTAGACATGTGTCTAGTCAGTTCGGTGCTCTGTCCTTTCCTTACAAGAGGGATTAAGGACATAAGGCAATGCCCTTTTTATCCCAATTGCGAATCTTATGCAAAATATGTATGGAAGTTAATCCAATAAATATGTTAATTTCAATACTATGCATGATGCCATATTACATGGGTGACTCGGGTTATAAAGGAAAACGTAGGTTCTAAAATCAAAACACTGGATAATTGCCTTAGTGTCTGAGAGATCGATATAAAACCTGGAAAGGAGAGTCATTCTATGGTTGAAAATGGTGGGCAAAAACAGCAGCTCAACAAGACATGGTGTCAACTGGTCGTCACAACTACCTAGTTATCTATGGACCAAAATAAAATGAACTGAAATTGTTTCCTGTCCTTCTGAAATGGTGACAGAAACAACAATGAAACTAAAGTTGAATGTTGGGCCTTTCAAGCCAAAAGGATCAGTTACATAAGAGACATCAAATTTACATTCATATTTGCAAGTTTTGACAGTCATTTGGACCACAGGAAATTGTTTGCTGCTAGAATACAGCCACAAAATGGATATCCGAGCGTAGGCATAAACTTAGACGACTAAAAAACAAACAATGCTATTTTTTTCTAGCCAGAATGGCAAAAAATAACAAACTAGTCATGAACACAGGGACTTTAAATAAGGACAGGACGGAAAATGTTGTACCTGATGTGAAGACATTGGAAAAGATCGCTCAAGGTGTCAATCCTAACAAATATAACAAAAACTTTATTCTATCCAATATTCCCACCTTCGTGTGTCAGTTTAATGTACATTCCATTTACACCGAATTAGCACCTTATTGCTTCATGATCAAATACATACACCAACATAGTTATCATTGTCTGGGATGTTGACAAATATATAACAGGCCCACACCAAATTTCAAGACAGGGTCCATACCGACAAGTGTAAATTTTACATGCTGGATATAAGTCGATGTCTCTTAACATGACTTTTCTACATCCCAATGGTAAAATCCTTGCATTGTTAGTGACTGTATTTTTCTCTACATGTTATTATTCTCTGACTGTTCACTTATATCCACTAGGATGCTCTTGACATCTACTTTTCTTTTTCTGTCTGCCAATCATAATTTGGCCGATTTTGAATGAAACACTTGACATTACAATATGGTGAATATTATAGAACCTTTAATTGCACACATTAATAGAGGTTTAGATGATGATTCTTTAACTCTGTATTACAATATGATAGACATTTTGATGGTGGAGATGAAAATGAGACTGAGCCCGTTCATCACTTGCCATATGTTAAGGATGTAACTAAACTCCTGGAAACCAAATAACCTTTTTCACAATCTTAAGTTCAAACTTAGATTCTATTGGTGCCAATTTTTTAAACAGAGAAGCTCATGTGGAGGAATTACGTTATAATGGATTTGAATTTAGCATGCTCCTCTGTTTTCAAGAGTGTCACATACCAGATGATTTTCACACGTCACTAATACAAATTAAGTAGGAAGTGTCCCAGGGATATTTCTAAAAATGGAATACAACTGTAAATCAAGGTCGAATATATATAACAGATCTACGATAGGGAAAGACCATTTTATCGACATGTATGGTGGCTGGAGCTTTGACGTATGTTATGTTCATATTAGGCAGGTTATTTTTGCATTTTTATGACAATTGTCCTCAATACACATTTTACAAGTGGCGTCGTAAGAAAGGTGCCCCTCAGATGAAAATTTCTCAATGATAAAAAGAAGTTGGGAATGGAGAAATCTGCCCACAAGGGAGGCTTTACTGTATATATATATATATATATATATATATATATATATATATATATATATATATATATATATATATATATATACATATATATATATATATATATATATAGCTTGTTCCCAACGTCATCTTTGATTCATGTTTCATTAATTAAGCTCACTGCCTAATTAGAAGAACTTATCTATGCACAACAATATCATTGCATACCTCTGTGGAGTGACCATGGAGACGGGTAACGGCCGCCACTCACGTGTAGTTATGCAGGTGTGCAGCCTCGCTAGAGGTTAGGAAGGAACATTAAAATTACGATTCACAAGATTATAATAAGCAAAATACGAGAGCAAAATCCATGTGCATACGTTTATTTACTATTGCATGGAATAAAGCATTTCCATTAGAGCATTGGACAGCAACCAAAACAACTACAATGATAGCCACCTGGTTTTTACTTCTGTTAGTTGCATTTTTGCAGTTAATATTCACCTAAACAAGAATTCGTATGTAGCCCAATAATTAAAATGTGGTCGTAAATGGAACCCGACAAGGGCCACACTTTTTGGCGAACTAGAAGAGAATAGAGTATGAATTTTAATTTATTATTATACATTTAGAATAAATGATCAGTGTTCCACAATTGGTTCTGTCCACATAATGGGCTTGTCCCACAGAAACATGATTTTAAGTGTTCCTTCCCTAGGTTCCCCTCAGGTTCAGGCCCCTTGATATTCTTGCAACGGAAAGAAGAATCACTTTAAAGAAAAAAGAGAGACGATAAATACATCTTTGCCTCATGTAAATTTCTCTCATTCAGGGGAATGCAAATTTGTCACGAGCTATACAGCCAGAGCTGAACATATGTGATAAATCACTGTATTAGTCATATTTCCTGTTGCAAAAGTTCCAGATGTAGGTTCCTACAAGCCAGGAACACCGTTCCGTAAAGGAACAAAGACACACAAAGACAGGGCCACAGCCAGGAAGGGTACAGGAACTTTCCACGGCAAAGTTTCCAGAGTCATTTCTGGTAGGCCTGCGACCAAGTGCATAAAAATATCAGTAAATGACATTTGCATCGTGTGTTTGTTATAGCTTATTGTCGTTCGGTATACACAGGTTTAGCTTTTGTCAGTGCTTTCAGCTGCAATGTTTAGTGTTTAAGAATTAGTAACATTTCTCCTCAAGTGAAAGAAACATACCTACACCAACTTAACTCCCCGCCGATGTGGTATTATATTGATCATGATGATGTCAATGAAACTACACACATATTTTAAGTTCCAAGGAAATAATTTGGGCCAATTTCGCATCCCCCAAACCTGCATTATGGTTTATATGATTAATAACATGAAAAATGGTGTGGTATTGTGTTTGCCTATTTGATCAACATACTATATAAGCTTTATATTCAGGGCACTAAGCATACGCATGCTACACTGTCTTCTCGTTTAACACACATTTTAAGGTTGTGTAAATCAGTGTACATTACAGAACTCGAGGTTTGCCGCATGCCAAGTGTTGTCAACTTAGTGAGTACAATTCATTCGACATTTTATTGTATGACCATGCATAAAGGTTGTTGAGAATGTGGTGCTGCTGTAGTTTCATGATTCGCATTGTTATTTGTGAAATTATCTTACGACTATCAGTTTGCATTTCACTTTACAAGATGTGAAATAGGTCATGGTAAATGGATCTACATTGTTTCCATGGAGGTTGAAGTGCTCATACTGAGAATATCCCTGTTTTATGAAGATATTTGGATTATCAAATCCATGAAACTTATTATGGACTTCTAACTACTACCTGTTCCAGAAAACCCTTTAGTTACACGATTTGTACTAATACACGTTTACAAACATCCTTGTATCATATCAGAACCTTTTGCGTCTTATTGTGAATATGTATTTCGAGACTCGTGTAAAAACCTTCAAAATGTCACTATAGTGTGCAGGTTAGAATAAAGGTATAGGTACATTTATATCTTGCCAATATTGTAATATACTTTGTTTCTTATTATGATAAAGTTGACAAACGAAAACCTAGATAACACGGAGCATATCAAACAACAAAGCTGCAAAATGTCTTTATGTTTTTTTCACTCATATATGAAAATACTAGTACAAAATGTTAGCAACCGATCATTTGATAAAGTGAGAGAAATAAATTTAGCAGCGTTGCACATGCAATAAGCTTAGTCCATAAGAATGCACCATCAAAAACAAAACAAACAAATAAAAAAGCATCTTGCATTATACTGAAATACCTAAAAGGCCAACGGACACTGACTCAGACTCATTACATTAGGAAACGTACATATAAAATTCATTTTAAGGACTGCTGTTAACAAACTGCTTGATTGCTTTGCTATGGTCCATAATGGGTCTTGTGTATGATTATGGTGATAATGCCAACCCATGTTACTAATGTGACATTTCAAAACACTGCAAAAAGCCTGAATTATTTTTTTTTTACCATTGATGATTGACTAAAATCACAAGACGACATCTGGAATCACTTAGGCTAGGAAAAAAGGGGTGTGTTATCTGTTACAACTCCCAATAACATACTGATAAACTTTAGTTTAGTAGAAACTGTACAGATTGATACATATAACCGGAGAATTAGAATTTAAGTATGATTAAGTAAACATAAGAGAACTAATGAACTGCAATATCTGTTTATAACAATTTTAAAAAGTCAGCTGGTGGCAATAACACAAAAGATCAGCATAATCCACCACAGATATCAGTTTAGCTCATTCAATTTTAAATATGGGGACTTCAAATTTGTAGAAAACATAAGTAAAGGGACGAGTCATCAAATATTTTGCACTTTTTTTTCAATTTGGTGCTAATTTGTTTCCATAGTTAGCTAAAAGTAACTTTCCTGTAATGTGAAGACAGTAAAGGGTCACTAGTGGCTTATGAGTAAGGCTTATCAGTGTGCCATGAAGTTGTGATGAACTTGGCAAGAATCTGAGTAAGAACGTAAATTACCAGTGTTGTTATGATTAACGAGACAGTGACTCTACTGATACTGAAAAAAGGAGAAAACTATGAGTGAGTTCAAATGCGGAAAAGACCTACTGTATAGTTACACCGTACACAGGGCATGGTGTCAAACGCAAGAAAAGAAGAAAATTTTACAGGCTACGAAGATGGGTAAATTTGTTTTATAGATAATCGATTTGGAAATCAAATATAAAGAATATATATATATTTCCACATCACCAAGACTAGCAAATTTGTTTTATATATAATCAATGCGCAAAAACGATATAAACACTATGCAGATCAGACAAACACAGAGAAATGATGTTCATTAGAACTGCATGATACAAATAAAGGTCGCAAAAATTGATTCTAAATTGTCTTCTCCAATACAGCTCCATAGATGACGACGCATTTAGGATAAAACTCAAAATATAGCGTTTGCCAAAAAACAAATAATAATAATAATAGTTCTAACAGTGTTGGATAATTCAATAATTTAATAAATATATGGCCAAATTGCCAAGGTGACGATCTTAGGTCACCAGACACGCAGTCCTGAGCGACATACTTGATTTTCTGATGAATTCCTACGACATTGTCCCTATCATACATGCATAAACTGAATTAGAGTGAAGCATTTGTTGATGACAAATCCTACGTGTTTCAGTTTTCCAGCGCTGAAAGCTGGAGTATATAGGCTTTAAGAAAGTAAGCAGTCAAATCAAGCAGTGTATACTTGGATTCCCTCTCAAAGGTTTGTACTGTAAATAGACATAGCTTGATGTAATATGAATATGAACAGTATGTATCTACTCCAAATGTATTGTACTCATGTAAATTATACGGTAAAACACATTTGTTCCTTGTTTGCCTTGAGTTTGGTGGTAATATTTGATCAAATATAATATGCAGCCCACAAACCAAAATCATGGAATTCCTCTTGTTCTACCCTAGTATGTTCATGTTATTTGCCATCAATCAGTCATTGTAGGAAGTTTCTTGTCGGTCATTCGGGCGCATGATTTTCAGACGTATTCAAAATGTCCCAGCCACATGCGCAATATAGGTGACAGCAGATCCAGGACGTCTGTACTTTGGAAAAAATGTGACATAGATATTTATATTCTGTGTGCTTTAAAAACGCGTATGTCCTGAATAACATTGGGCTGCAACCCAGCTGGCCTAGTTCCTTGTCACGCATTATGAACAAAGTGACCCTAAGCAGTACAGCAATTTGATGACCAAAATTATTTTTCCCAAAAGTTTCTTCGCGGTGCCTCCAAGCCAGTACCAAGGCAACTTGCTGTAGTTTTTTTAGCTCAGGTGATCATATCACTTGACCTGATACCATATTCTCAAAATCCGTCGTCCGTTGTCCGTCGTAAACAATTTACATTTTCGACATCTTCTCAAAACCGCAGGCTAGATCTGCTTAAAACTTGGTGGAAATGTGCTTCGGGTGATTCTCTACCAAGTTTGTTGAAATGATCATGATCCAGTGATTTTTGGATTTTTTATGGGTTTTTTTTTTTTTTTTTTTTTTGGTTCATTTTTGGTGCAAATCTTAAAAAAAACCTTCTCAAAAACTGCTTGGCCAATTGCTTCCAAATTGCACAGGAACACTTCTGGGGACCCCCAGACCTTAATTTGTTGAAGATGTGGAGCTGTGATGTTTTTTCTTTTTTTGTTATGAATTTTTGTGTGTTAACACAATTTTCGACTTATCCAGAACCGTCACACAGATTTAGCCGAAACTTGGTGAATATGTTGCTTGAAAAAGGGTCAAAAACGTTTGTTCAGCAGGTTGCACTGTTGTGGATTCCTGAATTTTAACGATTTTTTCAATTCGGTTACTTATCGGTAAATGCACCTTTCCTATTGATTACCATATAAGCTGATTGGCATTTAAATGCTAATACACATTTTCGACTTCTTCCCCGGAACTGCTGGCCAGATTCACTTTAAATTTGGTGGCAATGTTCCTAGCGTGAGTATCTACCAAATTTGTACAAATGGTTATGCTCCAGTGATTTTTTTTTTAATTTTAATGAGCTTTTTTGTTCTTTTTTGGTGCAAATCTGAAAAAAATCTCCGACGAAACTACTCACCCAATTGCTCTGATATCACACCAAAATATTTCTAGGGACTTCCAGTTCTTAATTTTTTTTCACCAGGTGGCGCTGCAATTTTTTTCTATTTTTTATGATTGTGCGTGTGTTTTCATTATTTTCGACTTCTTCTCCAATAAAGTGACTCAGATTGAGCTGAAACTTAGTGAATATGTTTCTTGTGAAAGGGTCAAGCAAAATTGTTCACCAGGTGGCACTGCTGTCGATTCTTGATTTTTAATGATTTTTGCAATTTGGGTACTCATCGGTAAATGCAGCTTTCCAATTGATTATTATGTATGTCAATGGGCATTTTAATGCTAATTCGCACTTTGACCTTCTTCTCCGAAAGTGTCTGCAAGATGCACTTCAAACTTGATAGGAATGTACCTTGGAAGGGGTTCTACCAAGCTGGTTCAAATGGTCATGCTCCAGTGATTTTTGTATTTTTATCTCAGGTGATCTTTGAGCTATGACTTTGATATTATATAGGATTAAAGTCCTTCACAATGGCAAGGTTATGTGTGAAGATAGCTTACCTTGACCAAATTCACAAGGTTACAGAGCTGTTAAAGATGATTTTGCTTTTGGCATGATACATGGAGATATTTTTAAGCTGGCAATTTCATATTACCTTGGGTTATAGTCCTCTATACGGGGCAGGCAAAGTTAAAAGGAAAACCTTGACCTCACTCTCAAGGTCACTGATCTATTATATTGAATTTTGCTTTTTGTGTGTTATCTAAAGAAGTGTTTGAGCTAGTGCTTACAAATTACACACGATTATGATCCTCCATAGGGGAAGGTGATATTCATAGATCGGTGCGCTTGGTTTTGTTAAGAAGTACCATATTTATGCATGTGATAACAAGCTTTCGTTGCTGAATAAGAGGACAATTTCAACAACATACTGTTATATTCAAAATCTTGCACATCATTTGTTTCATTTGTGTCAATTGCAAGAAAACCTGTACATACAAGATAAAATTGTACAAGCTTGTATAAATACATTTTACACATTTATCTTCGCATATCTTAATGTCATTTGTCATCTCGATACATTTACACATGACTTGCCTGCATTACAGACCAAGGTCCATGCATTTGACAATGCAGTGAACCAGCTGGAATTCAAGTGGAGTGATACAAACAATGCCCACTAAGTCTTTTTTCACCATGACTTCCTATCAATTTGCAGGCCACCAAAATTTGCAGTGCTGTAAGTTTTGAATAAAATTCTTAAACAAAAGCTTTGTCTTTTTTCATGTTATCACTTAATATGTGATCAAAAAGACAAGATCTCAGACAACGTATGTGACATATATGTCCCCCTACAACATATTACTGTATACAGATTGAGATGAAAACTGTCCATTTTTATCCTGCAGCTCACAACAATATATACATGACACAAATTGTATTCATCTAGCTATATCTTCTCCATTCGAATTCAAAAACAAACATTATTTGGGAACAGTGCATTTGGAAGTCCGCTGTTGCATGTCCCAGAATGTTTGAATCGGAAAGTTGAAAGTCTGCACCCATTTTGATGCTATGAAGGGTCATCCATCAGTGTCCATGCCCATCCTGCAGGAATATTTCTTGTGGAAGGCCCAAATAAACTTGTTTGCTAAGTGGTGTTACCTTGCCATCCTGATGTTTTACGTATTTTCCAATTTGGGTACTTGTTGGTAAATGCATGTATTCTAATTGTTTACCATGTAAATAAATTGGCCTCCGATACAGATTCACATTTTCAACTTCTCCGACAAAACCGTCAGCCACATTTACTTCATACTTGGTGGCAATGTTACTCTAGTGGGTTTCCACCAAGTTTGTTCAAACGGTTAACTTATGATCCACGTGAGCACAGGATCAGTCCTGATCCTCTAGGGGATTTTTTTTTTTTTTTTTTTTTTTTTTTTTTTTTTTTTTTTTTTTTTTTTGATTGGAAATGTAGGTGCATTATTCATGTTCAAGCTACCAATATCAGCCACATGCAAGTATACATGTTTGGGGGAAAAAGAAATTTACCATGCAGGCTTACTGCCGTCAAAACTGACCGAAATGTACAACTCAATATATATAAGACACCCTCCGCACAATGTGACAACCTTTACTTTTGAATATACTTTCATATAATATGATTACTAATATGCAAACAGAGGCAACAATGTTAGCAGTAACCAATTTGGAATTCAAATTCAAGTGCACCATGAAACTCTTGGTGGCAATCTAGATGAAGTGATTGCAACGGTGTTGTTAAGTGTCACTGTCTCTTAGCAAATCAGAAGTGCTTTCAATCTATTGCTATTGAGCTGTGTATGTCAATTCCGTATTTCTATGCTGTCGGGCGCCCTGTATGAGGATAGCCCAGCAAGTGTTAGCCAGGAGGCTAGGGTCCTTCACATTTCAAATTACTCCATGCGATCTAAATATGGATTTGTGCATAATTTCATTGACACACACACAAGTCGGATATAAAATTAATGGAAGCCGTCAGGGATAAGTTATCATAAATAAACATGTTTGGACGCCCTGATTATTCAGGTTTATCAATAGAATCCCAGTGTGTTTGGCCCTCTGATACACTTTCTTTTATTCAGAGGGTATCAGCAGTGACATGGGATTTGGTCGAGTGGATAAGTGCGTTTCCCATTTCAGCTAGGCGATGGGTGCCAAAGGTTGCAGGTTCGAGTCCCGCTCGTTGCAAACATAAAATAGTTTCATGTCAGCATATAATGAAATTCCTGGCCAGTTTTGTTGATCTTGCTGGTATTTCCTTTAACCTAGAACTACATTACCACACACAGTAGATTATTCGAGGAGCCACTGTCCCGGGGGCACCAGAGGTCCAAATTTCGCACAAATCCTGTGCAGATAGCTCACGGTTTGATGCAGAGTAAGGTGGCAACCACCTTATGTAATTCTAGTGATCTTACTAATCCCTGCACCCAGACGATGTTGTTAATTTTTCAAGGTAATGATTCAGTTGTGCATAAACGACGGTACAATCAGCTTTCCAGTATCTATGGAAAAAAAGGGACAAAATCTTCCTAATACCTTCATTGTTTTCTTGGGTAGATTTATATAAGCCGACATTCAGTCCCTTTTCAAAGTGAAATCTGTTCGTAACATGATTTCCAAGAAATGCAAAAATAAAAGATCCCCAAATATTTTCATTAAATATAGCAATAATATTGGACAAAGTATCATAAATTACAAAAAATGTCTGGCTTAAATTACTCCTGAGGGTAACGCAGCGAATCAAAATCGTGACTGTATGTCAACAAAAAATATTCCAATTTTGTTGATACATACCACTAACATGCTTTGACAGGTAATATGGATATAATTCAAAATTCAGTTTTAAAAGAATTGATGAAAGATGGTACAAAATTTCGAATATGTCCTGAGTTGAACATCGACATTATTTTTAGGATACATATAATGCATTTGAATTCTACTGTATGAAATGGGCAAGGAAAGATGAAAATGAATTTCATAAATTTAAAGGGTGGTTATCAAACTTGAAAAGAGTCTTGAGAAATAGAATTTATCGTCACCTATTCCACTTCAAGAATTCCAATATGGTAAATTCGAAACAGCCTAAAGTCTCACAAGCAGTAAAAGAACTACAATTAGGGTTCGTAATCACTAACAGTGATAAGGCAGGTAAGCATTTGGGGATCATCTGCAAAAAAAAATATTATTTGGATGTTTTGAAGAATGAACTTGGTATAAACAATATTTCGGACAGCAAGAAGCGGCCAACGACAGTTACAAGCTTGCCAAAGTGAACTTAATATTTGATGAAGAACAATTATATTTTGATTGCATTTTGTTGACTTAAAAGCTAATAACTTTAATATTTTCTGACATGTACTACCAATTTTGCTGCTAATATCCAAAGATTGTTAGAGAGTTTGGCTGGAAAAATTTTATAGATTTTACACTTCTCTGTTTTGCTACTCAATTTTATCTTTTGGCGTCATTCTCTTTTAATATGCACTTTTCAGACATTTTAGGCTGTGTTTTCTGTCAGGTTATACCTCCAGGGGCTATCGGTGGCAAGCAGCCGTCGACAACAGTTACACGTTTGCCTAATTGTACCTAAATCTAGTTAAGAAAAATTATGTTTTGATAACATGTTTTTGACTTAAATGCTGATGACTTTCATTATTTTCTAACAAATCTTAGTGCACATTTACTCAATGTAAAAAACAAAAAAACTTTTACTTAACAGTATCTTCTCACATGTCACCAATTTGACCCAGTATGTTGAAACATTGACTCAGGCTCGGCATCTAAATAGAGCTTTATTGTTGGAAGACTTTCAAAGTGAGGAATTGGTGTCATCTGTCGGTTTGTTTTATATTTCTAGTTCAGGATGTCCATTGTTGCAATACTTGTTAGGGTTCCTCTCGCTTTGTACAGGTGGTCTGGCTGCAACTGTTTATTCAGTTATACACTGGCGGATGGTTTAACTAAGATTAGCTATCCAGCTAGAAAGGGTACATACTGGTTCAGCGGCAAATCAAATTGTTCTTATCTGAACTTGTTCTATACAAATTTAGTAATTATGTAAGGTTTGACAGGTATTCTTTGTTAATATTGAAGCTCTGCATTTATAGGAAGATTTTTACGTATTCAGCTTATATATCATTTGTCACGCTAATATTTATGCATTATTATGTAGGTTGTCTTTTACTGAATATTTAGCTTAGACAAGGAGCCGCTTCTCAGAGAGACATGTGCGGGTACAGGCTCCGAAAAATGTTTTGAGTAGTTACCCCCTGAAGACCCTTTCATTCATTGGGGGAGAATACAGCCTATGTCGAACTTCTCCAGATGAAAGTGTGCAATTAGACAATAGTACTTCCATATGCATATAGGTTAGACGGTGACAGGTTAGCTAATTGAGAAGTAGAGTTCAGACTAGGGAATAGGGTAATGACTAGTAGAATATGGTTCTGGACAAAAAGACACAAATAAAATAACTGCTTAAATCCTCGTGGTTGCAATGGCTAATAAAACCAATATTTTATATATGCGTAAGCTAATGCATCAATTTGTAGGTATCTAAACATTGTATTTTCCTATTTGTTCATATATATTATACAGAATTTGAATTATAGAAATCTTAACATTTAAATTCTTGGTCTGGTCGTAAACTGCACATTTGCCCATACGCTCCCATGGTTTTATGACTGGGTCACATGACCATGAATTGAGGCCGCACAAGTCTGTTAAAATATATAAATAGCGGTGTCACGTCAGCTACACAGCCATATATGTCTGTAAGTTGACAGTTTGCGACAATATCATGGAGCTGTTCGGACTGGACCTGACAGGCTGCCTTGTGGCAGCGATATTGCTACTTATTACACACCTTATGTAAGTAACAGTTATTATCCGCATTGCATTAAAAGCCCATGAGGCGTGGAACTTTTCTAGTGTTACTGGGTAGCAAGTCCCTGTGTCTATACTCGTCTGCGTTTACCAGATATACATGTTGTCCACATGGTGATGTCACATCTAAATGAAAAGCAGTTGGTGGACGCCGTTTCACAGAATATAAATAAAATTAAAAGGCCAAATCACAGTGCACATAAAAAGGCCCTGCCGCTTAATGATATGGCACCAGGTTGCGTGATCAGATATCATATCCCGAGGACGCTGTGTGAAGGTTTATTGTATGTACGTGTTACACCTGTGTTCGAACAAAACACGCAAGAAGGAAGAAATGTATTGAGTACATTGGACCGTGAACATCAAGTAACTGCATTCAAAATACCTCATCTGTTATCCCTGTACGTGGTTTCTTTTTATTTTGAAAAGTTTTGCTGAACGTTAGGTAGAGGCACATGGATATACATATTTTGGCAATTATTGGGCCCGCAAGTGATCCTAATTTAAAGCACATACGTAAGGAGGTCAACTCTCTCTTGATTCAGATTCCTAAGGACGAATACAATTACCTACGGTGAAATAAATCAACATGAATACCCCCAAGTCACTTTAAAACGCAAAAGGGGCACGCTTCGCAAGAAAAAAAGAACCAACAACACATTTACTTCATGCCGACCATAACGAGTTAAATATAACATGTGACTTTTCCATGCCCTGAAAGCGTTGTTTCATTACCCTCCAGAGTGTCTGAGGGATCCTGAGGTTTTTTATCGGCTAAAATGGTTCTTCATTGTGGGGATGGTTCTTCACGCTCCGCAAATGTTTTCTATAGTAGAGACAAGCTTTTCCTGCATATAAATTATGTCAAGTATAGGGACACAAGCACATACATTTATATTCACATACAAACAAAAACAATGAAATCAACATGGACTACAAGAAGTAGCGTTCTAGCGTTGTTATCCAAAAAAGAACTTCAGGAAATACATGTGGAAATAGTTTTCTTTTAAACCATTGAACATATTCTTTTCAATGCGAGAAACTATGGGCCTTGGGTTGGTCTCTCAATATTGTTCAATTGGCCACACATTAGTAACTTTTTATTTTTGCCTTTTTCAGGACCGTTTTCATTTGTCAAAAAAAGACTTCCTAAATTGCTTCAAAAAGAAACGTTAAAACATCTGGAGCCGTTACTTTGATTCTAATCTTTTTTAATTTTTTTTTTCATTTCATTTTATATTACTTTATTTTGCTATGGGTTGCGTTGACTTAATTCCCAAGGCCACTAGAAACGTTTGAGCGAAAATTTTGCCTTTGCCTATAATGCAAGAACTGTTCACTATAGGTCTCCGAAATTAGGCTTAGTAGTGGTGCTGTTCAATAATCACGTCGGAATGCTTGTGGAATCGTGATATGTGTTCAGCATCACGGGATAACTTTTGTAAATTTCATTACGGATAAACATAAGAGATCCATTCGCGCTAGGACTTTGAGTTAGATTGTCCTCGGAAAGGCCAAAGGCACAGCTTCAAAAGGGCTACTGTGACTCCCAAAGCTAAAGATCCAAGTGAATCCGTGCATCCAAGATCAGCTTGGAACAGGACTGTCACTCTCGGTTTCTGAAATCAGTGCTTCTAGTATTGCATTCAGTAAATCCTTTTCCAATCTTTCGCGGTGCCTTTGTCCTGTATTTGAACCATTTTTCGCAAAAAGCCTATGAAGTCTTCTTGAAATAAGGTCATAAACCGTCACTACTTTTCTCCAAAATGTACTTGTGTGTTTGGTTTTAGCATACTCATTATTTGTGCTCACTTCACTGATAAAGGTGTAGTATATTCCCAAGGACAAATGTGCATGGTGGCATATCCGTCTATCATTTACTTTTTTTTAACACAACAATATGATTTATGATTTCATAATAGGTTTCAGTAGATATTTTGGTCCAGAATATATCCGAATGCACCAAAATGCATCCAGTGAATAGTGACCAGGGTAATGGGGGACAGACCAAATGTCCCGCATTGTTCACCAGACCTAAAGTCCAGGTAAACAATGCTTTTCGAGGATGACATTCACGGTATCTGAATCATTCAAGTTTTGTCAGGAAAAGAGCTCAAAGATATGCAAAATCTTTCCACAGAAAACATTGATTCCCCTGAAGCGATGTGAATGAGTGTTGTTTCTTATGGACCGAAGGCTTTCTGCATGCTGCTAAAGTTTGCATATCTAATAAAGAAGTAACTATTCGCCCAGACGACCTACCAAGGTACACCTCAGCCTTACGCTGTGAAAATCGCTATGTCATGCATGCCTTTTCAAAATAATGGTTCACGGGGTCATAAACTTGCGGCTTATTACAATAGGCTTCGCATCCTGTATCAGGAGCATCTCCGCCAAGCCAAACTGACAATACATTAAAAGCAGAAATTTTTAACTCATTTTCCTTAAGTCAGAGTAATTTAGTCACATCCAGTGTTCAAAATCCATTGCCGCCTGACCACCCTGTAAATACTCTCGTCAATCTGACTACTTGTGAAAATGACGTGTTGGACATCTTCAAAACTCTTGACAATACCACGGCCAATGGTCCCTACGGCATAAGCACATTACTCTTGAAAGAAGCTGCACCCTTTATTTGCAAACCACTTACAAAATGATTTAGCTTGTCTTTAGAACAAAAACGATTCCCGTCCATCTTGAAAGAAGCCAATGTTACACCTTTGTCAAAAAAGGCGACGAGAATCAATGTAATAACTTCGTCTCATATCTCTGTTAAGTTATACGGGAAAAGTGATGGAAAGGGTTGTATTTAAGCACGGATCCAACTTTTTCCGGGACAATTCTATCATATCTGCAAAGCAGTCAGGATTCATACCTGGCGACTCCACGATTAACCAATTAATTTTTCTATACCTTTGGTTGTGCTTAGACTTGGATCAGCATAAAGAAGTTAGAATTGTTTTCTTCGATTTTAGCAAGGCATTTGACAAAGGTCTCTTACATAAATTGAAAAAGATTGGTATCACTGATAACCTTTTGACTTGGTTCGTAGATTATCTTTATAATCGGACTCAGCGCGTTGTTCTCCATGGCCAATCGTCCAGTTCGGGAATTATTAATGCTGGCTTGCCCTAAGGATCGACACTGGGTCTTTTGCTTTTCCTTGTCTGTATCATCGTTATTGTAAATGTCGTTAATTCAGAAATTAAGCTTTTTGCAGACGACACGTCGCTATAGCTTACCTTCAAAAACCCAGCGGACGCTGATGCTGTTCCAAACGGCGATCTAACATCTTTAGATGAATTGGCCAGGGAATGGCTAGTTTCTTTCAATGCTCTCAAAACGGAGACCATGCTTATTTCTCTCAAAAGAAATCCTTCTGATCACCCTCCTCTAATTTTTCAAGGACACCAACTAAAGAATATATTCTTTCATCAGCATCTAGGTCTAGCTTCAAAATCAGATTTAAAGTGGCACGAACATATAAAAACGATTGCAATGAAAGGTGGCAACAACTTAACATCATGAAAACCTTGGAGAACGGACTGGACCGAGATACCTTAGAAACGATTTACACTTCTTCTTTACGGCCTATTATGGTAATGTAATCTGCGACGGCTGTGCACAGACAGATGAGAAACCTTTATAAGATTTACAACTGACTGCGGCCCGTATTGTGACAGGAGCAATGAAAACAACTCCCTGTAAAAAAATTGTACGAATATACTGGTTGGGATACATCATCAAAACGAAAGTAGCGATCTAAACAAATTATGATCTATAAAATAGTTCATAGATTAACTCCCAGTTATCTCCATGGCGCTCTTCCAAATGTATTAACACCTGAGGGTGACCTTCGCCCTAACACCAGGACACGAGTGGCCCAACATCGACCACGCGATTTACCCTGCTTTAACTACAGCACAATTTTATTTCAGAAATCATTCTTCCTTTCTACTCTTACACTATGGAACCTTCTCCCTTCCGAAATTCGAAATCTGACAACCCTTTCGCAGTTCAAACAACAACTTTCTAATCCCAGATCATGCCCCGTCAAATTTCCAGAACTTCTGAATTTAGGTAAGAGATATGTATCAGTTTTACACTCTCGATTGCGATTGGGCCGATAGGCGTGCCAAATTCTGCTGCCTACTTATGTGGGGCCACCTCTGAAAGTGTTTGGCACTATTTTCCTGCATGATATACTGTTGCCCGTGATATATTGCATAATACTGTTAGCTCTTTGGCACCTTTTGCAGTTAATATGATCTTGTTTGATAGTGATTCCTGTTGTCTCGAAGAAAATACTACTATATTTTTCATAAATTCTGTACAAGAATTTATAGAAAAAAAGCAAACGGTTCCTGGGTGAAATGGTAACGTAGTTCACCTAATAAGTTAGTCCGTTTAATTATCTGTCCCTCGTGGCCCGACAAGCCCTAGTACCTGCAACAGGAACGGGTGCCATATGTTCCCCTCCCGCTTTCCCTGGTATCTGGACGCGAGACAGCCAATCAGACAGCCGTACCCTATGTAAACGAGCTCCCCTGTCTGCCTTTGTTTTGTGGTGTCCTATCTTTTCTTCGTTTCTCCGTCTCGTCGCTCACCTAGTTCTTTCTGATTTCGGCGAGCGACGGTACACTGGAGTAGTCCTGTGAAGTTTGTCATGTGATCTTGTCTTCTCTATACAAGAGGGATTAATATAGGGCTCCGCCCTTCTTCCCAATTGATACTCTCTGAAATGAAATATATTTAAACTAAACATTTATTCAAGGCATACAAAGCAATACCGGGTTGTCATGCAAGTGCTCTTGGGTCATGCACTTAAGCTGGCCACAGATCCAAAAATTGTGCTCGTCGTCAAGGGCTCTCGTGGCACCAAGAAAAACGGTACACGGCCACTAACCAACCATATAGATTGGGTATTTACTTGAAATTCAAAAACCCACTTTGCAAAACATTTCAGACGCCGTTGGCTCATGCACCAGAAACCCGATGCTTGACAGCCTCATGAGTGCATGTATATTTACATCTTCTTCATTACCAGAACCCACACCCTCGTTTTTTCATTTTTTTCCGCTCATTGTCTGTAAATGATTTTCAAAATGCATTACGGTGAAATGATGATTAATTGTACTTAGATATTCGTCATGGACATTCAGCCATTTCAAAGGACTCGGTTACCCAGGGCCTACGCCTGTACCGTTGTTCGGAACGATGCTTCCAGTTTTTAAAAAGGTGAGTTGTGAGGGTGTAAGGATTGTGTCGAATATGTTTCATAAACTGCAGTGTATTTGAAATGGATTACTAGGACTCAACTAGTAAAAGTGGGCCATTGTATATGTGTTGTTCTTTACTGCGGGTTTATATTAATTTATGGGGCAAGGAAGAGCAGCAGATTTGCCCACTCTGTCGTCTGTTGCTTATACAGCCATGAGGAGTTCCTAATCCATATAAAACAAAACAATGATAATTTTGTTCATGTTTGTTTATTGCAACAAGGTTGAAATACATGGCTTTGTCATGACATGACCAGTATCTAATGATGGGTAGTGGGTGTCACAATGATGTGACCATATGTCAGCAATGTACTGGGTAGCACAATGTTGTGCTGGGTCTGTCACAATCAGCAATTGTAGGGGGAAGCACCAGCTTGCTTCCTGTTTCCTGGAATACAGACCCCTGGGAGTCAGACCATTTTTGCAGGAGCATGCATGTCTGACTGTTTCCATTTCCTGGCTCAAAAGAGAAAAAAGGTAACTTTGGCTTGTTTGGCCCTTGCTAAACTAATGCATTTGTTCAATAACAAAGTGTAAAGTAGTTTTATGTGCATCTGTACTGTAATTTGTGCAGAGATTTGCAGTTTTATACTTTTTTCCTAGTTGGAGTCTTTGTCTGCTTAGCAGCATGTCTTCATAAATTATGTTAATATGTGTGACTTTGTATGCCAGAATTTGTGGAGATCCAAAGGTTAAATTAGGAAATGGTACTTGTGTATAAAGTCATGAGTTTAGATGGAGGATACTGAGTCATTATATTTTTGTGTGTTCATGTTTAAGGTAATTTGGATATAGAATGCAAGGATCTGAATGGCTCAACATGTATTGTAGTCATTGACTTTCACTCTTGTGTGTGAGTAAAGCCACACAACTGGTTACATGTGGAAGTTGTTTAAATTAATTCATAGCTTTATGTCTGGAGTATTAATTCGTTGTGAAGCAGACAGAATAGTCTTTGGTATGTGCAGTTTTTTTTTGTCTTTCTTGTCATACTGTATGAGTGGTTAATTTGCATACTTACCTGATGCAATTAATTGTTTGCAGTCTCATGGTGCAGTGTTATGGCTGATTTCAGTTGCATACCCACCCTACATATAGCAGTATAGCTTTGTGATGGGATGCTGAGAGGCGCACCTGGGTTATCTGCCCACCTTTAGGGTGAGGGACAAATACATATGTTAATTTATTAAGGATATTCATAAAGTTGGATCCTTAAGTGAATTGTGTGTACATTATTATCATGTAATTTGTTCAGTAGGCATGCACACATGATAATTCTGTAAATGTATGTAATATTACTGAACAGACTTAGTGATGAGTGAATCACATGATGTAGTGGTATTTCATGCTATATCATCAGCTACTGCATTATGTAATGGACATACTATGAAATGAATGTAATATCAGTATTTTGTGGCAACTTCAGATTTCAGTGGTCAGTATAGTTGACCAATGTGTATTTATTTTTTTGTATTTTTATTTTTCATTTTTTCTTCTTTTCAGGGTTTTATTTTTGTCATGATGTCTTCAAAATAAAGACGTGTAAAACGTACCCATCCGTGTCAAGTTTTTGGCATGTCACATTTTGGCGCTGCGAGCAGGGTTCCACATAGATCTTTCCAGAAGACCATGCTGGTGAACCCCTAAAGAGATAAGTGCTTACCTCTACATCCCAGGTGTTTGGATGTCATTGATCTGCTGTTCTGTTACACATTGCAACAGTGAGCTGTTGTGTATTATGTGGGACATTGTGACATTGCAGCTGGGACATACTGAGTGTGTTGGACATTGCAGATATGGCTATTGCAAGTGGAGAATTTTGGTCTTCGACATTTTTTTTTTTTTTGTAGTAAATTTTTGATATACAAGACATTTTAAGATGCTTGATCTTTTGGATATGGCATTACCTTTTGTGCAGATTGGACATGCTGAGACACTTAAATGGTTAATATAGACTTACATATGTGAGGAGTTGCCACATTTTCAGTGAGAATTTTGCTTTGCATTTACTTTTGATAGAACACTTCAGTTTCCTATTAGTACAGGGTGTAATTATACTTACTGGTATGGTCTATGAATGCACTCTTGGGGACTGTCAGTAAAGTTATGGTAAGTTATTAAGCCTTGTGCTATGTATGCAGGTGTCCTGAAACATGGATTGGGTAAGTGTTTCTATGTGTCTTTTACACCAGTTTAACTGAATATGAATGTGCTGTACATTTGTTTCCTGCTATGTTTGGTTAATACCTGGTTACCTGATCTGATCAGTGCTGTTAATATGGCATCAAAGGAAGAAGTAGAGGCTCTCAGAGATGAGTTGGCCAAACTTAGGGCCGAGTGTGCTAAAGTAAAAACTGAATCAGCCAGTCATGGGCTCTCCCCCATTGCGGAACAGCCCCCTCAGTTGCCAATTTATGTTGCAACTACTAAGCTGGATCGTTTCAGAGGATGCCCAGTAAAACCGAGTGATCCATCTGTAGAAGAATGGGTAGCTGATATGCGTGGACATTTGGCAGCAAGATGTCTTGATGGCAAAAGGGCTGCAGCTTGTATTTTAGAGCATTTAGCTGGCACAGCTAAAATGGAAATTCTTGGACGTGGTGGTGAGGAGGAGGAGGATCCTGAGAAGATTTTGTCAACTCTATTGAGAGTTTTTGGGGATGGTGATCTTCTGCCACAGCTTCAACAAAAATTTTATTCTTTCACACAGTTGGAATCGGAAGATTTAGTGGCTTGCTCTTTGCGCCTTTTGCGTCTTTTTGAACGCATGGTGCAACTGGATCCTACTTTTAAGCCCAGCAAACAGAGTTTGTTGAAAGGTCGTCTTGCTGAAGCGGTGCGAGACGAAGCCCTAAAACGTGAACTCAGGAGGCTTAATGTAGAAGCACCTCAGCTTGATTTCTTTCAGCTGAGAGATAGGAGTCAACAATGGCTTGGAGGTGTGCAGAACAAACCCACAAAAGCCACCGTTCAAGAGTCCATGGCAGAAAGCTCCTTGGAAGCTACAGTGCGTAAACAAGGAGAGCTTCTTGAAAGGATTCTTAAACATATTGAAGGTCAGTCTTCAGAGGAGTACCAGCCCAAGCAGCGCAAACAGAGGCGTTGTTGGAATTGTGGGTCTCCTAACCACATAAAAAAGGACTGTCCTAAAAAGGAAGTTGATGGTACCAAATCACCTTTAAAATAGAACAGCCTGTCATGGAGAGCCACTTGGCAGGCTACCAGTCAGATTTTAAGGGCTCAATAGTGCGTAATGCTATAGGAGACTGTCCAGAAATGACTGTTTGCCTTGGTGGCAAAGAGGCTCGGTGTTTGGTAGATACTGGTGCTCAGGTGTCCACCATAACAGAGTCCTTTTACAATGAGCATTTTGCTCAAAGCAATTTAGTGGATGTATCTACTTTAATCCAAATAAAGGGCAGCTATGGCTTTGAGATACCCTATATTGGGTATATTGAGCTTTGTGTTTCTATGGCTGGCATGGACTACCCCAATATGGGATTCCTGGTGGTGAAAGACCCTGTAGATCCTGAGATGCAAAAGAGGAAATCTCAAGTTCCAGGCGTCATTGGATGCAATGTTTTGCGAGATGTCAGAAAACAACACCTGCATCTCAACAAACCTGATTTGAACAATTCAGTTCTCGGACCGATTTTGACACTTTTCGGTGAAGTACGGATGCAGACAGCTGATGAACGTTGTGCAGGTCGTGTACGTGTGGCTAGTCGGCAGCCAGTACTAATACCTGCCTGTTCCCTTAAAGTTATTGAGGCAAGTGTAAAGCCTTCAATGAAGGGGGAAACATATGTGGCTGTAGTGGAGGAGGCTACAAATTTTACAGGTCCACGTGGATTTGCCCTTGGTCGTGCTGTGGTTCAAGTAGACAGCACCGGCAGAGTTCCAGTTCAAGTGGCAAACTTTAGCTGTGAAGATCTGTATTTGTCTCCACGAGCTTCCATTGGTACCTTGTATGACTGTAGTATGGAACCTGAGGTACAGGTTTCAGATATACATGAGTTAACCGTGCACATTGAAGAGGCTACTGCTGTGAAGCCATCTCCGGCTAAATTTTCTCAACTTCTTGAGAAATTAGATATTGGTGATGGATTGACCGACATGGAACAGCAACAACTACATGACCTTCTTCACCAATATTATCACACATTCAGTGAAAATGAGGATGATTTGGGTCTGTGTGATAAGGTAAATCATAAGATCCGAACTTTGGATGATGTCCCAGTTCGAGTGCCTCATCGCCGCATTCCACCAAATCAGTGGCCTGAGGTAAGAGAATATTTAGAGACCAGCCTGAAACGTGGAATCATACGGGAATCGTCCAGCCCATATGCATCTCTTGTTGTCTTAGTACGAAAAAGGGATGGCAAATTAAGACTCTGTATAGACTACAGGGCTTTGAATGCAAAAACATACCGTGATGCCTATCCTTTACCTCGTATTGAGGAAGCATTAGATGCTCTATCTGGAGCAAGGTATTTCTGTTGTCTGGACCTGGCCCAAGGTTATTACCAGCTCCCTGTCGATCCTGACGACATTGAGGAGACTGCTTTTCGTGTCGGCACCGGGGGGCTATATGAATACCTCAGAATGCCCTTTGGGTTATCGGGTGCACCAGCCACCTTTATGCGGCTGATGGATAGGCTATTCGGAGACCAAAATTTCCAAACTATGTTAATTTATCTTGACGATATCTGTGTCTTCGGAAATAGTTTCCAGCAAACCCTGGATAGACTTAAATTAGTATTGGAAAGGTTGTCAGGCAATCGTCTCAAGATTAAACCTGAAAAATGCCATTTTTTCAAGGAGAAGGTAAAGTACCTTGGCCATGTGGTTTCCCGAGCAGGGATAGAACCAGATGAAGGTAAAATCAAAGCTGTAGTTGACTGGCCAGTTCCTCAGACTGAGAAAGACCTAAGAAGTTTCTTAGGATTAGCTGGCTACTATAGGAGATTTGTTCCTGGATTTTCTAAGATCGCATCGCCACTCTTTGCTTTAACTGGAACAGGACCAACTAGCAAGAAGAAGGGCCGAAAGAAGGTGTCTGAGCAGGTCTGGAAACATCCTTTGTCAGAAGCTTGGAATGACAAGTGCACAGAGGCATTTGTTGAGCTTAAGAAAAGGTTGACTACTGCTCCTATTCTTGGGTTTCCCAATTTCAATCTGCCCTTTATACTTGAAATAGACTCAAGCATGGAAGGCTTAGGTGCCGTTTTATCACAAAAACAAGATAATGGCCTTGTTGTCTTGAGCTATGCCAGTCGTGGCTTAAGGCCAAATGAGAAAAACATGCAGAATTATTCTAGCATGAAGCTGGAACTGCTTGGGCTCAAATGGGCTATAACGGAAAAGTACAGAGACTACTTAATTGGGTCAAAGTTTATTGTCTATACAGACAACAACCCTTTAACCTACGTGAAGTCTTCTCACAAACTTGGTGCCACAGAGATGCGGTGGGTATCGTCTCTGGCTCCATTTGACTTCAGTTTCCAGTTCAGACCTGGCAGGGCAAATTCTAATGCAGATGCCCTCAGCAGAAGGCCTGATCATGGACAAGAGCCAGCAAGCATCAGATTTGAAGGAATATGTACCCAAATCCTTGCTGAGCATGGTAAGTCTGTTGGTTACCCCCTTCCTCAGTCATTGTTTGATCGATACCGAGGAACCACTTCTAAAGTCTGGTTGGAAGAAGTACAGACACGCTCATGTACTTCAGCAGCAGAATGTGCTTCTGCTTTGCCTGCTATACCACGTCAGGAGTTACAGAAATTGCAGATTGCAGATTCAGATTTATCTCCTGTTATGAAATATGTTGCACAAGGGAAACCACCTTCCCTAAAGGAGCTAATGCAATGTTCCAAAGCAACACGTAGATTGCTTAACAGTTGGAATAGGTTGTCTCAAGATAGTGATGGTGTTCTCTATCGATCAGTACAGGAAGCTGGTCATAGCCTGAAGCAACTGTTAGTACCTACAGCTTTGAGGAGGCAAATTCTGGAAGCACTCCATGATAATGTCGGTCACCAGGCATCAGCTAAGACTTTACAGTTGGCAAGGTCTCGATGTTATTGGCCAAACATGGCTACAGATATTGAGAACTATTGCAAAGACTGCACACGGTGCATGGTGGCTAAGGCCGGAAAGTCGGTTAAGACCACAATGGGATCTTTGCTTGCTAGCAAACCTTTAGAGGTAGTCGCTATGGACTTTACAGTGTTGGAACCCAGTAACTCCGGGTTGGAAAACGTTCTCGTAATGACTGACGTGTTTACCAAATTCACCCAAGCCATTCCAACCAAAGATCAAAAAGCTTCTACAGTAGCTAAAGTGTTGGTGACAGAGTGGTTTGTACGTTATGGTGTGCCAAAACGCATCCACTCTGATCAGGGGAGGAACTTTATGAGCTCTCTTGTCAAGGAACTCTGTAGTATTTACGGAATAACACAGAGTCGCACAACACCTTACCATCCCGAAGGGAATGGGCAGTGCGAGAGGTTTAACCGTACAATACATGATCGCTTGAGAACATTACCATCAGAACAGAAGAAAAAGTGGCCAAAGTATCTCCCTGAGTTAGTGTATTACTATAACTGCACCCCACATTCATCTACAGGTTACTCACCATATTACCTGTTCTTTGGTCGAGAGCCAGCACTTCCTATTGACCATGTTTTTGGTTTGAAGTGTGAAGATGCAGGCACAAATATGGATGAGTGGCTGAATGACCATTGCAAAAGGCTGCAAGATGCATTTGTTCAGGCTAGAGACACTCTCAATAGTGAGGCTGAAAGGCGCCAGGCTAGACATGTTTCTGATTCCAGAAATGCTGTTTTGCCATTGGGAGCACGTGTCTTCTGTAAGAATCGTGGTGTAAAGGGGCGTAACAAAATTCAGGACATTTGGGATTCTGTTCCATACAAAGTAGTTAAACGTCCTGATCCCAAGGGAAATGTATATGTCCTTGAGCCTCTAGAAGGAGAGGGTCCCTTTCGTACTTTGCATCGTAGTGAGATTTTGGACTCGCGGTCTTTAGTAAGTGAGGAACCAGAGACCAGGGAGCCTACATGTCCAGAGAGTGATTTTGCTGAAGTGACAGCACCAATAACAACTCATTCAGAGCCAGTAGAGCAGGATATTGACCTGAGCAATTGTGATTTGGTCCTTGATGTTACATCAATTGTACCAAATAACTCTGTAAGTCATGATCATGTTGAACCACCATCTGCTGCTTTGCAAGAAGCAGGGGAGGATCCTTCAGGCAATGCTGTTGCCTCTGTCTCCAGTTCTGCTGAACCAGTAGTCCCTGCTTTGGATAAAGCAGGGGAGGGCCATTTGACCGATGTTGAACCACCATCCACTGCTTTGCAAGAAGCAGGGGAGGATCCTTCAGGCAATGCTGTTGCCTCTGTCTCCAGTTCTGCTGAACCAGTAGTCTCTGCTTTGGATAAAGCAGGGGAGGGCCATTTGACTGATACTCCATGTGAACCTGTTGTCACAGATGTTAGTGAAGGTCCATCACAACCTGAAGAGGTTGAAATTGATAGGGAAGCAACAGAAGGACCACGGAGGTCACAAAGGGTAACTGCTGGTCAACATGCAAACCCCTTTCATTTACCAAAATCTGCATTGCAGGAAGAAAATGTAACTCAGGTCAAAGCTCCAATATCTGGTACATCTTCTGATGTGCTGACAAATATTAGTCAAGCACAGGTCTTAATGTTACAATTCATGATGGGGCAGAAAAGTGCATAATCACAAGGTGTTATTGGATTTTCCTTCATGTATTAATGGTGAATGTTGAGAATTCATGCCTTGTGCATTCACAGATCATAACCGGTTTGTCAGGGTACAGTTAGGATAGGTAATGTGAGTTTGTAGAATGTCTATTGTTGAAACATGGTTGTATTTGATTTAAGATAGTTATATTTACTGATAAATGGTAAGTTTGCAGGGTCGCCAAAACTTTTGAGCAGGGGAGTATGTGACAAGGTTGAAATACATGGCTTTGTCATGACATGACCAGTATCTAATGATGGGTAGTGGGTGTCACAATGATGTGACCATATGTCAGCAATGTACTGGGTAGCACAATGTTGTGCTGGGTCTGTCACAATCAGCAATTGTAGGGGGAAGCACCAGCTTGCTTCCTGTTTCCTGGAATACAGACCCCTGGGAGTCAGACCATTTTTGCAGGAGCATGCATGTCTGACTGTTTCCATTTCCTGGCTCAAAAGAGAAAAAAGGTAACTTTGGCTTGTTTGGCCCTTGCTAAACTAATGCATTTGTTCAATAACAAAGTGTAAAGTAGTTTTATGTGCATCTGTACTGTAATTTGTGCAGAGATTTGCAGTTTTATACTTTTTTCCTAGTTGGAGTCTTTGTCTGCTTGGCAGCATGTCTTCATAAATTATGTTAATATGTGTGACTTTGTATGCCAGAATTTGTGGAGATCCAAAGGTTAAATTAGGAAATGGTACTTGTGTATAAAGTCATGAGTTTAGATGGAGGATACTGAGTCATTATATTTTTGTGTGTTCATGTTTAAGGTAATTTGGATATAGAATGCAAGGATCTGAATGGCTCAACATGTATTGTAGTCATTGACTTTCACTCTTGTGTGTGAGTAAAGCCACACAACTGGTTACATGTGGAAGTTGTTTAAATTAATTCATAGCTTTATGTCTGGAGTATTAATTCGTTGTGAAGCAGACAGAATAGTCTTTGGTATGTGCAGTTTTTTTTTTTGTCTTTCTTGTCATACTGTATGAGTGGTTAATTTGCATACTTACCTGATGCAATTAATTGTTTGCAGTCTCATGGTGCAGTGTTATGGCTGATTTCAGTTGCATACCCACCCTACATATAGCAGTATAGCTTTGTGATGGGATGCTGAGAGGCGCACCTGGGTTATCTGCCCACCTTTAGGGTGAGGGACAAATACATATGTTAATTTATTAAGGATATTCATAAAGTTGGATCCTTAAGTGAATTGTGTGTACATTATTATCATGTAATTTGTTCAGTAGGCATGCACACATGATAATTCTGTAAATGTATGTAATATTACTGAACAGACTTAGTGATGAGTGAATCACATGATGTAGTGGTATTTCATGCTATATCATCAGCTACTGCGTTATGTAATGGACATACTATGAAATGAATGTAATATCAGTATTTTGTGGCAACTTCAGATTTCAGTGGTCAGTATAGTTGACCAATGTGTATTTATTTTTTTGTATTTTTATTTTTCATTTTTTTCTTCTTTTCAGGGTTTTATTTTTGTCATGATGTCTTCAAAATAAAGACGTGTAAAACGTACCCATCCGTGTCAAGTTTTTGGCATGTCACATTATTAAATACTTAAACTTGTAAACAAATATTCTGAACTTGTCATGGAAATGAGTACAACTGAGTTATTCACAAATGCTATAAAATCGGGCCAACAAAGTCATAACATCTCCTGGTCAACTAAAAATAATTTATTCAATGCAAAGCAGATAACTAAACATCAGTCTTCTTTTTTCGTAAATAGATCACCTATATTTTTCTCTATGCATGTGACGCATAGGATCCATACGTTTTGCCACTTACGAACAGCTAAGACACCAAAAATAAATCCCACTTTAATAGATCCTGGCTCAAAATGTATTTGCGTTAGGTTAACAAATTATATATCTGTGTTACCTTTAGTTTAGTTTAGTTTAAACATATTTGTTTTCACTGGATTACCCAAATAGTACATGAAATATAACTAATCTAGGGGTTCTCCAGACACGGAGACGCACACAATGATATATACAAGACGCATAGGACAATACAATGTACAAACATGTGACTATGTACTCAGGTAGACATGCTGTAATACAATTAAACAACAAAAACAATATCTAACATTTCAATCCAATTAAGAAAACATGCATATATATACACACGAGTATACTTAATAGCAAGCTAATGCGTCCTCAGCACAGGGACTGAAGGGGAGGTTATAGTTTGCTGGGCGCGGCCTAAGCATTCTGGCTTCATACTCAAAAGAATTTATATGTCTGTGTTTGGGTGTCTCGGAAATTGATTGTTGAATGAAAAACATTTGAAAGCTGACCGCAAACCATCCAACCCATAAACGTCGATATCAGCCACTAATTATTTGTGATAAAATCATAAACACACTTGTATCTGAATCCTGATATATTGGCTACAAAAAAGATCCTGCGATTTTTTTATGTTTTGCTTAGTCTTTCTGTTATCTGTCCTCAAAGTTTGACATTTAAATTTTCCCTTTGATTTCGAGGGTGTCCAATTTTTTCATTTCAAAGAAAAAGTACGAACGAAAATTTTGAAAATCGCAGAATCCTTTTGCAGTTCACACATTACAGAATCAAAGGCTGTTAACCGGATTAAATATCGTCTAGCCGTTTTCTTGGAAAAACCATTCTTAAGTGGGGTTCTCTTCCTATTATCCTTTCTGAGGAAACGAGCTTCAAAAGTCTTTGATTTTGCCTCCGCAACAATATCGTTTGCTCAAGTTGAGCTGATATTAGTACAAAGTAAACATCGTCCATTAACATTTGTTGAGGTTGTCAATCAATTATTGGCCTATCACATAAACAAAATTGTCAAAGAAGTACGGAAAACATCATTCAAACGGTGACTGCGATAATCTGGTTTCAAAGCGTGACGCCATGGAGGCGGCCATTTGGCCTCCGTGACTTACAGCCTGGCAACGAAAGTTGTGTTGATTTACTTCGGTGCGGCGGCCTACTACTGCTCCTGGTCGGTGAACTGGTGGCGGGTTTGGTCCTCCACCCCACTCCTCTTCATCCTGTTTTTGGGATAGTGTTTCATTGTTTGTACTCCAATCTCTATAATATACTTTATTTAGTTAGCTTTTCAGACTTGTCTATAAATTTCACTTGGTAAGCTTGTCACTTTTTTGTAATTATTTTCTCAGTGAGTTTCATTTCTTTCCTACCTGAGTTTTGTATGACTAGCCTATTTCATATGTTTTCCCTTGTGTTCGCGTTTATGCTTATGTAGATGCATTTATTTGTACATTTATTTCCTCTTCCTAAGGGGTTTCATAAACTATTATCATGTACATGGGTATTGTTGATTAAAGTCTATTTTTTCACGCCTGTGTTTGGTGCAGGGTCACTGGGGGTAATTCATCAAGACTTTTCCTTTGATGGGGCATCGTCTGACGATTCCCGTTGCTCCTGAAAATTCAAAGTTTCCCTTCATTTGAACTCGAAAAAGCAAGATAACTATAAAAGTTAAGGCTGTGATATATTTACATGTTCGCATCATTTCCAAGTCCACAAACACACTTTTGGCATGCCGCTTGATCTTGCGGCGCCGTTGTGATACCACTGCGTGACGGTTGGTATTGTTCCTCCGGGGGCTGAAAACCAAAAGAATGACACATGGACGCCCAGATGTACACATGGCTGCGTGTGTTTTTTGCGTTTTTCTCATATTTCTGCTTTAGTTAGGAGCTTGAAATTTTGCCAACTTAGAGAAAGGGCATTTATCTTATAAAAACTGTTACAATCTCAAAACGCCCATGCAAAGGGTTTTGGTGTCTAATCTGTAATTAGTATATTGCCAGTGAACTTTGAAATTGCTCAACCTTTCACATCTACACTTGAAAAAAAAATCAGTCACAAGAAGGCATCAAAATGAAGTAGCTGTTGTAAGTGAGTTAGGAGAATACCCACTAGACTTGCAAATATTTACCATTAACCCATCGAGAGTAGTTCACTTACATCCTAATTATCGACTGTATTCTCTCTCTCTCTCTCTCTCTCTCTCTCTCTCTCTCTCTCTCTCTCTCTCTCTATCTATCTATCTATCTCTATCTCTATCTATCTACTCTTTCTCTCTCTCTTTTGAATCTGAATTTCCTTCTTATATTTTTCATGGCAAATGTGTGAAATAACACCAGAGACGAGAAGAAAGTGAGAGCGGTTACAAAATTTAAAGGACTCAAAAGGATTATAGTGAAAAAATGGAACATTTCAGCTTTACTAATCAGGTGTAGAAGAATATAGCGTATCTTAATATAATGCGCAAAATGTCAAAATAGAAACTGGTAAACACATGCAATTCCATAAATATCCAGTCAAAGAAGGAAAGTGGAAAGATTATGCTGTAAAATACTGTGAAATTGTTACTTCGATCCGCACAAACGTACCTTAAGGACATTTATGATGTATAAAAAGATAATAACAATATCGACATTGTTTAAAAAATACAAGCAATATAGTGTGGGAGCATATATCATGATTTAAGTCCCGTGGGATTTTGATGAAGATTTTATGCCATCTATTCAGAAATCTTATGTATACCTAAAGAACATTTAAAAAAACCATGTTGGCACTCTGCCAACCTGTTAAATTCAAAATGGCCGCCTTTCACCAAAATGGCCGCCAAACTCCAAACATAATGATATTTTATGTTACATAATGTGTCCGAAATGTTCGATTATAGATCTAAGAATCAAATTTTAGCGTTTTGTCATCCAGGAACATTATTCATGTCTTTTACCTTAGACCTGAATATTTTTAGACACCAAAAATTTAAAATATCTGAAAAATTTTATCTATATTTTCCATGTTTCTTAAATGTTTAGCGTTAAAATTGTTGATTTAAATTTGGCCTTTATTTTGGTTGGTACTGGCATCAATCAGGGTATGTGTAGCACTGTAGATATCACAATTCAAGATAGCCCCAATTTGTCAAAATGGCTGCCCCACCGCCACTCCCCCACCCCCGCCCCCGCACTAGCCACTATGTCATTTTACATAAAGAACCAATATTCTCCAACTAACCTTATCTAAGAGTTATATATCATACTCCAACCATAAACAACATTGTGTCATGAACCATGTAACAACATTGTGTCATGATTTTCAATCTTGAAACTCAACACTAGTTGTTACCAACCAAATTTCAAGATGGCTGATATGCTAAAAATGCATGCATATAATCAATGCATTTAAAACTTGTTGATATTTAACTATATCTCTCATTACCCTTTTAGTCTAGATCAATACTTTTTCCTCATCTGATCAAAGTTCATCAGTTCAAATCATTGTTCCCTATTATCACTTACCCGTTGTTTGAATGTATTTTAAAGGTCTGTATGGTAGTATTGGTGTGCTGACAAAATGATTCCCTGTATAGTAGCTAAAGTGTTGGTCCAGGACTAATGCATGGTACTGGCATGCTGATGGGTGGATCTGCATGAGCTAACTGCTTGGAGAAATAGTGTCCCAAGTGCTTTTAGATTACTTGCTGAGTCTTCATTTATATTGAAAGACTGAACACATTCTTGCCATAATCCAAGCACATTTATTTGGAAAGACTTTTTTTGCACAATGACTGTAGCAAAGCCTCAGATATCCTTGATTAACCCCATTAATTCTGGGGTTTAATCCTCTAGTTGCCCTAAAAGTGGCCAACTATATAGAAGGTCATCTCCTTTCATGTCTTCAATTAACTTTTGTCCACAGAAAACATTTTAAATAACAATTTATAAATGAGAGCTAAACAGAAATAACATGCCCCATGAATTTACAGCTTTTCAAAGCATGGAATAGGTGTTTAGTGCCCACCTCATAATAAGAACATAGCGTTCAGATAAGGATTACCCTTGGCGCCCACAAGGTTTTTTTCCCCAATTCTGCATTTTTTTTTTTTTTTTTTTTTGAGACTTTGCAGGTGTCATAATACGGTGTAACTGCACCAAAAATATGATGGCGCTGTGATGAATCTTTCTTGAGATATTATGGTAACATTGTCCACTTCTCTTTCTCTCTCTCTCTCTCTCTCTCTCTCTCTCTCTGTCTCTCTGTCTCTCTCTCTCTCTCTAAAAAGACTCTACATAGACCAATACTCTAAAACCTGTACTATTCCAAATTGCTTTGTTTGTAATGAGGATTCATAAAGTATATTTGTATGTAATTATGTTATCTTTGTCTCAGTCTGTTCAACTGTCCTAGCACATATGTGGTGCTTTGTTCGAAAGCAAGCTGATAACTTACCAAGTAAATTTAGTTAGGTGGCCCATGCAAGAGATGTTTTCATCCTTAGCTGGGTCATCCTGACTATCTGTTCTCTGTGGTAATAATGTACAATTTCTCCTATTTTTTGTTTTGCATTTGTTTATATATATATTTCTGTCATTATTACCTAACAATTGAAATGTATTGAATTTATTGTTGAATAAAAGAATCTGAATCTGAATCTGAATCTGAATCTCAATCATGATCAGAGAGCATCAAATAAATACTTCAAACGTTTTATTAAACGTTTCAATTAATGACAGGAAGCTGGTTTTCAATAGGAACTTAGTCCTTTATAATGTGCATCTCTAATGAAATTTGCTTCTTTTTTTATAATTCTTTTATAGACAACACAATATTATAATGTTCATAAATACACTGGTTTTGTACATATTCTGAATCTGCCTTTTTCCATTTCACGCTTTCGGTCAATGACTAAAAATTCAACCATAGAACTAAACATAAATTAATTAAAGGAAGTTGCTAGGTTACCATGGACAATAGCAGAGGGTGCTGAGCTTGGGCTCCCGGAATTTCGGGTTAAAATGAGCAAAACAACCGAGTTGTCGCAGCAAAAATGATGGAGGGAAAATACAAGCTCTGCTTATCATGCTACGGAATTTGAGAAGCGCTACTAGGCGTTTTCACAAAGATATAGAAGAAGAAAAGAGTCGGCCCAGACAGGATCAGGGCCATAGCAACAAAATGGCGGACCCAGAGCAGCTGGAGGCGTTCATCAGAAAATTGGACAAGTTAAGTTTACTAGATGAAATTTTAGATAAAGTGGAGAAAATGGACAAATCTATCCAGGACTTAACATATGAAGTGGACATGTTAGAAACAAAACAAAGAGATGTAGAGGCTGGATTAGAGTATGTATGTAAAGAAACAGAGGACTTGAGAACGGCCAGAGAGGTTGACAAGTCACACAACGAGGAACAAAATGCCAGGTTGATGGATGAAATAAAGAAACTTTCAAATGAGAGAAGAGCCGCAAACTTTATTGTTCACAACCTAGTTGAAAGGGATAACTCGGAAGGCGCGTGTTGTGAGTTAGTGATGGAGTTAATTCGGAACCATATGCAGTTCACAGGAAAAATGGAGATCCACAGCGCTTTCAGGCTGGGGAAAAAGAGGAACAATACCAGACCCATGTTGGTAAAATGTGAGAACCCCACTATGGTTTCAGAGCTACTTAAAGCCGCTCCCAGGACCCTGAAGAATAATCCATTTCATGGAAAAACAATTATTGTGACAGACGATGTGTGTAAACGTACGCAAGAAAAGCGGAAATCACTCGAGCCCAAACTGAAGGAGCTGAAGAGACGTGGTATGACAGCGCACATTGTTGGGACTGTCAACCCTGTCATTCGTGTCAAAGACGCCCAGGGGAAATGGGCGGCCCACACGAGTTAAACCTGCCATGCTTCATCGTATATATACTGTTAATTTCTATAAAACAGCCTACTTTATGACTCCTTTCGCGAGTCCATTTCACCGGAACTCACAAGGCCGAAGTAAATAAAGAGATGCATTATGGGACGGCCATTACAATAGACGTGACCTTTGACCGATACAAAAATAGTAACAGTGACCCGAAGCTCCGGGAACTTTCAAACAGCCCTTGGGAACACCTTTCATGTTATGACATTCACTTTTTGCAGTTTTTCATGCTACATTAGCGAAGCAATTGTCTTTGATGTTGTGTCACTTGATATTAGTAGGTATGTTCATGCATCCCAATTTTATATATGGAGATATTTAGAGCGAAAAAATGAGTACAACTTCGACACTGTCAGTGTCACTTGACACGAACGTCACTATCCAGGTAAAGTCTTTACGCAGGTTAGGCATGGTCAGATCCAGGCCTGACAGTGACTCAGTGGCTGCTAGTGCCGTGTGTGCTATATTCTCAGTCGTATATCAACTGATTACTTAATCATTGTTAATTAAAGATGTCATTTAGTACCGATATATTTTCACTTAACGTTCGGGGTTTAGGAGATGAATTTAAAAGGCGCTCAATATTTCACTGGTTGCATAAATCTCATCAGGGTATTGTCTTCCTTCAAGAAACCCATAGCACGGCTCAGACAGAGAAAATGTGGAAAAGCGAGTGGGGTTCGAATATTCTTTTTTCACATGGTAGCAGTAACAGCAGAGGAGTTGCAATTCTATTCCCAAACAATATAGAATATACAATTAAGAAGGTCATATCCAATACTGAAGGTAGATTTTTGATTGCTGAAGTTGAAATAGAAGAAACATTGTTTATTTTATGTAATGTTTATGCACCCACTAAGGATCATAGGGAAGAGCAGCTGAATTTTCTACTCCAATTGAGAGAACAGTGTCTACAATATTTAGACGGAAACATTGTTATTGGTGGTGATTTCAATGCAATATTGAACCCTGAATTAGATAAAAGAGGAGGCAGAACCGAGGCAACAATAGAGTATGCCAAAAACCTGAAAAACTTTATGGAAGAATTTGAACTATTAGATATTTGGAGGGTGCTCAATCCAGATTTATTCACGTTCACATGGCGATCAGCTAACCCACCGATACAGTGCAGACTAGACTATCTTTTTGTATCATCATTTCTAACGCCAACAGTTAAAAAATGTGAAATCAAACCCTCCATTAAGACAGATCACAGCATTTTGCACTTAAAACTGGAAGGAAAGTTATGTAAACAGCGAGGGAGAGGTTTCTGGAAATTTAATAATGAATTACTACATGACATAGAATATGTAGATAAGGTTAAAAGGGCAATAGAAGAATTTGAGGACACAAATATTAATACAACAGACAAGGGCTTATATTGGGATGCAATGAAATGTCATATTCGGGGAATCACATTGAAACACTCTTTTGAAAGAACAAAACGAAGCAGGGAAAAAGAAGAGAGCTTAAATAAAAGACTTGAAAAATTGATGGAGCAAATAGCCGAAAACAGGGAAAGTAATGACATAGAGGAGGAAATTGCACAGGTAAAAACTGAACTGATGGACATGAACGATAGGAAGACCAGAGGAGCTATGCTACGTTCTCAGGCCAGGTGGTGTGAATATGGAGAAAAGAATACAAAGTATTTTCTTTCACTAGAAAAAAGAAATTACAAAAATAAATGTATAACAAAGCTAATAACAGAAAATGAGGAAGAAATTAATGAAACAGCGGATATATTAAAAGAGGAAGCAATTTTCTATAAAAAAAACTATATAGCTGACGGGCAGAAGAGGACCATCTTACTAACCCAAGGGTTAAAATCTTCCTTGAAAATAATACTCCTAAAATAACAGAAGAACAAAAGATAGAAAACGAGAAGCTGTTTTCTCTACAGGAATGTAAAAATGCTCTAAAGGACTTTAAAAATGGGAAAACACCAGGTACAGATGGATTCACGGTGGAATTTTATAAATTTTTTTGGACAAATATAGGAAATCTGGTTTTGAACAGCCTAAACTACGCTATGCAACATGAACACATGTCAGTTGATCAGAAGAGAGGAATAATAACCCTGATCCCTAAAAAAGATAAAGACAAGTCATATTTAAAAAACTGGAGACCAATTTCCTTGCTTAATGTGGACTACAAAATAGCAGCAAAAATTCTAGCTACACGCATAAAAAGACACTTAAGTGACCTAATTGATCCAGATCAAACAGGATTTATGAAAGGAAGATTTATAGGGGAAAACATAAGATTAATTGCAGATCTATTAAAATACACCCAACTAAAAAATGTTCCAGGACTACTTCTACTAATAGATTTTGAAAAAGCATTTGATTCCCTTGAGTGGTCCTTTATATACAAAGCGTTGTCTATGTTTGGATTTGGAGACAATTATATACAAATGGTGAAGACGTTATATTCAGATATAGGTAGTTGCGTGATAAACAATGGTCATGCTTCTGAATTCTTTAAACTTGCTAGAGGGGTGAGGCAAGGATGTCCTCTCTCACCCCTGTTGTTTATTCTTAGTGTTGAACTTTTAGCAATGGTAGTAAGGAAGACTCAGAATATAAAAGGTATTCAAGTTGAAGATACAGAAATTAAATTGTCTCAATTCGCAGATGACACAACCTTCTTTGTAGCTGATGAGATGTCAGCAAATAATATACTTAAGCTCCTACAAGATTTTACATATTGTTCTGGTTTAAAGGTAAATTTAGACAAAACCGAAGCAAGATGGATAGGATCCCATATCAATGCTGTGTATGGTAACCTGCAAGTAAAATGGACACAAGGTCCATTCAAAGCTTTGGGAATATGGTTTGACGAGGACGCAGAAGTGATGCAACAGCTGAATATAGAAAATAAAATGGGTGAAATAAGTAAATTATTCAGAATATGGTCATGGAGAGATCTATCATTAATTGGTAAAAATGTGGTTGTAAAATCATTGGCTATATCCAAAATTCTATATCAATGTTCATGTATCGCTGTACCAGAAGATATAAAGAAGAAAATACAAGAGATAATAAATGAATTCATCTGGGACAAAAAGACACCTAAGGTAAAAAATGAGGTGATGTATTTAAGTATCAACAGAGGGGGATTGAAGATCCAAAATGTTAAATCACAAACTAGTTCATTGATATTGGCATGGATCAAACGATTACTCGCTCAATCAAACTCTAAATGGAAAACATTAGTACACAGCTTCTTTATGAAAATTAAGCTTGAAGACCTGTTAAGGACGAGAGCGAAGGGATATGAGGATTCGAGTGTACCTCATTTTTATCACGAATTATTACAGGAATGGAATAAATTCCAAAAGCTAACATCGCCAAATCTGCCGAAAGAAATATTGAAAGAATGTCTTTGGTACAATGATTTTATTAAAGTGGATAAGAAACCTGTATTTTATCAAGATTGGTACCTAAAAGGAATCTTATATGTTGCAGATTTATTCGATGAACAAGGTGAACCATTATCCTTGGATAGATTCCAAGAGAAATTTAGCTTGAATACTAATTTTTTGCAGGATTATGGTCTTCTAGCTGCACTGCCAAGTACCTGGAAACAGAGTGTAAAAAACAATTTCATTAATATTGTGCCAACCAACCAATACAAAATAAGCATTGAGGGCAAGATGATGCCAATTAAATTTGTTAGAAGCAAAGACTTTTATTGGGAGCTTCAAAACAGAAGTAATGCAGTCCCGACAGCAATTCAGAAATGGAACAATAAATATGCTATATCAGAAATAGAGTGGGAAGAAATATTTAAACTCCCATTTAAGTGCTGTATGGAAACAAAATTACAAACCTTTCAATTCAAAATTGTTCACAGAATAATAACAACAAATAAGAGACTTTGTCTCATGGGTATAAAAGAATCTGACAAGTGTCACAGATGTGTGGACAACATCGACACTATAGAACATAGGTTCTATTAATGTAATAGCTCACAACGATTCTGGGCTTCTTTTCAAGATTGGTGGTCTAGTATTTATAACAATGATGTGCACTTGAGTGAAAAAGATGTGATATTTGGATATACAGATAGACCCTTTCCATATATTTTAAACTTCTGTATTTTAGTAGCAAAATATTTTATACATGTTCAGTTACATAGAGAACAATATAATTTAAATTTTACAGCCTTCTTAAAAGTATTAAGAAGAAAAACACAAGTCATTAGAGTTATAATGTCAAACAATGACAAAATGCATGTCTACGACAGAAACTGGTCTAGCATTGCAAACAGCCTGGAAAATGTATAAGTTTATACTTGAGTATTGGGATGCATGACAAAGTAATAGACAACCTTATATTGTATAATTGATGAATAAAGAATATTAAAAAAAAAAATTAATTAATTAATTTTCTTCTCTTCCCAAACCTATCACCATCAGTTTTTTCTGTGAATATTCAATTTATCATTATTTTTAGCAATCTCTGATGAAAATTTGATGAAACTGCAATAGGTCCTTGTTGAGATATTATGGTAACATTGTCTCCTTGTGCGCCACTCAGACGGCCTTGAAATAATTTTTTAAAAAGTTTGATTAAAAGTTTAAGAATAAAAAGAGTATGCTTGTTTTCAATAGCAAACGGATCCATTATAAGCTGCATCTCCGATAAAACATTGGTACAACTATGGGGAATATTTTTTGAAATATCAAGGTAACATTGACAAAAAGGATGAACCGATGGACTGACGATGTGGGGATAACAATACCCTCCAGCTCTTTATGTGTCGAATGTACAAAGATACAAACTCTATTAGCCTTTTCGCAGCCAGAGTTGGTTAAACACCCCGGTAACCACCAGAAAAATTCAAATCTGGGCAGTATTTAACAGAATGTAAACTTTTGTAGTCAGAATTTATGTGTTTAAAAAAATGAAATTTACAAAATTTTGTCATAAGGTTCCCCCCTACCCTCAACCCAGTACATTCATCCCACCTAATAATAATGCAAGGTGCATCTCAGCTTATCCTACTAGCTGGTCATTGCCATGTACAGCATGTAGAACAGTTCACATATCACTTGTGTATTACAGTTTGATCTTGGTGAACTTCTTGCCTGTGGCTCAACTGGCATAAAAGATAGATTTTGGATGAAGTACCAAAAGTAGATCCAATATATTGTTGACTCTGGAATTATGATGAACTGCTTTCATCTTCATCGTCCAAATGAACGAGCCAACTGCTATGGCAGACTGCCACTGTATATGGCAATCACCAGATATGGCCAGCTTCCACAGTGCAGGACAGTCACCAGCTGGACACCACAACTCACAATATGAGAGTGACAACGGTGAAGATGAGAATGATGATTCATGTGTCATAATGTTGTTTCAATGTTTACTCACAATACGAGTGGGACAATAATGAAGATGAGAACGATGATAGTTATAATAGTTATCCTAATCATACAAATATGAACTGGGTAAAGGAGGTGATGATGTCATTTATTGTAGCAATACACTTTAACGTGTCATACACAATATTGTTTCAATGTTAACTCACAATATGAGAGTGACAATGATGAAGATGAGAATGATGATAGTTAAAATAATTATCCTAATCATACAAATATGAACTATATAATGAAGGTGATGGTGCTATTTATTGTAGCAATACACTTGTATCATAATACTGTTCCAATGTAAACTCACAATATGAGAGTGACAATGATGAAGGTGAAAATGATAATAATTTAAAATAGGTCCCCCAGTCACACAGGTATGAAATTGGTAAGGAAGGTGATGATGCCCTTTGTTGTAGTAATATACTGGTGTCATAATATTGTTTCAAAATAAAGTCATTTATCTCGGTTGTGTTTACATTCTTTTGATCCAATGATTTGATACTTTAAGACAAATATGAGCCTAAATTGACTAAGATTCAATATGAAGATAAAAATCCAACTTTATAGGCGGGAGTTATGAAAATAAATACCCAAATAAGGTGCTTTATACTGCAAGGACCTTTAAGGGACCTGTAATTGGACAAAAAATAGAAATTTGGCCGCCATTTTGAAAAATGGCGACCATTTTGAATATAACAGGTTGGCAAAGTGCCATTATGTTTTGTTTTTTTGTTTTTTTCAAATGTATTTAACATTTCTGAGTAGGTTTTATAAAATCTTCATCAAAAGCCCACAGGACTCCATATGCCCCCACACTAATAGGGGTTTTTTATGTGTAGCTTTATTTTTTACCATATCGTGGATATATCGAATAACGTGTGATTTTTTTTGTCGCCTTGTTCCTGTACATGAATATATATATTCGCCCATTGTCATGCATTGTTATGATGTAGCTGATGACCTTAATTCATTCATACATTTAAACCATATTTTCGAGTCTTTTTCTGTTGGAATTTACTTTATGCAAGTATATTTTTAATTCTGTATGATTGAGTCATTCCAGATCATGTACGTGCGTTTCTCATGAAATGTGACACAGTATCTGCTTTCAGAGCAGTGGCAACATGTTCTGAAATATTGAGGATCATTAACTAAACTCGAAATTGGTATACGTATCGAAGGAAATTGGAACTAACGCACTTGTTTATACCCCAACTGGCGTGCGCTTATTCTGAGCACTATTTGCTATCCTATCGCACTGTTTTTAGGGATTTCGTGTTTTGGACACAGAGCTCATACAGAGATATGGCAATTTTGTGGCGTAAGTGTTCTTTGCATATGTGTTGCTGTAACTGTTCATCCCTCTCGAGTACTGTTTTCGGAGTAAATATATACAAGTACAAGACTGGCCGATCCCTACGATTTATACCTTCAAACTTAGTTTGTAACAACAACAAACATGATGGCTTGAACTGTGTAGAGAGAATAATAAAATGATCATTTCAGGTGAGCTCTCACGATAGTGCAGCTTTACCAAGGCTGCAGTAAAAGGTGTTGAAATAATCAAGCGCTCTTACCAATTTGACATGTATCTGATTTCCATGCCTTTATACATATTAATGTATCCTTATGTATATCATAGCCCGTTCTCATGGCATAACTTAGTGCATGTTACCAAGTTTTATTTGGTGGCAGGAAATTCAAGTTCTGAGGCAAACAATCTAAGCGAAGTCAATCTCACACCCATGATAGCACAGTCAAGAAAAATGCGTTAGACTTATTATGTTTAAGATCTGACACTTTGAAAAAGGCGCGTAAGCACCTAGTAGCATGGGCATGTAAGCCTGTATATTGCCCCGTAAACATACGCTACTTTATTGTACCATTTCTCAGGACATATGAGGGCAGATACCCAGTATTGCTGGTTGCTGATGTCGATGTTCTCAAGCAAATCATGGTCAAGGATTTCAATAACTTTGTTGACAGGAGAGTAAGTTGGCATAAACTTTCCTCATTCATTCAACTCGTTTTGTGAATCATTTATTCTACGCTACGTTAGAAGGACAGTAGCTATATTTTCCTCATTCATTCAACTCTAATAAAATGGCGACTTAGTAGTCTTTTGTGAAAACCACCGCAGATTGTATTACAATGCTCATGCCAGGCTATGCTACTTTCACGCAATCGGGTCAGAATATGATTTATCATGCATTAGGCTCTCCATCGGTCCATTTCCTTTTATAAGCACACCTCTTTTCCTTGAGCAGTCGTCATCAAGATCTTTGTTGTAAGTACTCCTGTACTCTTTGTTAAAGACTCCTCTAGAATGCTTCTGACCAGTCCAGCACTCTCGCCAATCGGCCACGGACAGCGCGACCTGCCTGACCGTATTGTGCTTTTTCCTTTAAATACAGTATTTGGGTACACTCACTTTTGCGAAATGTCACGGGATTACCAAATCGAGCGTGCTTTACAATAGTAAATATGAATTCCATTAGGGTCATTCAACGAAGCCAGCAACAGCAGAAATTACGTACAGAAGTATTTTAAATGCGCAAAACAAACTACCGATTTGCATTTTATTAGATATATTGCATGCTTTTGATATTATAGAGGAGAAAATCTTAGCAGAAAAGCTGTTCTAAGATGGAGTGAAAGTGAGAATTCAAATAAACGAATATTTGTGTAAAAGGTCGCAGCATGTAGAATTTGATAATATTGAATCTGATATGCATCCTATTACTACTAGAGTCGCTAAAGGCTAAATTTTAGGGCCATTTTTTCACCATTTACGCACATGATGTTGTGTTCACTGGTACAATGTTTTGAATACTATCTGCAGATAATTTTACCTTCTCTTCTTGATTGATTAATTTTAACATTTACATTAGTGTCGACATAAATAATATTAAAACGGAACTGATCGGCTGAAGGCCAACAAGCTTTCACTAGATATAACCAAGTAAAATCCATGATATATCTGAAAGCTGACAGGAAGTTTAAGATGCCTGCAATAAAGAAAAAAGATGTCTAAATCGAAAGTATTGATACTTTTGACATTCGGGTAGTCATTATTGATAAACCTCTTATTGAATTGCTCATGATGCCAATATCTGCATTAAACATCGACATTCTGTAATCCTGAACATATTAAACAAATGTACTTCCAAAGAACTTGTAAAATAAAAGTATACAATTTCGTATTATCACATGTAAACGAAGGATTTCTTCACAGGCCTATAGATGTTCAAGGATCTCAAACTTGTAGGAAAAAGTTTATGATATGTAGGTACATTATATTGGGGAGCCTAATTTTGTTAACCTGCCTATTCGTCGACTCGGAGCTTCAATAGTACATTTGAATGATTTTGACATTTAAATGTACTTTTTGATATATTTGTTAAAGTCTTTGGGTATATCAATTAAATTTGTCACCGTAGACTAAAGGGTTCTCTCCCTTTCCCTCTCTCTTTCTGTCTCTCTCTCTCTCTCTGTCTCTCTCTCTCTCTCTTTACATATATATATATATATATATATAACGTCATGCAAAATTACAAGGAACCAGACACAATTTGATGACAATATCCAATGACAATTCAATGGGATAATAGCACCTTGATGAAACAAGGCAGGTCTAGCGTCAGATTCATTGAAGCTAAAATTCTGTTTTTGTTTTTTGTACAGAAAACCGTGTTTTCGGGATACCCTGTCCGCAAGATGCTTTTTTCGTTGGAGGGAGACCGATGGAGACACGTCCGCACTATTTTGACTCCAACATTCACTACCGGTAAACTGAAACTGGTAATTACTGATTTATATATGATTGAATTCGCACACCTCATTGATTGAGTCATAGTCGGATAATTGATATATTTCAGTATGATTATTAGAATTATCTTCAGCCTGACCAGCGAAGCATCAACTTTATTCTCTGGGTATCCTCATGGAAATGTTTGTGTGATCATTTATCAGTTACAATTTTATATCCACAATGGCTGCCTCCCATACAGCCTTCAGACTAGGCGCTTAGGTTAACTTGCCGGAACAGTCCATCTACGGCACCAGGCCCTATATATAATGGTGTGACACATCTTTGTTTTATATCACTGCTGATAGGATATATTCAGTTTATGGATACTAATGTGCCAGAGCAAACTGTTGCAAGAGTAAACTTCAGTGATGAAAATTACAATGGAGGATGACAAATACATTACAATGCTGTTTATTATAGATGACTGCACAAATCAACCGCTGCGCTGCCGATTTAGTGGACAATCTCAAGGACAAGGCTGGCAAGAACCAGAGCTTTGAATTTAGAAAGTACTCATATTTCATATACATGTTTTAACTGACCCAAACTTGCGTATTTGGTTGGATTTATTCTTGTGTCATTTTGTTTATTGATGAACATTTTTAAGAAAGTAGCCACAAACTAATTGTTTCCTATTGAATCTTCAGCATTATATTCAGTTTACCACAGTATAAACCAGCAGAATTATGTGATTGAAAGGGTGAAAATATGATGGAAGTACGGCAGTAGTGGTTTTTTTTACTTGTGAAATACCGTTGTGGCGATATTTATCATACATTGTGCCTTTTGTACTAAACCATGCCTCGAACTGCGCTCACCTGATCTTGAAAGGAGCCGTATTTGTACTTTTTGTGTCAGATGGAAATACCTCACTTAAAAGCACTGAATGATAAAGAAGTTTGGCCTGTGCATTAAATAATAACTATCATTCATTAAGCTCTTTTCTTTGAAGCATATTTTGCAATGGATTTTCGTTTGTTCACAATTTGTTTGCCTTGCCTCAAAGTACATGCGGAGACTACGGCATGGATGTGATAGCAAGTACGAGCTTTGGGCTTCAGATTAACTCACAGAAAGAGGAGAACAATGCCTTTGTGAAACACGCAAAAGCAGTATTTGCTAGCATTAGTGTGGCTAGACCTGCATTCATAATCATGTGTAAGTATGATAGCTTCTGGATAAAAAAGCCGTGATAGCTCATTGATGCCAACGTAAAGCTCTTCTTTTTGTAATCACGGGATATAAAGTCATAAATACGGACAAAAGGCGTGATAACGAAATTAAAGATTATAAAATAGTGTTGCGTGAGAGAATTAAAGGATACAAAACTCTCTTTTTGAAAGGGATTGAGGTTCAAATTTGCGACATCTGTCAGAAAAGAGACTTTCTTTCATAGGTTATTTTGAAAGTCATGAGCTCTCAAGCCCTTCAGAATCTGGTTGAACTCTTACAAATTAGGCTGTTTAAGTTGTATATATTCTGCAAACGTCCCTCTAACAGTATTGCAGTTCCTTTCTAGAAAATGCCAGGGTCATTTTTTTATCTGAATGAAAATCCACTTCATTCAAAACGATAAATGTAAATATTTTCTCTCTTTTGACAAGAAAATAGCTCCTGCTAGACTGACGTGTGATGCAGACTTACTCCATCAAATCTATTTTAGCATCATGATTTATGATATGATCGAATGTATTGCACCTGATATTACAGACCTGTATCGTTATTTTTAACAAGCCATAACAGCACATTTGCATGAATGAAAGGTTCAGATGCTAAACATGTTTAATTCCTTCAGGTATGGACACTTTTTCATTATTAACCCCAGTCAATACTATTTGGCAATTGCGTCTTTTTTATCCCACGAGCAGGACGTTTTTTCTGATGATAAAGACATTTGAACCCGTTGTCACAAATGTTTAATTTCGTTATTATAAATCCTTATATTTCGTTGTTATGATTGTGTAACGTATTTTGACAATTTTTATTTTGTAATGACGAAACAGACATGCGCTTTATGTTTGGTATCAGTGGGCCATGACAGAAAAGTACTAAAACACTGAGAAATTTCTTTAATATGTGGTGGAATATGTTTATCCGAAGACTTGTAAGAGAAAAATATATCAGTTATCTGTGTGCTTGTTTTTGCATGGTTACCAAGCATGTGCACCATACGTGCACAGAAAACACCCCACCCGTCATGGCCACCCAAACTGCTACAGCATAGTTTGTTCAATTATCATAATTACAGTTGAAAGTACCTTTTTCGTGGCTACAAATAGCCAAATGCAGAGAAAATGTTGTAAATGATTAGCCGGAAACGGAATAAATGTAGAATATACTAATAAGCCCCGGGAGTGATACAGTATTTACAAATCGCTGTCAACGAGTTTCCTGTAAAAATAAATGGACTGCATCCACAGTCTTTTCGTTAGTTTCCATGGTTAAGTCTGGTTTGCCTTTGATAAAGTATCTGAGTAAAACACGGTCTGCCAATTCAACAATAATGGAGGGATTCACTTCCGGGGTTAATAGCTGACACAAAATAATCAAAAGCTCAGTTCTATATTCAGTGTAAAGAGGACAAACTGTGATAATATGATGGGTATTCTCTTTGCTAGTGGAACAAGTACAATTGTGGGACGGAGCGATATTAGATCTGTTGAGATGTGAATTTAGGCGGGAATAATCAAGGCGCAGTTTGGGTTTGGCAAATGTTTGCAAAGCGTTACCATGGGAAAAAAGCAGGGTTAAATAGCAACAGACATGACAGTATTCCTTAATTCAGATTTGAATATCTCTAAAGATGCTGATTGCCTAATATCTACGGGTAAGTCATTCCAAAGTATAATACTCGATGGTAAGAAAGAGTCACCAAACCGTTTTTTTTGACACGTAATTATCTGATATTACGCTTATATCCCATGATGCGTATGGTGTCATCTGGCATAAAAATTAATAGATACTGAGGAGTCAATTTGTGGATGTTACAAAAAAAGCAGTTTGTAATATTTCCGTCGATCGGAAAGTGTCTGCCAAACTAGTCAGTAAAAGGAAGATGACAAGGAACATGGCGAAGAGCACCAGTACAGATTCTTGCTGCTTCCTTCTGAACATGTTCAAGAGAATTAGACAGACCAATAGTGCAGTTATCATAATATGCAGCCATACTCAAGTATTGGTCGCACCAGGGTTGTATACAATCTTGTCAGGGTTTTACGAGACAGTATGTAATTTAGTCTGCAAAGAAGAGCTTTTCCTATATTACACTTACTGATGATATGGGTGATATGTGAGTACCAGCTAAGGTTATTAGTTAGAGTAATTAATCATATTAATGGGTTAATATGCTGATGGACCTCTGGTATTGTGGTATTGTCAAGGCGGAAAGGTGGATGGTCTTGTCCATTAATATTGGTGGAAAAGGGAATACTATGAATTTGACAGCATTGAATGTGACACGCCATAACTTACCCCAGGTATTCACCCTGTCAAGGTCAACATTAGTCTGTCAGCTGAAATATAAGAGTTAATTACAATTTCCAAAATACTAGTTTATCTGCAACTAATGTGATATCGATGTTATGCCGCCAGATATGTCATGAACATTAGGAACAGGCGAAGGCTCAGAATGAACCCTGAGGTACACCTGCCTCGACTGATAATCGGGAAAAAGGTTGGCCACTAATGGTTACTCGTTGCTGGTGGTCTGGTAGCTTTTGAAAGATTCAATTACATGATTTGAAATGAAAGGTTGCTTCATTTTGTAGGGGAAACCTTCATGCCATGATCTGTCAAATACTTTCGAGATATTCAAGAAATCATTTATTGTGACCACGTACTTCCAACTCCTGTATGGCGTCCATTTCTCGAATAGAAACAGTAGATTATCTTAAAGAAGTCCCACAAATGATGTGCAAAATTTGGGGATACTATTGATGAAAGCAGGATTGTGAGATGCTTGTTCAAAGAGTTTAACACGCAAGGTGTACTATATATACTCACCTGTATTGCACATTTTATTACAAATTGACTGACAACTACTGTTTCTCGTTTATTTCAAGAATAGAACATGCTATTTTTCAGATTAAACTACTATATCTGAGTGCATATGCAACAGAGATAAAAGAAAGACAAAAAATACTATTTTGGCCTGTTAATATATCGTTCATCAAAATGCGCTTTTTGGTCCTATTGCAGTCTTTTTGCCGTTTCTGTCGCCAGTACTTCGCCTCTTAAGAACATCACTTCTTCCAAAGGAAGCAATTGATTTTTTCATTGATATAGTCAATCAGACAATGGACCAAAGAAAGCTATCAGACATGGTGAGTATAGATTTGGTGAAACTAGTCGGCAGAAATCCACGTAGTGGAATTATGGTGGTATTTTGTGGTGTGAAGAAAAAAATATGGACCGGATATTATGACGACAGGCTTGATATGAGGGAGGCAGTACATAGTATTGTATGGTTGACAGTTGTATGTATACATGCAAGAATTACATAGTGGCAATCAGTGCTCGCGCCTATTGATATGCAATTTCCAAATATGGGTATTTTGGATGTTGGACATGTTGCAGAATAGCCGTAGGAAGTGAAGCATAATATCACACATCTAGCATTGGTGGTTCTAAAGAATTACAGCTGCCACATTAGAATGGCTACGTCGACACAAATATCGCCTACATTTGTATTGTTGTTATGTAGAGGCAACCCGATTTCATTCAGCTGATGATGGAAGCTGAAGAAAAGGGATCTGAGGAAGAACAGGCTGACAAAAATGGTCAAGTGTATGACGTCGCTGCGAAAGACGATGTCAAAGGTACGAATTTGGTCTTAACTGGCTCAAGCGACCCTGTTTGTTCCGATGGCGACGTTCGGAAGCTTATGTCATTTTTCGTATCGTACAAAACGCATTATATTTTGTGATTAAACGATGTGTTTGTATTAAATGATACAGCTTTCGCATAATTGTTCATTAAAATTAAGTCGTTGATTTAAGGTGACATAATAATAAGAAATTAATGTTTACCAAAAAGCATTATAAACAAAGTTGATAGAATATTTTACAATACGGCCACACCCTAAGTGACTTGCATGTATGTTTGTAATATCCCCGTTTTGCTCCTACCTATCTTCAGCTTTATCACATGAAGAAATTCTAGCAAATGCACTGATGTTTTTTATCGCTGGATACGACGCAACTGCTTCCACAATCAGCCTTCTTGGATACAATCTAGCACTGAACCCAGATGTACAAGACAAACTAGTTGATGAGGTGGACAAAATATGTGGCAGAGATGTGAGTTATGTTAAAAGATATATATTTTTTTTGTACAACAGTAATTAAGTTCCAGGTTAAAAGTAACAACAGAATAAACCATGCAGAGCTATACGTATCAAAACTATTACTGCAAGCAGAACCATATAATGCAAAAATATAATTACCGTCAAAGGCAATCTGAATGGCAATCTGCAATACAGTTTCCTTCCGTATCCACTTGAAATCTGGCAAAATGAATTGTAACTCACGCATCACCCCCATGTTTACAGATACGATACAGAAAACTATTATTCAAATTGGACCACTTGAAACGGTATATGATGGCAATGGAGCAGCAATAGTCAGCGACAGCTGGCTCTCCCTTTTATAAAAATCCATATATTTATATATTATATAAATGCATAGTAAGACACGAGGGTGATCGGCTCAGAGTCTGGTAGGACATCAATTGGGTTTTTGTACACAGGCAGCTTATAGGTGGTCATTAGTGCAAAGACTCAGTACCATATTTTGTACCCCGTTACCGGCCTCGGTTACCAGCTCCTACCTGGGTACCCGAACGGGTACCGGACATAAAATTTATAAATTGTCAACTGATATGGTTTAGCTTTTTCGCGGGGAAATTGTTTAAAAAGATTCCGCATAATGGTGTGGAAAAGCTATAAGATAAGCAATGCGAACTCTGTGAAATTTCGGAAAAACAGAATGCTGTTTGGAGTCTAAAATTGTACGGGTATCCATGTACAACGTTTGTACCCGCGTACCCCATTCTCGAAAGCTTTCGGGCGAGTATCCGGCCAATGCACTAGCGGTTATAGCTGTTGGCTTCAGTCAAGGCCAACGGGCTGGTGTCCTGGAATAACCAGATTTACGGCCGCCATGTTGAAAACTGTTCTACTATGGCGCAGTAATCAACTGAAATATTTGCCCTCAATGCAGCATTAAACCCATGCATGCTGATCTATCAAGTAAGGACAGCGGTGTGGCTAAGTCGTTATGGAAGTGTCAGCAAATACATTGTTGATTGAGTCAATGGAGAGTGTGTGACACGTAGCCATTTTGGGCGCAGGTGGGTAGGAAACGGCCATGAAACTTGGTAAATTCTTATGTAAAACAGTGGTTTGGAATTGCAACAAAATCTGTGCTATGGGCCTACATTCAGTGTGTCCGAATTAAAACTGTATATTCCCGATTTTTTTAACCATATGAGATAAACCAACTTATTGTTGACAACAAGGTGAATCCATGTTTTTTTCATTTCCCCTAAGACTGTGTATGCTGCTTCAACAATAAGCTCATTAAGTGTGAAGTGCCGTCACTTGTGTACGTTACCTCTTGGGCGTGTAATTTACATGCAATACATGGCAAGTCATACATAGCAAGTCATTCATAGCAATACAGCAAACACATGGCATAACAACACATACCTTCAACGTTCATGCAGCGTAGAATACAAGTAGCAGTAGCAGTAGAAGAAGCAATACAATATATGGCAAGCGGTGATAATATGAATGCAGGCAAAAGTACGGTTCATCCAACTTGGGAGTCTCAGCTTCGGGAAGAACCCACGCCCTGTGCGCTGGGGTTTTATCCAAACGTGCCGGCTCGTGACGTCGGCTGCTCCAGGCCGGAACCTCCGGTCAGTGTTGCGGTATTTTCTGCCGGCACTACACTCTCCCCAGTTTTATTTAAAAGGAATGCATTTTATCTCAAAATTATCCCCAAATACAATTTTGAACTGGGATTTCCTAAATCATAATTTGGAATTTGGCTCTGAAATGCAACTGTTCTGTCATTGTTGTTTAGAGGCATGCACTTGTGCTGTGTTATCCTACAGATATGAAAGAAAGACATAAGGGTTAGACCTCATGCAGCATGATATGTTTCTTTGTTTTTGTGTATCACCAGACATGTACATGCATTTATACATGCAAGACGTTATTAACTCTGATACATCCGTGGTGCCAGGTAAGTTCAAACAGTTGTTACAGTGCCGTCTCCAAGGATTCTGGAAATGAAATACAGATTTTATAAACCATCATAGAAATAATAGCAAAGTGCACTTGTTATCTATTATTTACATGTACATGCAAGTTATGATCATTGCTGACTATCTACGCCAGCTGGGCAATTTCCATAATGAACCAATAATAAGTCAGATATTTCCGACCTTAGAGAGATCAAAAGTAATTTTTGATCTTTCAGGAGCATTTGAATAATAAATCAAACTAAAGTATGATTTCCAGTCAGAGCAAAATCAGACCAGTAAATCATATAAATTAAGAAATACACCAAAATAAGACCTACTGGTCCTTGAGATCAGAATAATTTTCCGACCCTTTGTCAAAAATTAAAATAAAAGAGTATTGGCCAAAACAAGTTCTTCTTTTTTTTTCTGGCGCCAAAAGATATATGCTTCCAAACAGAATGGGCCAACGTACATTTTCGGCACATCCTCAAGTTACATTTATGCGAAAATAGTCAGTACCGTTCCGACCATCTTTGGATATACATGCACAAATACTGAAGTAACATAGGATGATATACATGTTAATAGTCAGAACAAATCCGACTAATATTAATTCATGGACATATATGGCAAAGTATAATGCAGTATAATATACAAGATAAGTCAGAATAAATCCGACCAATCACGATATACATGTGGATATCGGCACTATAGCTTATAAAAGATCTTGGACACTGCCCTGGTCATATTGCATATGTAGGTCATAGGGAGATTCTTGGCAAGTGCCACTGCTCTGGCAGACTCCATGATCATGCCTGGGTTTGAGTAACGGGCCAGATCCTTGAAGGAATTAGGGAGCTGATACGGTGCTTCCGTCTCCAGTACCATTCTCTGCAGGGGAATCTGTCTGATGACTCGCTCCTTATCTTGTACCATGCGGGATGTTACTCCCACAATGAGGTTTGGAAATGCGCTCAGAAAGGCATGGTATAACTGAATATCCCCATGAAAACAATGCAGATGTACTGGTTGCTGTGGGGGCAGTGACTTCTTCATGATTTCCAGGCATCTATATGCAGCATCTTGCCCACTCTCATCCCTGCAGTGGATTACAACTGGGATGTGAAACTTCGTAGCCAAGGGTAAACATCGTTCCAGGGCCCATTGTTGCCGTCTAATCACCTGGTCTGTTACCTCTGTCCCAGTGAAGTCTAGGCCAACCTCGCCTAACCCCACAACCTTTGGAGCTGCCAGTAGGACTTCTAGTTTTCGAATGATGTTCAGTAAATCTTCCCTACTGTGCCCCCCCCAAGAACCTTGGGTGCATCCCAATACAAAAACGGGTTCTGGGATCCTGTGCAAGCTGTTGGATCTTTTCAGGGGTTTTCCACATGTTTTCGAAAACCTGGTTGGACACCACATATTCCAGCCTACACTCCTCTCTACTCACTGCCTGCTGTGCTAGCACCTCTGCCAACTCGGCAGCCTTGAGGCGGAATAGCAGTTCCCCTACGTGACAGTGGGCATCAATAACAGTGTATGGCTGACCCACGATACCAATAATAGGCTGATCTGCAACAAGAGACTGAGCCATTCTCATCCGACCCTTTATTTCAGTTGCCACTTCCCCTGGCAATGTGGAGATGATGGAGGCTAGGACCCGCCAATGCAGCAGTGCAGCAACACAATTTGGAGGCGACACGGAGATCCTGGTAGTCATCTCTTGCCCTAGTGCCCTATGACCAAAGTCTATGAATAATATCTCCTCTACTTCCGTCATTGCACTCTCCACCCCATATAAAGAGTTATCTAACACATGTTGAAACAGTTCCTGGACCGTACCTAACTTGAGTTCCTCTGTAAGTGAAAGAAGAAGTCCAGCCATGAGTGCACACCATGCCCCCAAATAATCATCCTTGAAGCGGTAGTTCTCCACTTGGTGTATCTTGAAATGGTGCTCCAAGAGGCTCGTTACCTGGGTGGCTTGGAACCCGCACTCCCAACATGCTGTATTGGGTGAGCAGTACCAGGGGAGGTGCTCCTTTAATACATGTCTTTTAGCATGCGAAGAAGTATCAGTACAAATTGGGCAGGGATGGCCCCTCCTCTTATTTGCCTTTGCCTTGACCTCAATTTGTAGGGTGCCCTCTACTTCTTCAACATTCCTCTTGAGTTGAGACCTAGCAGCCTGAAAAATTCCTTGACCATCCACATCTACTATACCAGTTATTTTGGGACCATCAGATTCTAATACGACGGTGATATTTTCTTTCTCTCCGTCTTTTGTTTTCAGTTGTTCCTAAAGAACTTTGTCTTCCCAGACATCCATAATTGCCCATTCTTCTGGCCATTCCATTTCGGTTTGCTCTGCCATTCTGACAAAAGATAGGTGATCATGTATGTGGTTATCAAGTTACAACATGAACTTCCTAATTATTAATATTATGTTACAGTGCAAGCATAAAAACAAACAGACAAACCTTTTGCCTATTCTATTCATGTAATATATACAAGAGCCAGAAAATATCCGGCAACTGAAAAAGATCAGCTGTAACAGAATAGACACAATTAGTCAGACAATCTTTCATTTGACCAGAATGAATATTTCATCCGACTTAATTGTATAAGACTTTTTTTCTTTCTTAAATGTCCAAATTTTCTAGTCTAGAGTGAATTGGTCTAAATATGAGGGACGCCGGACCTTCCTGCCTCTTTTAGTCACTCTAGGTTCAGATGCCGGTTTAGATTGTGGAGAATCAGATGCAGCAGTTTGTACAGGATCTGGTGCAGTCGATTGGGGAGACTCTGATGCAAAGGCTCTAAAATTTCGGCTATACCGGTAGCAGGAATAGGAGTGCTACTCAGAAGAGAATCTAGGTCGAAATCGATTATGGGATCATATGGTGGAGAAGGGACCTGCCCTGGAGGAAGATTAGAGTGTGCTAGCTCTTGATCCTCAGCTTCTGTTTCATCTTCTGCTTGATGTTCAGAATTAGTGGGCTGCTGATCTGTGGCTTCTGCTTCAGAGAATAATTCCCCAAAAACATCCGCCAGCAAAGATTCTTCTTGTTCCTCCTCGTCATAGGCGATAGTGGCATCTAAGTCAAGGAAGGCATGCCTTTTTCGACGCATCCACATAGGGATAAATCTGTCTTTGCAAATTTTGAGCCGATCATGATGAACTACATGCTCTTTGTGTCTTCCTTGGATCCTATATAGCACAGGTGATAGCACTTTGATAACGAGGAATGGCCCACCCCATATCTTATTTAACTTTCTGGACTGACCTGGTTTACTTGCTGTCTCCAAGCGATAAACAAGATCTCCCTCTTCATATGTCCTTGCACAGAGTTTGGCATCATATGTTCGCTTCTGGCGATTTTGAGCCACTCGCAGATGTTTCCGTGCAATTTCATGTGTTTTGGAGAGGATGTCCAAAAGTTGTCTGACATACAGTGGGGGATCCGTGCTACTTGTCTCATCCACTAGCCTAAATAAAATATCTTTAGGAGTGAACACTTCTCTTCCCAGCATCATGAGATTTGCCGAAAATCCCGTATTTCTATTAGGCATAGCATGTATGGCAGCTGCCAACTGAGGAAGATGTTTATCCCAATTTCGGTTGGAACCTTGAATGCAACACCGAATCATTTGTAACAGTATGCGATTGTACCTTTCCACCTGACCATTTCCCCGAGGTCGATATGGGGTCGTCCTGGTTTTTGTTACTTCCAACAATTCACAGATGGAATGTATCAAATTCCCATCTACATTTTTCCCTTGGTCGCTGTGGATTTGTAAAGGACATCCAAATCTAGAGATGAACTCATTTACAATTTTCTCTACAATTGACTTGGCCTTCTGATCAGGCAGTGGATAGCATTCTATCCATTTGGTAAATTGGTCAACCAGCATCAGTATATACACATTTCCCCGGGAACTGGGTGTAAAAGGCCCTAATATGTCAATATGGATGTGTTCCATAGGTGCTCCAGCATGGTAACTGCCCAAGCCTGCTCTTGGCCATGTCTTGGGCTTCTTGTTCAAGCTACATGTGGAACATGAATCGACATAGATTTGGCTGTCTTGCCGCATGTTATGCAAGAAAAATCCTTGTTTGAGGATCTGTAGGGTCTTTTTCTGCCCCAGATGTCCAGCCAGCCGGACATCATGGCAATATTTCAGAACCTCATCCCTCAGTGATTTTGGCACTACCAGGCAGTTCCGTGCAATAACATCTTCCCACCGGTAGAACAGAACACCATTATCCAGCACCAGCTGTGACTTACACAACCAAAGGTGTTTAACAGCCAGACTATGGAGTTGTAAAATGTCAGATGTCGGAGTGTCATTGGCTTCTAGCCAAGAAATTATTGGGGAGATATCAGTATCTCTTATCTGGCTGTCACGCAATTCCTGGTGTGAATATGTCTACATCCAGTCCCTTGAGCTCTCTTCAGAAGAACTGTCCGGAACGCTTATGGTCACTTCCTTAATGGTTAAAGGAAGAACATCATCCACCTCTTCCTCGAACCTGCGCCATTGTGTATGGGCACGGGTGCAATACTTGCACCCCCCACAAGGAAGTAGGTCAACATCTGCCCCAGCTTGATAGCAGTGACAAAAGGCTTCTCTATCCGGTATCCTACTTAAGCCATCAGCGTTCTGATGTTTCTTACCAGCCCTGTGAATAATATCCATGTCATATTGGCTGAGCTCTTCCAGCCACCTAGCCAATTGACCTTCAATATATTTAAAACGCATCAGCCAGGCCAGACTATTATGATCTGTGCAGACCACAAATTTCCGACCTAGCAGATAATGTCGATATTGTCTGGTAAACCGTACGACCGCAAGGAGTTCTTTGCAGGTGGTACAATATTTGCGTTGGGCTGGAGTCAAGGAGAAGCTTCCGTAAAATATAACCCTCATTTTCCCATCTTGTAACTGTGACAGCTCAGCTGCCACAGCTGTGTCTGAGGCATCACAATCTAGGAAGAATTGTCCTTCCCTTTCTGGAAACCCTAGCACTGGTGCACAGATCAAAGTAGACTTTAACTTCTCAAAGGCTTCCTGATGGATCTCCTGCCAAGTGAACTTGTTCTTGGGACCGGTCAGCTCATACAGGGGTGCAGCAATTTCAGCAAAATTGGGAACGTGCTCATGATGGTAATTCACAAATCCCAAGAATGACTCCACCTCCTTGGTGTTCTGTGGTTCTGACCAAGTGGTTACTGCCTTCGTTTTGTCAGGATCCACCCCAATCCCTTTTGAGGAAACGATCTTTCCCAGAAACTTGACCTCCTTCTGGAACAAAGTACATTTCTTTGGTTTCAACTTGATTTCGTTCTGACGAAACCTTTGGAGTACTTTCTGCAGATTTTCCAGGTGTTCCATAAATGTTTTTCCCATTATAAGCACGTCATCAAGGAACGCGAGAACACAAGACCAGGTTAATCCCCTCAGTACTAGGTTCATGGCCCTCATAAAGGTCGCTGGCGCATTACAGAGACCAAATGCCATTCTTCGATGTTCAAAGAGCCCATACTTGGTTATGAAAGCTGTTTTATGGCAATCAGAAGGCTCTATTGGAATTTGCCAATATGACCTGGCCATATCCAGGGAAGAAGAGAAGATGTTACCCCCTAGAGTGTCTAAACATTCTTCAATTAATGGTAGGGGATACGCATCCTTAACTGTCACTTTGTTCAGTTCACGGTAATCTATGCACCAACGGACACCGCCATCTTTCTTGCGAACTAGAACTGGAGCTGATGCCCATTCTGAGGAACTGGGTTGAATAACACCTATATTCAGCATTTGTTGAAGGTGCTTCTCTTCCCCTTCAAAACCAAGAGGACCCTTCTCATGCGTTGTTTGATGGGTCTTGTACCCTGTGTATCAATCTTGTGAGTGACACCAATAAAACAGCCAAGATCAAAATCACTTTTAGAGAAAACATCAGAGTATTCAGTTAGCAGCTCAGATACTAACACAAGCTCCTCTGACGTTAAAGTAGACACCAGTTTGTCCACTAATGGCTTTACATGTTCTGGTATTTTACTCACATGATCACAATCAGTGGATGACTCTTTACTAGAGCTCAGACTTCTCACTGAATGTTGGGCTTGCAGATTGTCTGTATTGACCTGACTATCCATCAAAGTTAACGAACTGCCAGGAGACTCATGTAGGTTTGGTGATGATTTCCGTGAAACTTCAAGGAAATTATCCATCTCAAAAGACGAACTATTTCCAGGTTGGCTTTCCTTGATTGAACTTGAAGTTGTAAGGAAATTATCCATCTCAAAGGACGAACTATTTCCTTGTTGGCTTTCTTTGATTGAGTCGGAATAAAAAGCAGAAGACAGAATATAATCTACAGGGGTAGCACATCCTACTAATTTCCCTGGTTTCAGTGTGACAAAAGTGTCACCAAGGTTAATTAGTTCAATGGGTGTGCTTTTCCGTCCTCTTACTACTATGGCCGATGTAACTAAGTTAGGATTAACAGGGACAGGTGTAATAACATAGTCTCCCTGTTGAACACCTGCGATTGATGCCATTCCACATATCTTGCTGTTAGGGGGCACCACAAGTCTTTGATCCAAAACAACTTTACATACAGTGTGCTGTGTCTCCCCATTACGAATTAGTGTAGCTGGTACAACAATATATCCTACCATTATGATGTTGTTCTTCAAGTCAACAACACAATCATGCCATAAGAGGAAATCCAGCCCAAGAATGACAGAGTCAGTAATGGGAGCCACATAAGCATCACATGTGAAAGTCGTCTTTCCCAATCCAATTTTGATGTTTTTTGCACAGTACACTGTCATGCAGCTCCCTTTAGCTGCACAGTTCAGATTAACTGTTTCCAGGTTCTTGAGGTCCAGATTAATACTTCTGGCAACTTTCATACTAAGTACTGTAACCTGTGCTGCAGTATCGATGACAGCTTCTGTCTGTTGTGAATTGATCAGTACTGGAACAATGATGTTATAGCCTTGGTTTTGTTGAAATGACACCTCTCTAAGATTAGTATTATGTGCACTATTTACAAGTGAAGACTGGCCCTTGTTGTTGGTGAGGGTTGCCGATTGACCAGCCTCTACAACCCTTGTTTGTTTAACTCCTTCTTTTGTGGAGAGGGAGTTTGTGACTTGTACCGGTTTGGTGATCTTGGGGATTTAGGTGACCCCGGTGAGCATTGAGGACACTCCCTAGCAAAATGGGAAGTGCTCTGGCAGATAAAACAAGCACCTTTGTTTTTATTTTCCTCTACAGATGAAACAATCTTAGGAGAAGAGATAGGCTTTGGACTGCCTGACTTGTCTTTTGATTGGTCGTTGTTGTTCACCAACTGTTTCAATAACCCAGACATACTCTTCATTCCTTCCTGAATTCCCAGTTGAACAGCTGAAGAGATTGGTTTCTCCATCATTGCAGCGAATCTTTGCTCCAATGGTGCCTTCTTGTCGGGAGATTTTCCGGTAGCTCTTACTATAAACTCTTCAATTGGGTCATCAAAGGATACAGCCTTAACACTCTTCCTGGTGGACATCATTTCAAAGTTCTGCTGATGAACTTTCATTTGATGGAGTGCAGTTTGCAGATCTTCAGGCTCCTTATTCAATACTAAAAGTGCAGCCCTCTGGTGCTGGCAGCCTTTAAGAAAGGCTTCCATTGCCATATTTCTGACAATATGTATGGCTGCCCCCTCAGCATCAGGATAGCTGTCTTGTGCCAATTTTTGGGCACGCTCCGCAAACTCCTCTAAAGATTCTTCGGTTTTTTGTTTGAGGTTGGCTAGTTGTCGGCGTATGCTAGCTGGTGGATCCTTCCTACCAAAGCGATGGTCCATTTTTTCTGTCAGTTGGTCATAATTGTCTCTCACTTGAGGGTCTAAACTTCCAAAGAAGTCTAGGGCTCTCCCCCGCAAGTTATCTGTGAGACGATCCAACTTTTCCATTTGATCCCAACCATACCTTTGAGCCCTTTTCTCAAACTGAAGTATGTAGGGACGCCAATCCATTTTGCCATCATATGTGGCCATTTTTGCGGCTGGTGGTTCCCGTATAGGCATCCTGCGCACAGGCATTGGCCGTACATCATTCTGCCCGGGATCCAATTGATTTCCATGTGCAGCCCCCCTGTGAGGAAAGCGATTCACATTCTCGGGCCATTGAGGTGAAGGGAGCATACTGATGGATGCAGGCAGTACATCTGGTACGTGACTTGGAGGTACCGGCGGTATACCTGGCATTTGGGGTATATGCCTGGGCTGCAGGTTACAAATGGATATATCTGCAGGGGGTGGCAAAACCTCTGGTGGCCTCACATGTGGTAATGGGAGGTGCTGGGGTGTCATACCTCTAGGTGGCATCACTGGTCCTCTCAACTGGTCATACCTACCACTGGGAGTCAAGGATGCTCCTCGATTTAACCCTGCTGGTTCTGCAGGCTGCCCATACAGTGTACTAGTAAATTGCCGTACAATGGGTGGCCTATTCACTAATGGCACGTTGTTAGAATGCGTGAAAGGCACATTGTTCTGCATAGTAAATGCAGTATTTGGCTGTGGAGCAGTAGGCTGGATGTTTACATTTACACGAGGTGCAGCAGTATGCCGTACCTGTGCATAAGTCGCAGTATCTGACTGCATTGGTGGCCTATTACCAGGTGGTTGTACAATAATTGGCTGTCCTCGTGACTCATTGGCTAAATATGGCACAGGAGTCAACTGTGCTTGCGGCTCATTATGTGGCACAGTAGTCAGCTGTGCTAATGAATCATCAGCAGGATAAGGCACAGTGGTCAGCTGTGCTGCCGGCCTATTGACCATGTATGGCTCAGTAGTCAACTGTGCCATAAACTCACCTTGTAAATTTCCGTCTGGGTTGTCATCCCCATCACCGGAAAAGGATGCAGTCTGTAGTGTCTGTATTTGGGTAAATCTGGGGAAAAGTGGGGACGAGGTTCCCTGAAATGTCAAGGAAGGCATCCTGGGATCTGGATCCGAAGTCCTGTACAGTGGTTGCTCCCGTGTCTTGTAACCTAGCGGGGGACCTGTGTATCCTGGTGGAGGATATATAAATCCAGGGGGCACTCTCTCTACTCCAGGGGGTACATCTGGTAGAACTAGGTTAGTCATCCTTGACCCAGCTGCCCTACCTACTTGGATGGGAGAGATAGTACGTGTCACTGGGGGCGGATCCCTCAAGGATAAATTATGTGCTATCTGTCCTGTCTCCCTTGGATTGGACTTTCCAGGATCGGTTGCCGCTTTTCTCACTCTTGGTGTACATATTGGTGTGGAAGACCTTATCTGTGTCTCAGTGGATACTTGCTGCAGCATCTCCACTTGTTGCTGAATAAGCTCTTGTTGACTTTGAAGCAACTGTTGCTGTTGTTGATACCTCCTTTCAAATGATGTATCCATTTGCCATAACATGTAATCAGTCATGGCTTGCATTTGTTGAAGATAGCCTTTTTTTGAAGACAAATCTGCAGTTGGGGTAGTAACCTGTAGAAAGGGGTATGCTGCAGCTCCCTCTGGCTCAATGGTTACCCATTTCTCCCTAAACATGAGCTCCCATGATGTTGTTGGCAGAAGTCCAAGGTGATATAGCGCATCCTTTGTAAGGAATTCACCTTTTCTAGACAAATCATTGCGCAATTGAATGATTGCTCTTGCTATGTGTGTATTAACCCCTGGTAGTGTTACCAGAAGTTTTTCAGTGGCAATACAAAGATTGACTGGAGCCATTTTGAATTTCAAATTCAATACACCAATAGGACCGATGTGAAATCACTTCACTACTGAAATGTTGGCAAATTCAGTAACTGTTCTTGAAATTCCAAATATTGAAAAAGAATTGAATGAAATTCCACTGTAAATTTCTCAAAATTCCACGAAATTCAAATGCAAGTCTCACTACATTCAATGAAATTTAAATGTAAATTTCTCAAAATTTCATTAAGTTCAGCGAAAATCAAATGCAAATCTCATCACATTTAATAAAATTTCAATTCAAGGGAAATCAAATTCAATAAAATTTCAATATAAGTCTATCAACTTGAATGAAATTTCAATTCAGGTTCAAATAAGTTCAATAAAATTCCAATGCGAGTCCCATTGGAATTTTGTGTGCTACCCGTAAATTCCTAATTTAATTCAAAATCAGGAGCAGGGATTTAATAATCAGAATTTTCAAAATGTATGCATGTATTGAACTGCTATCAGTAAATTTACAATACAAACATATTCTCCTTCAAGCAAACATGAAAATATTCTATCCTAGAAGCTCAAAATGCACAACTGTAGGCTTATTATCTTTTTTCTCTGTAAAAATATTTTCGAAACAGGAAAGTCAATTTCCAAAATTCATTTCCAGTTGAAATTCAAGGGGAAAATAATTTGGAAGCAATGTCAAGAAAATTTTCAAACTTTCATTCCAAATGAATCAATGAATTCGCAATTTGTCAAGGCAATATGTCAGCCAGATAAATGTGTGTTAAGGTCCCCACAGGGATTAACTGATTCACACTGTGACCTAGTGGTTTGGACCAGGGACTCGGCTTTTGGGTACACATTCAATGATACATGTGCATAGCAACTAACATTTCAATTTGAACATGAACACTGTTTGCAAGTGTATATATACATACATACAATCAAATCAGTACAATATATCAATGGTGTATGCAAAAAAGGTGTGCAAGTTTGCATTCATGTGGACCGGGAAATAACTTTAAACACAGGGCTGACACAGTGTATGTGGTTCCCTAATAAAAATTCCACACTATTTTCTCACAAAATGAGAAATGCTACTCTGATTACAACACCCAAGTTGAAAACAGAGCTTCACACTTTACAATTTAGAAATTCACCCAAAAATTTTGAAGAGAAAAGGAGTCCTTACTGTCTCTCCCCTTTTATTAAAAAAAAACAAATATATCAAAAATTTCTACAAAGAAAAAGAAAAAATGTTCAATATATGTGAAAGTATGCGGTCCAAAAATGCACAGAGAATGAACAAAATTTAGGTAAAAGAATAGGCCTAAATTTGGAACTGGTTTGACAAGATTGAATATGGAGTGCACGAAAATTATCTGGTGACATCTAGGCTCTAGGTGCAAGAAGCCACAAAAAATCATGAGCATAAACTTTCTTACAACTTGTATGCAACAAAATTACTTGGTGAAGTTATGGTGCAAAAATACAATAGAACAAAGGAAAAAAACAACAAAATTTTTCTTCTATTTAGATGGATATTTTCAATTTTCTGGCTCCTTTATATTGTTCAAGATCAAATCCGAACAATATGTCAATCAAATCCACATTCAACAGCAAAGATGGGCATCCTCACTTTTCAGATGTGAAACATGCATTGCAAAAATTTACAAAAAGCATGGCAGGCAAAAAGGTAGCCATAAACCAGTCAAGACAAAATCCTTACTGATTTACAAAGCAACAAGCAAAATCCATGTGTCAAAATTCCAGAATGGCAGTAATTTAGAATAAGAAATGCCCGCAGGGTGACCATTTATCGGTACCAAATGAAGTGCCGTCACTTGTGTACGTTACCTCATGGGCGTGTAATTTACATGCAATACATGGCAAGTCATACATAGCAAGTCATTCATAGCAATACAGCAAACACATGGCATAACAACACATACCTTCAACGTTCATGCAGCGTAGAATACAAGTAGCAGTAGCAGTAGAAGAAGCAATACAATATATGGCAAGCGGTGATAATATGAATGCAGGCAAAAGTACGGTTCATCCAACTTGGGAGTCTCAGCTTCGGGAAGAACCCACGCCCTGTGCGCTGGGGTTTTATCCACACGTGCCGGCTCGTAACGTCGGCTGCTCCAGGCCGGAACCTCCGGTCAGTGTTGCGGTATTTTCTGCCGGCACTACAAGTGCACATTTGTGTGATGAGCTCATCTGGCTGCAGCTTACTGTACTTCATATAGCTATAACGCATTCCAACATGGTGTAGGTTAGGATTGGGTCAATGTGGACAACAAAACGTATTATTTGGCACGCCTGGTTGGTAATAAGAGTTCGCATTTAGAAAGCCGACCTTCAGGTTCAATCTATCCACATGTAGTTGTGCATCATAGGAATATGATAATCACTTGGCATTGTATGAATACATAAATAGTCTACCGTATCGTATTTTGTAGGGTGATATAACACAGGAACATATAAACAAAATGCACTACATGGAAATGGTGGTTCAGGAATCAATGCGCCTGTTCCCTACCACAGACAGGTATTGTTCTAGGAACTGTTTATATTTCATTTGTCATAACGCCTTAAATATCTGGTAGGGCACCGTGGAATAACTCCTTACTTTCTTTGTTTCTTTCTTCCTTTAAATATTTACTTTTTTATTTTTTATTTACTTATTTATTTATTTTTTTAATAAAATTTATTTATTATTTTTTATTTATTCATTTATTTATATTTATTCAATACACTTCGTTTTCTGAAGATAGCCTCATAAGCTTTATGTTTATCTTCCTCTTGTCATTAGCATCCGTTAGTAATTAATAAATACAAATAGAAAAAAAGGCAACATACTATGATTTTTGGTACACATGTCAACAATGCTGCAAGTTACCAGTGGTACGAAAAAGTCTGAATGTTCTGCCAACACTGCTTTAAACAGGTAATTTGAACAACATTCAAGGAAGTACGTTTGCTAAATTAAAATAAAGGTTTTTTCAAGCATTGGGCCCCGTAATTGGAAACAAAAATTTATATTATTTAATATTTACAATTTATTGTATCCGTGCCTTTTTGTCCATAACCACTTCGTGGTAGTCATTGCCCTATTCCGCAGTGCGAACTCTTTACGAATCATATGATAACCTGACACTGTCTAACCTTTATAAATATGAAAGTGCTATAGTCCATATTGCAGACATTCTTCTTAAGAATGTCGACAAAGGCTGTATTAGCCCAAATGAATTAAAGCCTCTTCAGCGGCTGACTACTCCGAACATGTGTCGGAGCCTGTACCCGTACATGTCTCTCTGAGTAGTTGCTCCTTGTCTAAGCTAAATATCCATGAGAGACAACCCACATAATTATGAATAAATGTGAACGTGGTAAATGATAAATTGGCGAAAATAGTAAAGTTTTTGCAGAGCTTTAATATGAATAAAGAATTCCTGTCAAACCAAGCATAATTACTAATATTGTATAGTACAGCTCAGATAAGAACAGTTTGACTTACCTCAGAACCAGTATGTACCCGTTCTAGCTGAATAGCTTACCAAACGTATACCACCTGCCAGTTTATAACTGAAGTAGAAACAAACTGTGGTATTACATTCAGTCCCAATGATTAATTAATAAACACTTATAGCTAGACCACCTGTACCAAGCAATGCGAATCCTAACAAGTACTGTAACGTTGTCAGGAAAGAATGAAAGTCATCAGCATTTGAGTCAAGAACACGTTACCAAATTAGCATTTTTCTTGGTACAATCCGGCAAACTTGTTATTGTCGTAGGCCGCTGCTTGCTACCGACAGCCGGGGGGGGGGGGGTAACCCGACCAAAAACATGTAAACGAGACTGATGCCAAAATATAAAAATAAGAAGCAAAACAGGCAAGTCTATTTTTTTAATTATTGAAGCCAAACTTTCTAACACTTTCTGGATATTAAAATCAAAATTTGTTGGGCAATTCAGAAAAGAATGAAAGTCATTAGCTTTTAAGTCAAGAAAATGTAATCAAAATATACTTTTTATCAACTAGATTCTTAGTACAATTAGGCAGTCTTGTAACCTATTTACATAGGTTAGACGGAGACGGGTTAGCTCATGGATTATATAAAGTTTCAAATGCGGAATAGGATAACGACAACAAGGAAGGGTTCTAGACAAAGACTTTTTGTATTATTTGCCTTTGGCGCATGTAGGCTGTAAGTCTGGCCACTTGGTCAGCTTTTGGAGCTTAAATAGGGAGTTCAACTTCAAATGTTCTCGCCTTTTAAGAGAACAATAGTCCAAATGGAGTAAAATCTAAGCCTCGTAAAACACTTGAGTTGCAGCCAGCGGGGGTATCCTTTAATATGAGTCATAAGGACTTTACTTTTGCTTCTGTTGTGATATTCCTGCTTGCACTGCTTTGTCCATTTGAGATCGGAATCGACTTTTATTCATAAGGCCTGTTTACACGTTAAAAAGAAGATCAATACAAACGAGCAAGAATATACAAATGCGACAGAAGGAATATTTCAAGACAATGATATTGTTACTTTAATCACTTTATTGACGTCAGTAAGGCAATCAACTGAGCTGGCTCACTGCAAATGGATTCACATATCTACAAATTTGCAACATTTGGCTTTGATATCGATTCTGTACTTTTGGCGGATACTCTTTGGTCTTCGCAATGCAATTTTGTTATACATATGCTGCAAACGGTATCAAGTTCATACCGGTTTTATTTTGAAAATATCATGCACATGTACTTTTGATTTTCTAAAAAAGATAATTAAAAAAAATCACATTCGCGTTTGCAACTGATATTTATCTAATATCTAGGGTGGACCGCATCGCATCCAAGACAATTACAATAGATGGTAAGACGATTCCTAAGGACACAGTTATTGGCATTCCCATTTGGCACCTTCATCGTGATCCTAATAATTGGCCTGACCCGGAAAAGTTTGATCCAGAAAGGTTAGTTCTGATATATGTGTGTGATCATATTTTGAATAACGAGAGGAATTATATATATATATTTGATAAAATAGAAGCTTCGTATTTTCAAGACTAAATAAGAGTGTTATTGTGACCCACGCATGGTGTCAGGATATGGCTAATTCTTCACAGCATCGTCGTAGCAGTATGTCGGTCTTAATACAAGTGGCAAAAGTGTATTTTAAAAATTGAACGAGACGTATCTGTACGGCGAAGTTTGATTGTAATTCCACCGAGCTGAAAAAGTACACAGAGATCAAGTGAAATGTCGCGTGTGAGCCAAACATCAGCATTTAGAGTAGCATATGGACACAAAATAACATATCCGGGACTGGGTTTAAATGGTTGGCCCTTGATCTATACGTATTATTTCAGCTCGATGGAATTACAGTCAAACGTCGCCTAAGACGTAAGTCTCGTTAAATCTTAAATTTCACTTCACATCCATAGTACTACGAGATCCCCTGAGATCTTCCCAGTATAATATTCATATGACAAATCAAGGAAGAACCGGACACGTTTCGGGTCTCACCAATTTTTAAGTTCTCCTGCACCTTACCCTACATGTGCTAACCTTTGACAAATTCAAGTGATACCTCTATGTGCATTCATACGTGTATAACAAATCAAAAGTTTATAAATTTGTCCTAGTCTGATGAATCGCCTAGATTAGCCCCGTCCGAAAGAACCTTGGAAAAATAAGTCTTATTTTGTATCTCTTTACAGTAATATTTAGTGAATGTGCTGTCATTGACCATCATGCAGCTTATGAAATAACAGGCAGTAGTACTTTGGACAGACGCGCAGCACTTGTCGCGGCTGCCCTTGTACAATGGAGCGTGAATATACCCATATCCACTGCTGCATTGACAGGTGTTTGCTTGGTCCACCTACTCAATGCATCTCTCGACACAGCTATGTATGGCTTCTGTGTGATAACAAACAAAGTGATGTCACCCCGTATTTTTCTAGTACGATCTATATGCTCCTCTAAAACTGTAACTACACTAACAGCCGATCTGGTGCATAGGAAGTGGTTTCAATATATGCGTGTCTGGTCTTTATTGCTTCACTTTATCTTCTATTATACATTGCAACACGGACATTTATAAGGTCACTTTCTTAGTGTCTAACAAATTCAAAGTTTTCTTACGTTGGCTGTACAGCAAGCCTAACAATGTGACCAGTTTGTAGCTCAAATGTAGCAGTCCAAGAGTCTTTACAGGTAATGAAGAATAGAGATGTCATCACGGTAGCATTTGAGATACATCCCACAGCACCTTGGGGGGACGGTTTCTTATTAAATACTCCCCAGAAGAAAGCGTTTTATCAAAATATAATGAATATAATTACCGAAACGGTGGGTACCAAGCAGCATTAAAAATAATGACATTGCTGACCTGGCCGTGTTAACACCACTGTATTGTAAACGGCGATTGTGAAGTTCAGTTAGGAATCTTAACACATCACTTACAGATTGCAAAACTGAATTAACTTCCTGTGTACAGTAAAAACCTCGACTACGTGCGGATATAACTCCCATACTGTTTTTGTGTGGATGGTCTGCACGATGACATGATAATGTCGACAGCGTCTGTTCGAACGCCTTTGTTTGTGAGCGCTTGGCTGATAACTGGCATGCTATCAGTCGAGTTTCTTGCCCAGCGGCTGTGCCCACTGCGGTTCTTGCGGTAAGTGGAGACACCCTTTGGAAAGTATAAGTGCACTCGCTGTAAGCAGTTGAAGTAACTTGGTGAACCATGTTTGTGTACCCCGCATTGGTGTGAGAGAGTAGACTGGCACTCTTGCTGTTCCACCTTTTACAGAACGGCAGGTAACAGGCCGAAAGGGGGAAACGCAAATCCATTATAATGAGACCAGCCAAAAGCAAAAGCATCCACAAAGCAGACAAACATATCTTACCGCCATGATACATATTTCTCCAATTGGTAGTTCAGTCTAGAAGCAAACCGATCTATATCACATAGCCCCGAAATATCATTAAGCTTAATAAAATGTTGCCTGTCCAGCATCTACTCAATAAGATTATTAAAATGTCTCGACTCGTAGTCAGCGGTTACATTTGCAGAACCACAGAGGAAAGTTGGGTTTAAGTATAAACACCATTGTTTACACCACAGTCAGATCTCACGAGTTAGATCATTTAAATTACTGACTCAACTACCCATTTTCCTGATACATGTAACGGCTGTTGTATTGTCCGCCATGATTTGAATATGTTTGTGTGTTATATCACGACAAAATACATTGTTAAGTCAGAGACACAGCTAATAATTCGAAGTAGTTTATGTGAAAGTGGGTTTCGACGGGCGTCCACCGTCCCCTTGTCGATTTATCTCATTATACCCTTCCCCAGGAATGTTTTCTTGCACATGACTGGAATACCACAGAGTTTTGCTGTTGAATGACCGGTTTAAAAGGCATGTCAGTGTTACCACAGAGATTTTCTGTTGAATGACTGGTTTAAAAGGCATGTCAGTGTTATCATCCCACTATTGTAGGCCTTGCCGTGTTATATCTCACTTTCATTTTGCTATCAAAATTCCCATGTTCTAGAGCAATTGTTACTTTTTTGTCAATTACAAGTCTTTTATAAAACATGCATGCATATAAGGGCCAAGGCTCACTTGCCACTAAATTACCGACTAACATCGAAAAGTCGCGAATTCAGTTTGCCTGCATTGCAACAAGCCATAAATGCTTTATTTTCAAAGCTTTGCGTGATGTTAAATAATTGTCATATTGACTGAATTTAAGACGGATCCTAGAAACTCAATCTGTGTAGGTGTATACTCACATTTCACAGGTTGAGCAGTTATCCGAAGTTCATCAAGCAGAATACAAGCTGTGCGCATACTATCAGCACATTGGGCAGCAGATTCTTTTATAAGTAGACTGTCATCACTGTGGGTAACACAGGTAAAACCTTGTCGTAAGGGAGAAAAACTGGTTTCATGAGTTTGATAAAAATGCAAGGGGCTGAAGAAAAACCTTGTGGCATGCATGCCACACAAACCGAATGAAATTCTGTCTGCTTCCGTTACAGAACATGAAAACATGTGTCTTTAAAGTTAGCTGAAATGTAAAAAACAGTCCTTTACACTGATAGCATTCTTAACAGTCTCTATTTTTAAGTGATGATTTTCAAGATGTTCATAGAGCGATCAAAGTTAAATTATAATTCTGTGAGAACCAGTTTTTTTCTGCCTCATAAACATATCAGACACATACTCCCCGAAAGAGTGATCAGTTTGTTTGATAGCGCCGGTGTCTAATAACTCTTGCAGCTCCAAGTGTAAGTTTTTTCCTCAGTCATGCTAAATTGAATGGATCTTGGTACGCAATTTTGAAACAGCTCAACACTGTAATGTAGGTGCACTTCTTGCACTGTCCTCAGGATAAATTAATACCCTCTTTTCCATTTAGTTAGGCACAGGGTAATTTTCCAAGCATGGATTTATCACCGTTATGAGTTAAATATTCATCACTGACAATGTCCAAACCTTGTTCTGACAATTCAGGACAAGTTGGTTTACATATAGCAGTATTATTCATATCTTGGACTCCGACTTCTCCGATTGTGGTGGTATTTGCGTTGCTTTAAAAAACGCCCACTGTTGTGGTTGTTACGTCGCTTTGATGCTCGTGGCTTCCTGAGTAACCACCGTGAACATGTTTATTCCTGCATTGCAAGTGGTTATCTGTGTAAGAGCCTGTGACGGTGTTGCCGACCCTTTGAGCTTTCATTTATATCTTTGATCTGTTTGGTTAGATTGACTCTAAACAAGTACATAGTCACCGGGGTACGAGGAAACCACAGTCGTTTAAACTGTTCCGCCATATCTGGTTTTATCAGCTCTCATGGTTCCTGGGAAAATTCAGTGAATGTAAATTGCATTATTTGAAACAGGTCCGTGGCCTTGTTCCAACATTCACAGCACTGTGGACCCCGTTCTGCCCGTCCATGATACCTGGCGTGAAAATGGTAGCTATATGTGGTTTCATGGCTGAAACGAAGTCATGACAAGTTGTTTGCATGCTTTGCACTTGTTTCGAATTCTGTTTATGCACCTGCAGCATTAGCGCCATTAACTGTGGCATTTTGACTGAAACGAAGTCATGACAAGTTGTTTGCATGCTTTGCACTTGTTTCGAATTCTGTTTATGCACCTGCAGCATTAGCGCCATTAACTGTGGCATTTTGACGTCTGCCGACTCTGGCATTTTGGAGCGTTGCGTGTGCCTATTGGTGTGTCTGAATCTTTACGTAAAGATTTGCCGAAATTCTTGGTCTGGTCATATTGCCATTGTTCTCAGCAACCGTTCCACTTTCAGCATCACGCCGCCGCGCCTTGATATTGCTCACATTAGGTCCGTGTCCGTCCATATCTTCCAGTGTACGGCCTAATATGTACTCCCGTACCTTTGGAGTTTGCAAATCTCTGTTATTCATCGTTCGCCAGTGGAGATGTATGAAATGCACGGCACCAGCTGTTGCCTTCTGAATCAGTTAAATGTCACGAAGATGCATATATGCTATGCCTAAGGTTTCTCTTGTAAGAGTGTGACGCGCAGGCAACTAAACGCTGGTGCTCCGCGGCTCCAAAGCTCTCTATAAAATCAAGAAAACTCAGTATCTCGTAGTGGTCACTTTCGAGATCCGCAGGCCAAGAAAGTTTGACAAATCCAATTTTTCTTTCTCAAAGAAAAATTGACCACTGATGTTTGGCTCATATGCGCCAACTTAGGGGATCTCGTAGTACTATGGCAGTGAGGTGGAATCCGTCTAGGTCTATTTATTATGAACTGTTCCTCAAAACCATGTAGTTTCTGGCATGCATTGTTCTTGCAAGCACCTGATTTTAATTTTTATACAGAGTCTCGAATACTAGCCTATCATACCAGGATACGGATTCCCTCTGTACAAACAATTAACTGGTAAATGATACAATTTTCAAATCTACAAAGCAGAATGGTTCTCAGGACAAGTATATACTGTTGTGGGTACTTCATACCAGACACAACAGAGTTGCACAATGGTACAATGGTACAATGCATGGTCTTCACTCTCAGAACAGCAGAACATTTGTAAAGACTAATGTGTTCTATTTTCTAGCCAAAAAAAACCCCAGAACCCTATTCCGGTTTGATAACAAATCGTAGTTAGGTTCCCATAACATAGCACCTTTCCAGAAGCCTTGCTAGTTCTTCAGAGACCTAGAAATTTTGACAAAAATGTTTTCATGTTTCTGTGGACCTTCAAGTGGTCTTATGGGAACCGCTATAGGTTCTTTTTGGAAACACCAAGGAGACACCCTCAATGAATAATTCACTGAAATCCTAGTGGATGCCTTGAAACCTGATGACAGAAGTGTGTCAAAATAATTCGTGACCATTTCGCATAAAATTATGGAATGGAATTCATCCACACATGCTCATTCAGCTTCGTTGTTCATTGTGTCTTATGTTATTAAGTAATACATAGATTTGTAATCTGCAATTAAAAACTCAGAATCATTAGTAATAACATCGGGCAGCAAAATTGCAATAAACCATCCCTAAAACATGAACATCATTCTCATTTCCTGAAATGTGTTTAAAACTGTTCAAGCAAATATCTACCAATTTATTTTGAACAAATCTGTGCCAAAAATTAAAAATAAAGTTATGCATCAAAGTATTCCTAAAGGTGGACTAAAATTATTACATTTTCGTACTCAAGTTGCAGCTCTTAAACTGAATTGGCTTAAAAGTCTGTTTGGTGATAATAATGCTAAATGGAAAGCTGTGTTACAACATTTTGTGCCAGATATAGAGATTAAAGATTTATTCCTAAGTAGGTGTCATATACATACAATACATTTTAAAGCCTTACCTCTCTTTATATAGATGTACTTGATGCCTGGAAGAATTATCGTAGTATTTTTTGAACCAATAACTGTTCGAGATATATACAATGGATATTTCTAACTGAAGATGCGTTGTACATAAAATATAATTTAAGAACAAATTGTTTCAAATATCTAGCCTTACGGCTGTCAATACCTGGTCATTGGAAACATATGTTATCTAACAATAGAATTAGAAACACAAGCCCATCAAATGTTCCTATCTTTAGAATAAAAGGTCAATTGAAATCGGTTTGTGAGATAAGTTGTGCCAAATTTTACTGGGGTCTAATAGATTTTACCATGAAAGACGTACCTACTTGTATAAATACATGGCAAGTAAAGTTAAATTTCGAATCTTCAAAATGGCACCAAATTTTCAATCTTTCATCTAAAGGCACTATGGAAAGTGAGATTCAAGCATTCCAGTTTTTCTCTATTGCATAGTTTTGTGGTACATAATTCTAGGTTGTTTAAGATGGGCTTAGTGGATTCTGAGTCATATGATCACTGTGCCAATAAGGCCACAATTATTCATCGCTTTGGGGATTGTCATACAATTCAGGAATTTTGGACTAGTTTCCAAGATTGGTGGAATCTTCTTCATCCATTTCATACAATAACACTGTCAGCTGAATTATTTATTTTTGGTTATTACTTTTCACCAAGTAAGTATTCGCTAAATAAAAATTTCTCCTATTGGCTAAATTTTTCATTCATCGAGAATTATGTACAAAAAAAAGTATTTCATCTGTAGCATTTTTGAAGTTTTCGAAATATAAAATAGCAATTGAGGAACACATTTTATACTCTCAAGGTAAACAGGAATTATTTGCGAGCAGGTGGTCCAGTATCGTGAACTCGTTTGATAAGGTTATTTTATACATTGACAGGAGTGTCTATGTTCTTTTGTAGATTAATGTGTCGCTAAATTTTCATACACTCTGTTTCATGATCTTTGATTGCCAAGGTATATGTAAACTTTTGTCAATCACATACCCTGTAATGTATCTATATAGTGTCTGAATTCTCCTCATGTCATGCCCACAATTGTAATGTAACTTGTATCAAAAATCAATAAAGAACAATTTTTTTTATAAAAAATATTCTAATTTCCGGAGGTTCACATATACATGCGAATATGTTTGTGTATCTGAGAAAAATACACGACTGTTGTCTGTATAATTATGTATAATAAGTCGTATCTGCTGCCTATTTGCAGGTTTAGCCAAGAAAGTAAGGCATCCCGACACCCGTTTTGCTACATGCCATTTGGCATGGGCCCACGCAACTGCATTGCCATGCGTTTGGCACAGATGGAAATCAAAGTAGCCCTTGTGCATCTGTTGAGAAAGTACAAGTTCAGGCCCTGCCCAGAAACTCAGGTATGAATCATTTTCTTTGAAAAACTATAAGATGCTTTTTCTGCTTGACAAATTGATAGTCACGACAGCAATAGCCCAACTTCACTAAAAGAAGTATAACCACTGAGATTTGACAAGATCGAAAATGCTAAGTCAATTTTATTCTGTGCAAATGATCTCACATTGCTTCTATTTGCACTGAACAAACCCTTGAAGTACATACAGAGATGGTCCTTATACAACGACAGCAGTAATGCCACATCACCAAAAAAAAAAACTAAGAACGCGGAGTGTATTACACGTGCACAGCCAATTATGGCACATCGCACATTAATTTTTAGGGCTACAGCACTTTGCATAGAAAATACGATTTTGCTCCAAACACATCTTTAGATGCTCAATACTTCTCATTAGAGACAATATAAGCTATAGATATACTAAAAGTGTGCATTAAGATTACGCTCTGAAAGATCTGTGTAGATGGAATTTTAATCGTTTGATTTAAACCCTTAAATGTTACCTGGGTTTGCCGAAAAAGAAAAACAATAGCACAAATGCTAAAAGAGGGAAACATTAATTTTTGATTGGAAATGAAATAGTACACCTCTGGCAGCAAAACTGTTTGTTAATCTTTCTTTTAATTTTAGATGAGGGTTTAATTCTGAAATTTACAGGATGTTCAAATTAAAGTCTTAATTGTAGAACGTGTAAAAAATTTTAACAGCAATAGCATTAGCTAATCGCATTTTCAACGACTTAAGATACGGTTTTGGATCCGGTTATGTGTTCTTTTATCTGATTTCAAAAAGTAAACCTGAATTTATGTTTAAAATGTTGTTTTAAATTCTGTTCCAAATTTAAGAATTTTAATTAGAATTTAATACCATCAATAGCGATACTGAAATTTTATGTTTAGTACCGGAACCAAACCTATACTAATATTTTATAATTAGTACCGGAAGCAAACTTCATATTATCTGTTCTTCCACAATATGTATACTTTTTTGGGGGGGGTGTTAGATTGTAACCATAGACTTATGATTGGGAGTCAAACTGTATACCACGCTTAGCATTGTTGTGTGAGTCTATCACCGTTGGCTTGAGGTTTTTTGTTTTTTGTTTTTTTTTTTTTTTTTTTTGTTTTGTTATTGTTTTTTGTTTTTTCTGTTTTTTTTTTCATGTCTGTGTGCCAACACAGACATACTGTTTTTCTAGGAATTCTTTATTTGTTTTTTTCCTTTCTTCTTTCTTTCTTTCTTTCTTTCTTTCTTTCTTTCTTTCTTTCTTTCTTTCTTTCTTTCTTTCTTTTACAGGCAAATTTGTCCGACATTTCATTTGAAAAGTATGACACGCAGAATCTCCAAACTTGGCACAATTATATTTCTTTGGATGAAGTCTGGCCTTTTTATAATGAGAGGTCATGCTTTTCAAAATTATGCGAATGAGGGCTAATTAAAGTTTTAAATCTTCAATATCTTATGTACTATAGTAGATGTGGTTCCGAGTGTATATGAATTCGATCATAGCCAGGTAAAGGTCATCTCAAAGGTCAAGGTCATGTCAAGGTCAAAGGTCAATATTAAGCTAAAATGTCATTTTTGAGGTCAAGGTTCACTTCAGGTAGAGGTCATCTCAAGGTCAAAGGTCCTTTCAAGGCCACTGGCCAGTTTCGATGGTTGCTTTCTTCTTGCCATAACTATTTATCCAATTTTGATCATGTTGGGCTCAAACTGCAGCTATTGTACACTGCACATTTTTGAAACTTACATTTGACTCAAATTGTAGGTATTGCAACACTGTACGTTTTTATGAGAACATACAACCTCAAAAAGGCAAAGATCAAGGTCATTTGGCCCTTTGAAAGTTTCATCTTGTCAAAACTTGGTCAATTTTCATCCGATTTGGTTCATGTTGGGCTTAAAATTGTGGATATTGTAACACTATGCAGTGTATATGTGACCTGTAGAGGGCAAAGGTCAAGGTCATTTGGACTTTGAAATTTGCATCCAGGCATAGGCTTAAAGTGATGTGAAGTACCATAGGATAAAAGTTGTGGCACATAATATTTACAACTTTTGAAGGCACACAGACAGATTTGCTTTGAAGCAAATCTTCTTTTCTAGTTTTTGTTTGTATTTTTGTTCTGTTTGTCTTTTTTGTGTGTGTGTGTGGGGGGGGGTTTGTGGGTTTTTTTTTTGGTTTTGTTTTGTTTTGTATTTTTTTGGGGGGGGTTGTTGTTTGTTTTGGGTTTTTTTCTGTAAATGAACATAGATTCGTAAACTAGCATTAGGTATTATTTTTTCCCCAAAGTAAACAGTTTTATTCCGCTGCTCAGGTCATTAATAAGGATGACCAAATGCTAGTCCTTTAAACTCTGTCATAACTTTGGCTACACAGTTACTAACAATATGGCAGTTTTCGTCAGTCACCCGTGAAATAATCCGCTCAATTGAAAAAAAACACGTCCAGTAAGGCTTTGACTGTGAATGGTTATTTAAACATCACCATTAGTGACCACATCGAACAGCCAATTTACTGATTGACTTCAAAAACTTCGTACGGACAGAGGGACGCTTTTCCGTCTTAAAGTTTTGCATAGAAGAAAACATGTCACAGTGAAACTATTTGGCGTAGAAAAAATCAGTTTGTTCTTTTTATCAAATCAATTTGATCAGAACAACAAATATACTGTATTTGACCCGATGATCTGTTCAAATCGATTTGGCCATGCCTTTAAATATTAGTCGTCTAAATTAAATATGAGTCACCTGATCAAATATTAAATCATTTGATTAAATGCTGAATAAAACAAGCAACGGCGTTCCATAACATATATATATATATATATATATATATATATATATATATATATATATATATATATATATATATATATATATATATATATATACATGTCTTCAGTGGTTTATGGGCAATTATAGACTGCCCACAAAAAATTTACAATAGAATAGGTCTTACAGCCGGTTTGTGGGTCATGCCCATTTTCTGAGCAGTATATACCAAGTATAGCTTACCACAATTTCTGGGCAGTAATAGCTTCTATAATATCTGGGCAGATTTGCTAATTTGTACGATTCCGAAACCCCCAGGTAACGATTTGAATTTAAGGCAAACATGGTCATTTTTCAACTGCCGATAAATTGAACAACTGCCCACAAGACGGTCTGTGGATTACAATTCTGCCCATAAACCACCCAAGACATAACTATATATGTATATATATATATATATATATATATATATATATATATATATATATATATATATATATATATATATATATATATATATATATATATATATATATATACGCAACTATCTTATCTTAAACATTAATTATATGTAGTAAATCTTCCAAAGAGATCAGATATGAGGACCAGACGTTGAGAATGTAGGAGAACAACTGAGTAAAACCCGACGTCTGGGACGTGTGCTACAACTGGCTGTGTCAGCACAACGTACTTTCTCTGTAAATACATAGATCTGTGTTGTGTTTTGTTTCCCTTAGATCCCGCTCCAGTTCAGGCCAATGCATTCACTTGTACCGGAAAGAGGAGTTACTCTTAAGATACATGAGAGAAGGTAAATACATCTGTCCAATAACGTGATCAAGGAGAATGGAAAGCTGTACGACAATTAGCAGTGGAGCCAAAGCTGACAAATGTGAAAAATCACCACAGGCGTCGTAATTTTGTGCCCTGCAGGTTCCCAATGAAGGGTGTTAACGAGCCAGGAACACGGTTTTGCGAACGTTGCAGCTCCTAAGGCCATGGTCGCAACCAAGAAGAATACATAAACATTTAATTTTATAAATGTGGCATGTCATTTCCGCTAGCGCTGCGATCAAGTTCAGTCATATACCAGTCTATTTTATTAGCTTATACGTCTGTAATAGCGTCTTGTTTTTCAGCGGATGCAGGCTCACCCTTTGTCAGGGCGTTTAATTGCAACGTTTAAAGTCTTTTGGAAGTAATAACATCTCTCTCTAAATATGGGAAACAATCCCCCAATTCATGCTTTCTCGAACATGTTCTACTTACGTGTATAATAATCGTAAAGAACATCCTCCAAGGAAAACATTTGGGCCAATTTTGCACCACCCCAAAACATGCATGTTCGCTTCTTTAATTAATGGTCAGGAGAACTGTCTAGTATTGTGTTTAACTATTTGATCAGACTCATATACAAGCTGAGTGTTCAGGGTAGAAAATGTAGATGCCCTACATTGTCTCTTCACTGAAAACTCATTTACGGAAGGGTTATGTGTAAATCAATGTCCAGCACAGAACCCAAGGCCGCCGCATGCCAAGTGTCGTCATTTACGTGCAATTCGTCCATTTGACAAGTTGTCAGGTAAGCCATGCACCAAGGCTGTTCGCAAGGTATTGCCGCTCTGGCTGCTAACGAATATGTTAAATTATTTCATGACTATACGTTTGCACTTTTATTTACCGGGTGAAATAGGTCGTGCGAAATTGGCCTAAATTGCTTCCATGGAGGTCGAAAATATCTGGTTAACCACTAAAATAGTGGAAAAAAAACTTGAACTGTGGGAATATTTGCCCTAATCTATCATATTTTACTAATTAAAATAAATGAAAATTCACATGGACTTCTTACCACCATTTAGTCAAGAGAGCCCTTCAGTTGTGCCCGTTTTAGAAAAACGTATTTGTTTAAGTCTTACTTTCCTTTTAGTGCTGACTTTTCGGCAGTAGTACTTCTGTATTTTGTTTTATGGTGGAGGATTGTCACAATGTATAATTTTGCTATTTCAATCCGACTTTAATCGCTGTTGTGATATTGACATTACTATTTAATTTTCATTCCCTTTCTAAGGGCATGGTCATGATGAAATGGAATAAAAAAAAAAACTGAAAAATATTTGCTTGACAGTTTTTCTCTCTGTGTGTCTTCAAAATCTGAATATTTAAAAAGGGCTCTAAATATTCCCCTTTATATCTACATACCAAATGTGATGGAGAGGCAAAAAGCAAACCTCGCACAAAATGAAACAGCATTAGGGGTTGCTGTGGAAAATTTTCTGGTTTCTGCCAATAATCGTGAATGGGATTTCTAGCCAGGAAAATATTTATAATATTGGAAATCGAATAGTCCATCAACATACAATTTCAACAATCCTGCAGTTAAAGCTGAGAGTAAGGTGTCAAAAATATGATAAACAAGTTTTATCCATCATATTACATATAAGACATACAGACTTCATATGACATGATGGCATGTTAGATGCTTCTTCTCATAATCTTTTGACAGTGACCTGGTGTTGTCCCTCTTATCAGGGTAGGTCGGTCTCCCATTACATGAGTTTAATGAATTCCGTATACTTCAGGGTAATGAATCCCAAAGGTTGACAGTAGATGGAAAAAAGAGAGGGAGAATGATACAGTTCGACTTGGGAAAGAGGGAATAATAAATGGATCACGTGGCCGCATGTCATAAGCCGTTTGGATATGTACTGTAGCTGTAGGCCGAATACCACACAAGTAATCAGGTGTCAATCTATTGGCTCTCTTATATATTGATTTTAACTTTTGATGCTTCCGTCTTTTGTAAATGTTTCCCATCCAGTTTTTTCATATAATTTATCTACAGGTGTACGTTTCAGTACCCCAATGACAACACAAGATATCTCCAACTGAGCTCTTTCTAATGCTAATTCTTTGGTGTCAGTACACCCATCCTAGACAGTACTTCAGTATTCGAATAATGGTCTAATATAAAAATTATATATATTTTCGAAAGCTGACCGCTGCAACGAATATAGTTAACCTTGAAAAACATGGATCAATTTGTACCTTTAAGAGTAAGTGTTTTATATATGCATATTCCAAGTTCGATCCCTTTTAAAGGTTATATCCAAGATGTTTATGACAATCTACAATCTTAACTTCTACATTATTAAAATAAAGTTGGGAGTGAACATTCTGGTGCTTTCTAAATATAACCATTGATTCTGTTTGGGTGGGAGTGAATGGGACTAACCATCGTCTAGACTATTCACTTACAGACACCATTGGGGTTTTAAGAAATGAATAATAATAAGTAATAATAATTTAAGTCATCAGCAGCACTGGCTGGATTAACTACATCAACATACAAAGTTGTATTTTAAGCAAATAACATAATATCCTACTTGACCACATTAATAATATCATAAATATATATTTTTTAAAAAGTGGACCAAGGACAGAGCCCTGTGGCACACCTGCTTTTTGTGAACCTCGTCTACAAAACTGTCCCTCTATGGCCACTCTCTGGGGACCACCACGAAGGTAATCTCTTAACCAGTCTAGCAATTCACCACAAATACTAAAAGAATGAAGTTTTGATATCACACCTCGATGCCGAACCTTATCAAATTTTTGCTTGTCTATCACAAAAGACGACTTGCACATATTTTCGATCATCAACAGCTTTAGAAAAAACACGATGAAGCTAAACCAGTTGATTAGCAGTAAAATCATTCGGCAAAAAGCTGGATTGTTGGTAACTGAATACGAGGGAATCTCTGCAAAAGTTAAATATATGCTTTAATTCTGCTCTTTCAAATACTTTCCCTGCACAGTTTAACAAGGAAATTGGTCTATAGTTTTCGTAAAAAATAGGCATATGTGCAGATGTGAACTGGTTTCATTATATTAATGGTCCAAGTTGAAGAATGTAGTATCCTACTGGAAAATTATGTCAAAAAAGGTCTTTTTGACCCATTGCAATGGCAATCAAAATGTCTTCTTATTCCACCAACTTTCAGTTGGCTTTACCATTTCATCAAATTGATCCCGAAGATTTTAAAACTCTATTAATAATCGAGCCTTTCTATATGTGTATATATATATATATATATATATATATATATATATATATGTATGCCAATTGAAGCAGTTATTTTCTTTTGTCGGCATGAAAAGTCAATAATTTTTTATCGGCCCTCAACGTATGGTTCCAGTCAATTCCTCAGTGCCTCAGAACAAACAATTAACTGCACACCTTTGTTTATTACCTGTGCTGTAAAAGACTAAGGAGGCTCTCCACTGCTACCAGTACCTTAATTTTCTATTTTCCACTATATTGAGTCATGAATAGTCTGTTCTAAACGAATGCCTCTCAAATCATTATTTTAAGATTATGCTGATAGCTCCTTTTTGATAACCAACAAATCATCTCCATTTTGTATCAATCTCCATCTAGCCTCAGTGAGTTTTCAAGCCTTATCAATTTGATGCTGTAAATAATTGATGAATAAAATTATGTTACTTGGTGTGCATCATTACGTTTTGAGATACATCAGTAACTTTAAATATAATTGATAAAATTAAAGGTAGTGTTGTCTACAATTCTCATTGGCTATCCACAGGCTCCTATTCCTTTATTTTGCATATCCTTCCATGAAGGCTTGTGTAAATTAGGTGTTGTAGGCTGTTCACATACAATGCCCCCAAAAGTATTGTTTCAAATACTGCAATCTGTCATTCATGGTACCTGTAAACCCGAGATTAAGCTCAAATCTCCTTTCTCGATTTCATCTGAACTTTCTCCATTTTGTATCAACCTACATCTGGCCCCCCACTGAGTTCTTCAAGCCTTCTGAAATTGATGCTGTAGATAATAAATTGATAAAATGTTTCCAATCGGTCTGCATCATTACCTTTTCAGAAACGATTATAAATTAATACATAATTGACATGCATAAAAGGCAGAAGGGGCTTCAGTTTGTATTCCCGATTTCCTATGTGTTAATTAGGTGTTGTATATTGTTAACATACAATACCCACAAAATTATTGTTTAAAATACTACATTTTGTCCTTCATTCCATTTTGTAAACCTCAGGTTAAGCTGAAAGCTCCTTTCCCGATAACGGCCAAACTGTTTCCATTTTGTATCTATACACATCTGGCCCCAGGGTATTTCCAAGCCATACGGAATTCATGGCTGTAAAGCATAACATTTTAGAATGCTCCGAAATAGTCACCATGCTTGGTTGGAAACATATCCATAGATTTTTTTTGTAATTTGATAATCATGAAGGGTGAAATTAGCTGGGTCCCTGCTGGCTTCAGCACCTTTTTTTCCCTATTTTCCACAATAATGAGTCATAATTTGTGGGTTTTATACTAAAGTCTCCCAAATCATTATTTGATATACCACATTGTGCCCTCCATAGTCGTATGTAAACCTCAGATTATACTGATAGCTCCCTTTTTGAGAACAGCTGAATACAAAACAGCTAGAGAAACCTATCAGCACTTTATTTGTTGTATATCCATAGAAATGTAAGATAGAGAGTTATACCAATTACATGCCAGGATTTTTTCTTCCTTTTTCTTCCTGTAAATCTTCGCAGTGTACATGCATGGATGAGTACGCACCTGTATGGCAAAGGGTTACATAATGGCTTACAAGCACTAGTGGGTTCTGTCTGGCAGCCCATGGGAAGTGACGTCATTTCTGGGTATGTACCTGGAAGATCATAGTGAGGCACAAAAAAAACACTAAAAGGAAAAGAAATGCAATGGCTTTCACTTTCTGAAAGACTCCATGCTATTAGCTCGTTAAAATCAGGTCTGGATCAGCATTAACCTCTCGCATAGATGCTGCAGTCATGTGTGCTGGTTTTGATAAAGTGTGGTAACTGGAGGTCTCCCATGGTGTGGGCAGTCACCAGGTAACTGGGCTTTGGCGTATCTCCTATTATGGCTTGAAATTGTGAACTGAGATTACCCTATAGTAACCTAGTGAAGTGACACCGACTTAGTCCAAATTTAAAATGCAAATGAAGTGGAGTCTTTAAGAACCTGAAAGGCACTGCAATTTTTTCTTTTAGTGCAGTCTTTTTAATGCCACACTTCGTTCTTCCAGGTGTATACCAAAAAATGAGGTCACCCATTTTGCGCGGCAAGGCAGAACCCACTCGTGCTTCTAAGCCATTATGTAACCCTTTGCTATACAGGTGAGTGCTCAATAATGCGTGTACGCCAGGGAAATTTAATGGACAAAAAACCCTATGATGTAGTTATTTTAACCCCTTGTCTTACGTTTCTATGGATACACGACTAATAAAATACTGATGCAGGTTTCTTTTGCTGTTCAGTGTATCAACCTTTATCTGGCCACAATGTGTTTTCAAACCTATTAAAATTGATGCTGCAAATGATTAATTAATAAAATTTGTCTTATTGGTCTGCATCATTAGTTTTACAGATTCATCATAACTTTATACATTATTGATCAGCATAAAAGGTAGAATATACTTTATTTTGAAACGGCTGTCCACTGTCTTCAGTTTCTTCTTTCATATTTCCGTCTAAGATTGGTCACTGAAATTAGGTGCATTAGGTTGTTAACATATAATACCCTCAAAATTACCGTTTCAAATACAACATTCGGTCCTCCATTGTAATCTATAAATCATAGATTAAGCTCAAAGCTCCTTTCTCAATTACAGCTCAATTGTCTCACTTTGGTCTCAACATGTATCTGACTCCAGAAGTGTTTCAATCCTCATTAAATCTATGGATGTTAAGAATAACTCTTTAAAATCATTCCAAATAGTATCCAAGTGTGGTTTTAAACAAATCCATGGCCTTTTTTGTATTTTTATCGGAATAAAAGTTGAAAGTGTTTTCATTTTGTACTGGCTCCTAACCGTTCCTAACACCCTCATTTCCAATTTTCCACAATAAGGATGCATAAATGGTGGGTTCTCCACGAATGGTTCTCCAATGACTATTTAAGATACACCATTTTATTTTCTCCATAATAGTATGTAAACCTCAGCTCTTTCTGATAATTCCTTTGTCGATAACAGCTAAATTGTCTCGATTTAATACCAATTTACATTTGGCCGCATCGAGCGTTGAAGTTTCATGAAAGTGATATTGTCAATAATTAATGAATAAAATCCCTCTTAATTGGTCAATATCTTTATCTTTTAAGATACATAAATACATAAATACATAAATACATAAAATACATCAATAGCTTAATACATAATTGATAAGCATAAAAGATAGAATTGTTGTCATTTTGTATTTGCAGGCATCTTCAGGGGCCTTTGAAGCCTCAATAAACGATGGCTGTCCTAGAAGAAGTATTCAAACAGTCTCCCCGTGTGGGTGGAAAGAATTCCATAGCTTTATTTCTATTTTGGTTTGAATAAAAAGTGAATTTGTCTTCATTAGGTACTAGCTCCCCACTGGCTCCATAACTTTCATTTCCTATTTTCTACTAGAATGGGTCTTAAATAGTAGGCTTATATGAATTTCTCCAAAACTATTCGAGATACAATATTCTGCCCTCCATATAACATGTAAACCTGACATGATACTGACAGTTCCATTTTTAATACAGTTAATTTGTCTCCATTTTGTATCAACTTTCATCTTGCCACTGTGAGTTTCAGGCCTCATAAAATTGATACTGTAACTAATACATGAATAAAATGTTTAAAATTGGTATCCATAATTACCTTTTCAGATACATCAATAACTTAATACATTGTTGATAACCATAGGAGGTAGAATTGTCCTCATTCTGTATTGGCTTTCTGCTGGCTCCAGTTACTTCCTTTCCTGTTTCCTTCCATTAAATGTCATTGAAATTAGGTGTTGCTGGTTTTTTACATACAATACATTCAAAATTATATTTTGAAATACTAAATTCTCTCTTACATCATATACGGTGACTCTAAGATTAAGGTCAAACTCCTACCTCAAATAGAGCCAAACGGTCTCCATTTGGTATCAACATACATCTGACTCCAGGGATTATCAAAACTCCATTAAATTGAAGGCTGTGAAGAATAACCAATTAAGTTCTTTCCAACTAGTCTCCATGTATTTTTGAGAGCAAATCAATACTGTGTTCTTATATTTTGATAAGGATTAAAGGTTGAACTGTATTAAATTAGTACTGGCTTCCCACTGGCTCTTGCAACTCCATTTCTTATTTACCTCATAATGATTCATAACTGTTGGATTTTACACACATGCATCAAAAATCCCTACTTAAAAGAAAAGAACTAGTGTTTGCAGTTAATGATGAATATTTCTAAGGTTGAGAGGACCGGTTTAAAACCACCTGTTGCCTTTCCTGGGTGACTGCCTGTCTCAAGTCAGGAGTGAAATTTGTTTCTTCACATTGGTATTGGAAGAGAAATGTTGATGCCTTGGCAAGTCTGGAATCTCTTTGCTGTCATTGTTGGGTTTGGAATTAATGAATGTGGATCATGTTTTTCTGTACTATTTGAAAATTACTTCATTGGCTATGTTGTGCTGTGGGCTTTGTTCTCCGACTCATAGTTATAGTGGAGGTAGAGTATGTTTATAATGTTCCAGGTTCATAAATATCACAAAAACGATGTAGGCCTACTTTACTCTTTTGCTGTAAAATTAGCTGACTGACAAGTCAGGAGAACTAAAAGGTGATAGGCCTAACAGGTCTCTTTATTTTTGGCAGAAGTAATGAAATTTGTGTTTGGGGTGGTTAGGCCTATACATTTTGGAAAAGAACTAGTGTTTGCAGTTAATGATGAATATTTCTAAGGTTGAAAGGACCGGTTTAAAACCACAAGTTGCCTTTCCTGGGTGACTGCCTGTCTCAAGTCAGGAGTGAAATTTGTTTCTTCACATTGGTATTGGAAGAGAAATGTTGATGCTTTGGCAAGTCTGGAATCTCTTTGCTGCCATTGTTGGGTTTGGAATTAATGAATGTGGATCCTGTTTTTCTGTACTACTTGAAATACAACATTCTGCCCACCATCGTAGTATACAAACCACGGATTATACCTGTGGTTACCTTGTCAATCACAACTAAATCTCTCCATTTTGTATCAACTGACATCTGGCCCCAGTAAGTTTTCAAGCTTCACAAAATTGAGGCTGCGAATAATTAGTAAATAATATTATTCTATTTTGGTATTTAGCTTTTTAAGATACATCAATAGCTTGATATATAATTTATTGACATAAAATTTTAAGGAGTCTTCATTTTGTATTGGCTGTCCCCTGGCTCCATACACCTCATTTGCCATTTTTTTCTATCACGGGTAATTTGTAATTAGTTGTCGTTGTTTGTTCACACACAGTACTATCGAAAGTACGGTTACAAATACTACACTTATGTCCTACGTTGAACTTTTTAATCCTTAGAATAAGCTAAAGGCTCCTTTTCCAATTACAGCCAAACTGTCTCCATTTGGTATCAATATACATCCGGCTCCATTGGTTTTCCATACCTCATGAAATCGATGGCTGTGAAGAATAATCGTAAGAATCATTCCAAATAGATTCCATGTGTGGCTGGAAACAAATCCATAGTTTTTTTTTCTATTTTGATAAGCATAAAAATGTTAAACTGACTTCATTTTGTGCTCGCTCCGCACTGGCTCCAGCACCTTCATTCCCATTTTCCACTTTAATGAGTCCTAAATAGTAGGTTCTTCATTAATGCCTCCTTAATCTTTTTTGCGATACAACATTTCACTCCATAAAAGTATGCAATTCTTAGATAATACTGACTGCTCCATTATTGATTAAAGGTAAATAGTCTCCATTTGGTATCATCCCACATCTGGCCCAGCTTAGTCTTCAAAACTAATAATGTTGAAAATGATAAATAAATGGAATTTTTGAAGTTTGAAGTTTGAAGTTTATTATGACGAATAGTACATCAAATATTTACAACAGCCACATAGGAGATAGAAACCCAAGTGGGCTTATATAATCTCTTGTTACAAAATGCATTACATAACTGTTTAATAATTGGTTTCTGGCAGAGAATAATTAAATAAAGTATGGCTTGATAGTAACACTAAACATAACTATAAGACAGTATACCACTCAAGCATAACAAATCTAAGACATGCAAGAAATTAAGTAACCCTTAAGTTTTGATTTAAATACATGAAGAGAAGGTGAACATCTGATGTTGTTTGGAATGCTGTTCCATACTAGAGCTCCATGATATTTGATAGAGAAATTACACAGGTTTGTTCTGGATCTGGGTACATAAAGATTAGATGATTGCCTAGTCGAATAAGAATGTATATCAGAGGTAAATTGTAATAGATTATGGAGAATTAGAGGCATGATGTTGTTTATAGCTTTGAAAATGAACAAGGCTGTAGCATACCTATTGAGTTGGTCAAATCTTAAAAGTCTAAGGTTGACAAAAATAGGATAAGTGTGTGCATTGAATTCAGAATTGCTGATTATTCTAACTAGTTTCTTTTGAATTTTTGCAAGTTTATCTAAATTAGATGGGTAATTGGCAGCCCAGATGACATTACAATAAAGGAAGTATGGGTATGCTAGTGTATAATAAAGCTGAATAAGGATATCTTTTCCAAGTTTCCATCTTATTTTTTTGAAGATGCCAATAATTTTACTAAGCTTACTAGATATATTCAGTATGTGATATTTCCAATTTAACTTGCTATCAATCCAAACACCTAGAAATTTACAGTGGAATATTTGTTCCAAAGATATGTTATTTACTTTGATTGAGGAATTATTTTTACTTTTTGTTCCAAATATCATATAGTTAGTTTTATCTAAGTTGACAGACAGCTTATTTGAATGGAACCAATCAAGACATATCTTTAGGACAGCATTAAAATTATCAATCAAAATGTTTAGATTCCGCCCAGTAAAAAGTAAACTAGCATCATCTGCGAAGAGGAGAGTAAATATATTTTCAGATAAGGTTCCCAGGTCATTTATGTAGATTAAAAAAAGGAGAGGGCCTAATATTGAGCCTTGAGGAACTCCGCATGTTATATCAAGGGAATTTGATTCTTCATTCATGAAACATAGATATTGTTTTCGTTTAGATATATAGCTAGTGAACCAACTGAGTGCTGATCCACGTATACCATAATGAGATAATTTGGATAGAAGAATTTCATGATTCACAGTATCAAAGGCCTTAGACAGATCAAGAAAAATGCTGATTGCATGGTCATGTCGGTCCAAGGCCTCTGACACTCTGCTGACAAGGTAACTAACTGCCATTTCAGTACTATATCCCTTGCGGAATCCAAATTGAAAATCATACAAGATTGATTTTTTTTCTAGGTATAAAATAAGTTGATTGTAAGCAACCTTTTCCAAAATTTTGGAAAAGAAAGACAGTGATGAAATTGGACGATAATTTGTGAATAATTCAGAATCGCCCTTTTTATATAATGGAATAACTTTAGCTAGTTTTAGTTCGTCTGGAAAGATTCCAGATTCCAATGATAAGTTAATGATGTAAGAAAGAGGTTGGAGAATACCGTTACTGACATATTTTACTACTTTAGGATTAATATTATCCCATCCAGAGGATGAATTTCTTAGCGAATTTATTACAATTCGCATGTCATCCTCAATAACGGGATGAAAGTAAAATGAGTGTAAGTAAGTTCCCTTCAAAAAATTAAGTGGATCACAATTGCTAGATGGCATCTTTTTAGCCAGGTTTGGTCCAACTTTGACAAAGAATGAATTGAAATGATTTGCAATGTCCTTTTTGCCAGTAATTACAGTTCCATTGAACTTAAATCTATTGTTAATCAATGCTACTTTATTCTTGCCAATAACATTATTTATTATTTTCCATATTTTTGCAAGGTTCTGTTTGTTATTTTCAATGAGACTGGCGTAGTACGCTTTTTCAGCAATCCGAATAAGGTGATGAAGTTTATTTCTATATGTTTTGTATTTTTCGAATATAGCCTCAATATTGTGCTTAGAATGTCGATAGTTATAATACAATTTATTTTTTCTTCCAATTGACTTGATAAGGCCATTTGTTAACCAGGGTTTTTAGAATCATACTTAAATGACACTACTTTTGTAGGAATGCATTCATTGTAAACTAATTTAAATTTTTTGCTGAAAGCTGTCATGGCAGAATTTGTATCCAGGTGTTGTGTAATATCTGTCCAATCGTATGAATCAATGCTGAGTTTCAATTTGGAGAGTGTTTTAGAAGTAATGACCTGTTGAGAGGTAGGGAAAGTCACTTTAGAGCATAGTTTGGTTTGACTGATATGAAAAATTGGCAAGTGGTCCGATAAATCTGTATATAAAATGCCATTTTTTGCAGCTATTGATGGGTTGAGAACATTGGTAAAAATATTATCTATGATAGTGGCGGTAGTTTCAGTAATTCTGGTTGGTCTATTGATAGATGGTAAAAAAGAATTCCTGTATATAATGTCCATAAAGTTTGCAGTACCAGTATGTGTATCTGATTTTAAAACATCAATATTAAAGTCTCCCATTATATAACATTTAACAGCATCTGATTTTAAAGATTCCATAATACTTTCAAAAAACAAATTAAATTCTGTTATACTAGCACCTGGTGGTCGATATACCACACCTATAATAGCATTACCCTTAGAATCTATTCCATCATTGATCAGTTCTATAAAAACTGATTCAAAAGTATCATTACAATGGCATAAGTTATCCTTGACAATATATTGCATAGCTTGATCTACAAACAGAGAGACTCCTCCTCCTACACGATTTGGTCGAATTTGTTTTATATGATTGTAAGATGATATGTCATAGAGGTCCTGGTTGTGTTCATTTAACCAAGTCTCACTCAGAGCAATAACATAAAAATGATATTTCAGGGTACTTAAATATGATTCAAATTCATCAAAATGCAATGGAAGGCTGCGAATATTCAAGTGTAATAACGAAATGTTATCAAAATTGGTATCCATGTTTTCAATCATGTCAATGAAGGAGTCTTCCGTGAAATATTGGCTATCACACATGTTGTTAATTCTATTGTGTAGATTGAAATAATATAAGTCAGGGTCACAGTCATAAATTGGTAGGGGTGTTTCTTTATAATTAGTTTCAAAAGGAATGAATATCTTTTTGTTGAGCGTACAAAAATCTATTTTTGTATCACGAAACCATGATTCTGAAATATAATTTAAAAATATATCATTGTCATCCAAGTGATTGAAGGGGAAAATATGCTGTAAACAAGTTGGACATAGCCAGGCATTATCTGTAGTATTGACCTCGGGAAGACATTTTTTGTGATAGAGTTTCAAGCAGGAAGAACATGCCATCTGATTTACGTTCCTAGCGTTCACCATTTTTGTGCATATGCTACAAATTGTTATCATTGTAAACAAAAAGTGAATAAGTCACTGCAGTCGATATAGAATAAATAATGAATATGTGAATCAACTGACAATTCTAAACTAAGAACATTACACAATAATGTCTCAGGATGATTGTCATCTTCTACATGTGACTTCAGTAATATATAACTGTCAGCTGCAAGGCATTTGAAGTATGTTGAGGGTATAAAGTGATAAATACATACGTTCACAAGTTTAAACAAGACGTACATATTCATATTTGAAGAAATGGTATGGTTTAAACAAATTGTAAGAATAAGCAAGCATACATCGATGTACATAATATTCACGATGTATACCATATAATAGGTAGGTAAAAAAGCAGTATAGTAGAAAGAAAATAAATGAAAGGTGTTGTTGATCTTTGACTTAGCCCTATATGTTTTCGTTATAGAGCAACAGCACATTACGTAGTGGAAAAATAAAAGTAATACGTATTATTAATTCATTGTGGTATCCACTTGTACCTTGATTTAGGCACAGAATACGTGACAAGAAAAAATGTAACAAGTTGGGTTAAGTACTCTGTGTATGGTAGAGAGTACATATATGTGATCAGTTACGGCTAGCTCAGAAACGGTGCTAATACATATGTATCAAGGAATGTCAGTGTTCAGTTGTGTCAGTAACTCCAAGTCGGGGTTTAATCGTTGTTACAAGGACAGTTCCCCGAGGTGCGCAAGATCACGCATGGACATATGGGGACAATTTTATTATTCTTGTCTTTGATAAGAATGCGACCATCAGAGGACCGTGCGCCATTAATTGTATTGTCCTTCTTCAGCATTCTTGCCTTGTACAAGAGTTGGGCCCAGTGCTTGGTGAGGTCATCGTTGATGAAGATTTTTGTGTTATCTGTACCAGTGGGAAGGATGTTTTGTGCATTCGATGAGTTCAGTTTGCGGCGATTTCTAATAAGCTTGGATTTGCTCCTGTAGGATGTCAGTTTCACCAGAATGGGTCTAACTTTGCCTGCTATCTTTGGGCCAACGCGATGAGACCGGTCTATTTCAATTAATTCCAAGGGAGTGTCCATGACGTTGTTTGCCATTTTTACTATCAATTCATCTGTGTCTTCGTCTGTCGTCTCAGTTATGCCAGATACTCTAATCAGGTTACGCCTTGAATACTGCTCTAAATCATCACATTTCATTGTCAGTTCATCTACTTTTTTTTCCAACTCAGATATCTTTTCATTCTTATCAGCGATTTCCTTCTGCAGAACGGAAAAGTGTTGGCCAATCATAGAGCTGATTTTGTTTGACAACTTGTCAGAATTGTCCAGGCTTTTCTGGATTTTCGCTAGAACTCTGTCATCAGACAAGGCTTCAATAATGGCGAGCACTAATTCATCTCCATCAGGCTCAGGCTCCGCTGATGATTTGGCTCTACTAGATTTGCCCATAATCACTACTTAGATGTCTTCAGGCAGGGTTACAGACAGTAAATATATATCTGAAATGGACAACCTTTACAAACAGGGAGCTGTGAGTTGACCAGTTTCTGTTTACAAACAAGCCTTGCTGTATTTGTATGCAGCCATTCACAAGGGCATACCCAATGTTGGAGGGGTTACATCATAGTTCAGCCAGTCCAATGCTCGATACAATGCTATGTAGAATAGCAATCAACAGGTCACGGTGCTTGCACAGTTTGAATGGCACAAATGTTGCCTCTATATATATATATATATATATATATATATATAAAGTTCTTGCAAATTCATTCAATAAATTTGAGCGGTAGGTTTGAAAATGATGAACCACTCAAGTCACAAGACACTTATAACATACCAGGCCAAATGTAGATGCTGTCTATTGACGATATCTGGTGTATAGTGGAAAAGTGACCAGGAAGTCATGAAAGGTGGCCCTGCTTGGTATGCACTCTTACTTTTCAAGATACATAAATAAATTAATACATTATTGATTACCATAAAAGGTAGAATTGTCTTCATTCCGTTTTGGCTATCCACAGGCTCCAGTTACTTCATTTCCTTTTTCCTTCCATGATGTGTCATTGAAATTAGGCGTTATTGGTTGTTTGGATACAACACCTTCAAAATTACTGTTTGTAGAAATAACGTTCTGTACTACATTGTATTTGCTAAACCTAAGATTAAGCTCAAAGCTCCTTTCTAAAATACAGCCAAACAGTTTTCATTGAGATCCACCACTCCCTGGTGGTCCAAAACTACATTCAACATTTGCTTGTTTGTTTGTTTCATAATTTTTGCAATTTTGCAATTTTGATTTTGCCCCATCTTGGTTCCTATTTGGACTTTTACAACAAGAGTGTCACCCAAAACCCTTTCTTCAAACACTTGTCCTTGTGACTTACTTTTAGGGTCACAGTGACCTAAATTTCTTGGATATTGGGTCATATGGTCACTTTTGGATTTTGGACTGCAACTTGAAAAACGAAAAATTCCGATGCGGTCAAAAAAACTATTTATGGAAAGATTAGTGCCCGCGCCACAATTTTGCCCTAGGAAAATATGTGTTCAGAGTTTAAGGCCAAGGTCATATGGCCATTTTGACAATTTTGGCAGCTGTTTTAAATTTTGAATTTTTTATACGCATAATCTCAGAAATCGTACAGCACGCTGGCCTGTACTTGTACCACAGAGTGTGATATATACTGAAGTGATGCATTTGATATTTGATAAGTGACCTTGACATACTTTTCTCAGATCTGGCAGCCATGCTGTTTTTGTGCCTGATATTTTTTTCTTTTTTTTTTAATTTTTTTTTTTTTTTTTTTTTTTTTTTTTCAATATTTGGAAGTTCATAATTCTTGGTACCCAATAATCTGAGAAACAGTATTGGCCAATGTTAAAATCCCATCCTATTTGGGAATGATGACACATAGAATTGTCATTTCCCATATTCCCAGCAAACAGGTTTAAGAGCGGGGGACCACATGGAAAGGAGCATGCACTTGTATTTGGGCCGATTGGAAAGTTTACTTTCGTGTAATTTATATGTAAACAAACTAAGTAAGAAATTAAAAAAGAAGATTTGCTTCAAAGCAAATTTGTCTGTGTGCCTTCAAAAGTTGCAAATTTTAAATGCTACAACTTTTCTCCCTTGGTACTTCCCATTCCATTAAGCTTATGGTTGGATGAAAATTTCAAAGTCCAAATGACGTTGACCTTTGACCATTACAGGTCACATGTAAATTGCAAAAATGCACAGTGTTACAATACCCACAATTTAAGCCCAACATGAACCAAATCAGATGGATATTGACCAAGTTATGGCAAGATGAAACTTTGAAAGGGCAAAATGACCTTGACCTTTGCCCTTTACAGCTTCCATGTTCTTGGTGAGAGATACCCAACCTCCGACAAGATACTTTCATGTTCTCGGGTAACATTACGTCAATATATGTCTTCATAGAATAGGCAAGGGCAAGAACAGAAGGGTTAAGAACTGCCTAAAAGAGGGCACTGCAGTCAGTGGAGGGCTATGGTTGTGTATTCCCATTACTTTTCATTGTAATTTGCAACTGAGTAACTTGAAAACTACTGCACACAGAAACACCAAAAAAATTCAGACAATAAATCTAGATGCATAACTTAATACCTCATAAAAATCATGTAACCACAGCTACTAAAGTGACTGGCTTATTGAAGGTTGTTTTAATGTACAAACTAATGGGAATACACAGCTCTAGCGCTCCGAATGTTTGCGTATTCAGTTGTGTATTGGGGCGAAACACACCTTAGAGCTTATTCTGACCTTTCCTATCAGACGAACTTTTTTTACAATGAACAACTGGAATAAGATATTTCATTTGCGCATGTATTGTAAGCACTCTTCATTCATAAATTTTGTCTGCAAATCACAATGTTTCCTTTAATTTGTAATACACTTTTCTAGACATCTGATTTTGTAAATAGAATGTAAATAGTTTGATACAAATGGTAAATGCCTTTTTGTTACATTATATGTGAAACATGTGTCAATGTAAAGGTCCTAACGCTTTCCCAATGAGTGGTTTATGCCTAGACTCAGTGCGGGAGACACGCAATAAAATATTTGCGATCTCACCTGTACGGAAGCGGTAAATGCTTAAGAAATAGGTTCTTGCGTAGGGCTTACAGACGACTTTCTTACCCTCATTAACCGCTGTGATTAAATTAACATCGTCAAAGTGGTAGCAATTATTGTTTGTGTAATATGTTGGACGCGCCATGGATCTAACCCGTTCCGTCGCTGCCCCCATTGAAATATGGTAGTTGTTCCATCATCATCATCATCATCATCATCATCATCATCATCATCATCATCATCATCATCATCATCATGTCTGAGTGTCTTTCTTTCTTCTTCTTCTTCTTCTTCTTCTTCTTCTTCTTCTTCTTCTTCTTTCCGCCAAATTTGTCCGGAGCTTTTCTCTGACACCGTGCAAGCTACACCGTTTCAACTTGGCATGGTAATTCACCTAGTAGTGAAATTGTCTCTCTAATTTGGAATAGTCATGATGTTCAAAATTATGCTAATTAGGGGCAGTTAAAATTTTAAAAGCTCTATATCTTCAAAACTATTATAGATAGATATAGATTTCAAAATTCAGCACATAAGTTTGAGACATCTGCCAATCTAATGGACAATAAACAAAACTTGTAAAATTTTAAATAATGCTAATTAAAGCACTTTGAAAATAAATTTAAATCTTGGATATCTTCGAGACTGTAATAGATAGAGATGCCATTCCATATCCAATATATGGGTTTGTGATACAAGTGCATCCAATGAACCATGAACCAAACTTGTAGGATTTGAATTTGAAATATTAACGGGTTATCCTTCATAGAATTTCGTTCACTGACCACTTTCTGAAAAAAAAAATTAATGTGCCAGTTTATACATAACAGAATCTTTGAGGATTGGGTACCTTAGCTCAAACAAGCATAAATCATTGCTGGTCGACGTTCTTACGCCCAGGGAGGCCTCTAACGCACTAGTGTATATCTGCTTTCTTATTTTCTTTGCCCAAAATTTAGCCAGATTTCACATCCATATAATATAGCTCCCACAAAAGCAGCATCCAGAACCTTTCTTCTCACACTGTATAGATAGCATTTCCGAGTTCATGCTGAAAAAGGATACAAGCTTCCACAAATGTTTTTTTTTTTTTCGTGGATTTATCCTGCATGTTCTCTCACAGCTGATACTATGCTACCATCATATGTATATATACTACCCTTATAAACATACTGCTCACAATGTTCTAACTGTTAGTGTCCTATCCGAACCTACTAAAAGTGGCAATCTCCTTTCGGGACTTCGATTTACAGACGTGAATCTTGTTTTTGCCCCGTTGATGACCATACCTGATTTGATACAAAACTGCTTTAAAATTACTAGTTTTTCAATACATTTCTATCTCGAGGTAGCGAATATGACAGTGTCATCCATCAGCATTCAAGCATGCAGCCATTTGAGAAAATCGTCCCTTAATTTTTTCCTTTAAAGCCGCACATGAGGTTGCGGAGCATTGGCTGACTCCTCTCATTGCTGATATGATTGCTAGACCTGATATAGTCTTTGATTCTTTCTACAAGGATCACAGTGCTAGTAACATCACGCCACATCCTAAATGTTTCAAAATTCCAATGAGTGCTTGCCTGGGTACACGGTCATATGCCTTTGAAAAAAATCTACGGACACAAAAATTATTTACGTCCTTTCCTAAAACTTAAGTCCAATATCAAACGCAATGTTACGGTATGTTCTATATACCCGGGTTTGGGTGTGGTACCTGCCTGTTTTCTGTCCGTAGTAAAACATTTAGAGAGCCTGTTGCCCAATATATAATCATATTTTGGCAACATTATTAATAATACTGACATTCGTGCAATGTATGGCACTTTTTTCCTTATTGTGTAAATATTGAACTCAACTTCGTACTGGTTTAACCTGTGTCTTATAGGCAATCAAATTTTGATATTCGTACAGAGTGTGACAGATATTATACATCGGTAACATTTGTATTGTCATGTGTGTCTTGTACATACCTACTATGGGTCTCCAAGCTCTGGAGAACCCGTGTATTAGTCAACTCGATTTACTGTAGGGCCAGACTAAATAAATACATTTCAACTAGATAATTATCACATTTCACTTTATCACCTTTCTTGAATAGCATCATATGCTTTGCATATGTCCATATTACAGGGTAGCCCGTGCCAAATACTGTGTTTAATACATAACGCTGTCAGAAAAACTAACCATTCTTGAAGAGACCATGACTAACACCATCTGGCCCACAACCCTTTTTTTTCTTCTTCTTTTTTTTTTTTTTTTTTTTTTTTTTGTTTTTTTTTTTTTTTTTTTTTTTTTTTGTTTGTTTGTTTGTTTGTTTGTTTGTTTGTTTGTTTGTTTGTTTTTTCGTTTTTCGATCACCTCAACGACTTCATTCGGCTCAATGGAATTGTCCAAGACTAGGATACTAACGTCGGTGACAATATCTTCACCCTGCACACACTCACCGTCGGGTGGCCTCGGAAGTTCTTCGAGATGGTTTTTGAAAACCTCGTCAGAGGTCGCCTCTGTTCTCTTCAAATTCCCCTTTCCAATCGAGAATGAGAGCCTCCCGTAAAATCTACTGGAATACAGAATATCAGATAATTTCTGAGTAGCTTCATCATTATTATTTTCTATATCGGGGATTTTCGTATAGGCCTAGTGCCTGTAGAAATATATATGGCTGTATGTCAGAGACGTTCCCAGGTCGTTTACAAAGAGGTTTCGTGAGCGTATGCAACACCGCGTGATCTCCTAGTTCACGAGCACGGTCTACCAGTATATTCATATTCGCAACATTCAAATCATCAAAGTTGTACCTAACCTTGACTGGAGCATGATCAGAGGGCACGTAATTCTGATCCACATGAAAAGCTCACAGCATCTACCATTGATTTGGAGGTCAGGCATAAATATAGCTCTGAAATCCGCTGAGATTTTTTCCAGTATGCAAGTGAACTGAACTTTCCCTATGTCCTGAGTCATGTCTCAAATTATTCATCATCAATATATGTCAGTCAGCACATAGCTGCATCAACTTGTCTCCATTTGCATCAGGTTCAGTAATACAATGTAAAATGTTTTCATAAGAGCACCGAGGATCATCTCTCAAGGAATCAGTAATGGCTTTGGCACATCTTGCATTCACATCACCAACTATGATACAATGGTCAGTGTCTTCCATGCACTCTCCCTGACTAGAAGCACAACCGGTTCAGAGTAGCTAGAGTAGGAGGGTAGCTTGAGTTGGGTAGAGGTATGTAACAGCCACAGGATATAATATTTGGAAATGTAGACAATTTAAATCGCACTTGGTTCTGGTACTTAACGTCAACATTCGTTACTTTGTCTACAAGTAGACGACAGTTGCGCACAAGAACAGCCATATCGCCACAGTTTGCCCGGCTATTTCTACCTAGAATCACTTTTAAGGGACCGACCATTTGATACTTGGGGGGGGGGGGGGGCTTGCATTTAATTAAAAAAAATATGTACGTCCCAACATTGCTGAAAAAAATAATGTCCTTCGTAGTATCACCTGGAAAAAATAAAGTACGTCATTCCTCTGTAAAAAAAATACTGCTTTAATAAAAGATAGTATCAATAATGGCATTTAGATTTTTTATATATGTACATGTATGATTCTCGAAATATTTGACACATCCACGTTCCTATTCTCGTTTTGGCTAACCAAGAAAAAAACTGTTTATCTTCCCATCAAATTCCGAGTATTAGTGGGTCAATAGCTTTCCTTGAGAACTTGGGAGCCCACCATTTGTTGCGAAATGCCAATTTGAATGATGCAGAAGAGTGATCTTGTTCCATTGCTTTACAGGCTATATACATTGTGCAGATTATTCTGTAACCCAGTATGGATATGGCAATTCTATACATGTAAATGCAGAATATCAAATTATTAAGGAGAGTCCTGCAGTCATCACTCCACCTATTTGAGACTTAGAGTAAATATCATAAAATATATAAATATTAATACAAGAGAAGGATTTTCACAATGCTGTTAAAGTTTTAATTTCACACGGCCACTCAGGTATCAATACCCTGTCCCCAGCAAAAGAAATGTGAAGCATCAATTGTTAAATAGTTCTTAATTAATTGAAGGCAATGATGGCAATTTTAGCATTTTAATAGTACTATCCTGGTTTGGAAAGAAACGTTGATAAAATTATCGATCTTGATTTTTTTCCATTGGATACTATTGCATGGGGAATGTATGTACTGTACTTTCAAACCAAGTGCCCGTAGACTTCCATCGACTTCCATCAGTCTACAATAGTCTTTTAACATGTGACAAGCCTCCCCATAGGGGTGAGAGGTCATAAGATCTTCAGAGCAAAAAAAACAAGGTGGATGCCAGTTGAAAGCTTCTTAAAAAGGACAACAAAGTTCCTATGAGTAGGGGTTTAATTCACATTTCACAACAAGTGCCTCAATCAGTTAGAGTAGACTGTGCCAAAGGTGACTATATCATGCACTCAATCAACTCAACAAAATATGAGAGATTTGGTAGATAAGTTTTTAGCACTTTATTGCAGTAACTTGCATAAATTAGTCTTCACGTAATGTACATATGCATAGTATGAATAAAAATCAAAATTCATGTGAATGACTTAGATCAGGTTGCTATTATCAAGCCATCTGTTTGATACATCCAGGTGCTTGAACAAATCAAAATGGTCAATTGGTTGCAAGCAGACCGAAAACTTCCGTCAATAATAGTAACAAAAAGCTGTTCAATTCTGGGGCTCTAGAGCACCCATGGGTGGCCAAGACATAAATAACTGCAAATATCCCTTTCAGTGCCACATTTTGACGTTGACTGAGTCAACAGCTTTCCTCGGCGCCCTTTGGGCTTAAAGTGCAACGCGCCCAAAGCACGCCGAGGAAAGCTATTGACTTGGACTGTTTGTCTCTCTGGGAACATAGGCATGCTGGTACTTGAATGAAAGGTATGTGGATGGGGAATTTGAATCTGGAATGATGATAGTGATTCAGGCTCATCAGCACAACTTATGCTGTGATTGGCTCTCGAAGAGCTAAGCAACGGTGCCTTAAAAATAGCTTAATCTGAGAAATAAAATATAAAATAAAATAAAATATGAAACAAATTATTCAAAAGTGGGTATCACTGAAATACACGCGCATACCCATTAATCTCTGAAGATTTAACACGTCTCACCTATATTGCACAAATATAATAAAATTGAAATAATGACAAGAATATCACACATACTAGTATTTTGATTCCCTCATCGAAATTAGAATACCTTTTGGGCACAATTATTCAAAATAAATGATTATGTAAACACACATATATTTGCCGTTCATGATTGCCGTGTACACCTATCACATCACAAGTTTTAGGTCATCATGTAGTTATTTGGCGTGCAGGTGTCTGTGGTTTAAAGATATTTTATTTTCAAAATATGTTTAAACCACAGACACCTGCGCGCATAATAACCATGTGATGAGCCAAAACTTGTGATGTGCTAGGCGTACACGGGGACCATGAACAGCAGGCAATACCTCTCTATTAAAGATCATGAAGATGATTTACATGTACTTGAAACTGCCACATAATATAAACTAATACCAATAAACTGCAGATCTTGGGACACAGCTACGCACTTCAGTGTATTACGTATGGAAATGGTTGACATTTTGTCAGCAACTTTCGAGTAGGAGGTACTTGGTATCTGTATGATGGACTGAAAGAGTACCATCGCAAACAAACTGGCATCACAAAACAAGGAAAACCAGTGCCTGCTACTGGATATGTTAGAAATAATGTGATCTTTGTAAGAGACACAACTTATTAACTCATTCCACCCCAATCAATGTTTTCCTGCTAAAATCCAAATGTCGTCTGTTCATTTTCTGGCTATTTTTTCAAATTTTGGATTAATCTTGTATAAGAGATCCTTCCCAATTATATGCTCATGGTCAACAGCTTTCCTTGGCGTGGTCTGGGCGCAATGCGCCCAGGGCATGCAAAAGAAAGCTGTTGACTCAATCTTCCTTCAGGGGTTCACGGTTGGCAGGGCGGCCACGCTCTTGCCTTCCACCTCTGCGACCTGTGTTCAAATCCCGGCCTTGGCGGCATGTGGTTGGAGTTAACTACCTCTCCGATCGTGAACAGTGGTTTCCCCCGAGACCTTCGGTTTCCTCCACCAATAAAAGGTAGAAAAGTATATGCCAACATCTCTGCCTTGGAGAGGGATTAATATAGGCTTTGCCAGATTCCCAATCCATGTAAAACACATGTTTCTATACTTTTCCTTCAGGGTGGAATGAGTTAATACCATATTTTCTGAACTGGTTCATCCAGATTGGGTATATATTTATTAACTATATTTACTAAACTAGTTTATCTAGATTGGGTGCAGACCTCAATTAGCTGGTGGCTTGGCAGGATACATATAGGTGTGGATATGAAGAACTAACAATAAGAAACACTACTTTTTCAGAATGTCACTTTATTTTTGCAGAATCCAAAGTGCACAAGAACTTGTTCTAGCATTACTATATTTTTACATGTATACTTTTGTATATCTGAGACAGTCACTACATTGGATATAAATACGATGCTGCTTAATATATTAGCATGTTTCAACAATATATATATATATATATATATATATATATAATATATATATATATTAGAAGAAACATACAGTATTTTGGTTGCGCAAATAAGAATACATGTTTGTGTTGATCATGTTGACTAGACAAGATGCTGTATTATCATAATTTTAGTAATAATAAGCAGAATTGATTGGTTTATTATTCCAAAATATATAACCACACTCAGTGTCTCATGCAGCAAACACATGGTATTTTCATCAAACAGGTGATACGGTTTATATCGATATCGTTTTAGCGAGCGAGCCTTGCTTTCGCGTGCGAGCAGAAAAGTTTGTGCACAAAGAAAATCAAACAGGTGATACGGTTTATATCATGGTTTAGCTGGCGAGCAACATAATTATTACTACAAATATGATAAAATCGTTATCACAGGCTAGCTTCACGTAGTACGGAGTTTTACTTGGCTTTAGTCAGCCATAGCACATTTGGGCTTCGCAAAGTCAGGTTTAACTCCGTACTATGTTCAGCAAACCTGTGATAGCTGATAGTACCATAGTTCACTGGTAAACATAAAATGCACAAATTAATGTTTCCTTTATGGCTTCAATATACAATGTTAATTTTCCAAAATACCAAATGTTGTGTTTATTTCGTCTTCATTGATTGTACTGTAAATGTTAAACCTAAAACAGTTCAAGAACATGTGCATCCCACTAACTTCTTCACCAAAAAAAAATGTACGTTGAGGTCAGAGGGAAAAAATTATGTACATCTTTTGTGCATTAAAAAAAAGAGTAGGTTGATACAAAATGCATAACCCGCCCCTGAGTATCAAATGGTCGGTCCCTAATTCAGATACAGAAAATGGCATGCTTGTACATGTTTCACAAAGAATCACAATTTCATGCTTTTGCAACCAGTTAATAACATATTGAGACTCAAGTTTTTTCTGAACACCATGCACATTTCAGAAACCGACACACCGACTGGGACATGGAACAGATGCCTTGCCACGTGCCCTTAATGCAGACCCTCTCCCCTCACCCCCTCTACCGCCTGCTGCGCGTGTCCATGGGGAGACCTTTGTCTTATATATATAAAAAAATAAAAATAAAGGTATGAAAGCTTTGACAATGCGGCCGGCACACATTGATTTGTAGTGGACAAAAACAAAATTATATCAGATGTTTCAACAAAAATAAAAGTGTGTTTTCTTCTGTTATTGTATTAAAGTTTATGCGGGTTCAAATGAAATGCACTTTGCACTAACCAATTAAGCGTTAAAATTACTTTTGTTGCTGTGCTCATGGCAAACACTGCTTTGATACAAATGTCTCTGCATTCACGCCGGCGTCTTGGTGAATGCTGAAGTCTCGCTGGTTGATCCCTTTGTTGTCACGCTGCTGTGATTCCAACACACAAAATATATTTTTGCATGTGTACTTCAAACCGAACTGAATGCACATTTCATAATGGTGGCGTGTGCCCACAGGTGAGTTACAATACGTGTAGGACATAATTCAAACAATTTCTGTCCCTCAGAATTATTAAAACTCATACATGTATAACTTAGCCTGCATGCATGATAATTTTTTTTAATGTATTTGGCAGAGGTGATTTCACGTATTTTGAATGGAAGCCTGCTTCCAGTACAGTATATAAGTTCCAAAACGTTTACTGACTTGCTTGTTTTCTAATTAGAGTGTGTGTGTGTGTGTGTGTGTGTGTGTGTGTGTGTGTGTGTGTGTGTGTGTCAACACACACCTTTCTGTTTTTCTTTCTTTCTTTCTTTCTTTCTTTCTTTCTTTCTTCTTTACCAGTGAATTTGTCTGACACTATTACATATAAAACTCCAAACTTGGCATGATTGCCCATTCATACAATGAGTTAAGGAGTTTTGCCTTTTAATGCCGAGGAATGAAGATGTTTAAAATTATGCAGATGAGGGGCATTTGAAATTTTAAATCTTGAATATCTTCAAAAGTATAATAGAGATATCTTTCCAACTTCTACTAGGGGGTTGTTAACCATTGCGCACCTAATGAATTAAAAACAAAAATTGTAGCAATTTAAACTATGCTAAGTAGCGCCATTGGAAAATTTAAATTTTAAATAACTTGAAAGTTATAATCGATAGAGAGGTCTAACAACGTCTACACCTACGTTATGGACGAGTACGCAACAACCAGCTTTATAGACATACACACTGATTTGCTATGTAGCAAATCATCTTTTTTAGTTCCAGAAAAAAATTTTCTTTGCATGCAGAAAAATTCCCAAACATGTTTAGCTGGCCCAGCCAAGTGGAAACGAACCGATGAGGCGAGTCATAATTGACAATAAATATAGTCACCTAAATCAATAAACTTTGCAAGCATCACAATCTGTGCACGTCGCTCTTTTTATTCCTTGTCATTTTCTTTCGTCCATCTTTCTTTAGTGGTCCCCCCACCACCCCACCCCCACCCCAGTATCGCCCCAACTATTATCGCCCCACCTGGGCCTAAAAATAGATATGGAATTATGGCACAACCTGGGTCTAAAAATAGATCCTCCAAAGTTTATAAAGAAAGAAAGAAAGAAACAAAGAAAAAAAAAGAAAGAAAGAAACAAAGAAAAAAAAGAAAGAAAGAAAGAAAGAAGGAAAGAAAGAAACAAAGAAAGAAAGAAAGAAAGAAAGAAAGAAAGAAAGAAAGAAAGAAAGAAAGAAAGAAAGAAAGAAAGAAAGAAAGAAAGAAAGAAAGAAAATGACAAAGAATAAAAATAGGGACGTGCACAGATTGTGATTACCTGCAAAGTTTCTTGGCTTGAGTGTCGATATTTATTTTCAATTACGACTCGTTTCATCGGTTTGAGTTTTCACTTGGCCAGGCAAGCTAAACATGTTTGGGATTTTTACTACATGCAAAGAAACTATTTCCTGGAATCATAAAACAAGCAAGTCAATATATGTTTTGGAACGTATATACTGGACGTGTCGTATCCATATCAGGCATCCATTCAAAATGTGTGAAATCACCTAGGCCAAATACACTTCAAAATTTATCATGTTGGCTAAGTTATACATGTATGAGTTTTAATGATTCTGAGGGATAGATATTGTTTGAATTATGTCCTGCACGTATTGTAATTTACTAACCTGTGGGCACACGCCGCCATTATGAGAAAAAAAATGCACTCAGTTTGTTTTCAAGTAAACATCCATAAATATATGATTTATATGTTGAAATCACCGCAGCTACCTGTGCACGAGGTGAACTCAGGCGTGACAACAAACGGATCAATCAATGAAATTTCAACATTTCCCAAAACGCCGGCGTGAATGTAGAGGCATTTGTATCAATGCAGTGTTTGCCATAAGCACACCGACAAAAGTACTTTTGACGCTAGTGCAAATGCATTTCATTTGAACCCACATAAACTTTAACACAATGACAGAAGACAACACAGGTTTATATTTTTGAAATTTCTAATATACATTTTTTTTTTTGTCCACTACAAATCAGTGTATACCGGCCGCATTGACATTGTCAAAGCTTCCACACCTTGTTATCTAATATATAAAACAAAGGCATCCCCATTGACACGCGCCGCTGCAGGTGGTAGAGCGGGTGAGGGGAGAGGGTCTCCATTGCGCGCACTTGGCAAAGCATCTGTTTCTTGTGCCTGTGGACACACGGATGATTTGGACCTTTCACTGAAAATACACTGGCAACCAGCCGTCAATCACGGCGTTCTTTCTCATCAACACTGGCTGCTTAACAAAATGGCTATATGTCACCAACAAGTACAGTAGATATGTGACTACTGCGTACATTAAAAGCTTCAAACTTGAAACATCACATTGGCGCACATTATACTAATGACCTGTGTGCTGAGCGTAGATATGGCTTTTGAACACGTAATAATAAGTATGTGTGCTGTCCATATTTAATCATGGTCTGGTAAGTGACGCGGTCACTTTACCATAAATAGAGCCACCCTCAGCCCTGTATCAACATACCGTTGTCCGATAGCGGCTATTTGTGTATGCATGTAAGTTCACAGTTTGCGACCCGACCATGGAGCTGTTGGGACTGGGCTTGACAGGCTGGCTTGTGACAGCGATATTGCTGCTTGTCACGTACCTCGCGTAAGTAACAATTATTATCCGCAAGTCCCTCAGAGGTGGGACCATGGAGGAAAGAAATCTAGTTTTATTGCTCCATGGTGGGACCTTTTCTAGTTTTACTCGCTAGCAAGTCTCTGAAGAAATTCAGCGTGAATAATGTGAATGTACTCCGAGTCTGCGTTTATCTAATATGCACGTTGATCACACGGTTATGTCACATCTAAATGGCAGACAGTTGATAGCAAGCATTTCACAGTAAAAAATACATACATTCATGCATGTATCTCCGTGGATAAAAAAAATCGGTCAATGAAAGAAATACATTTCGCCTCATTCAGTATATTCGACAAATGCGCATGGCTCCAAGTTTCTCTGTCGTCTATTTTGTATCGGTCACTGTTTATGTGCAGAAGTGTTTCAAAATTTCTCTCATAAGACTGGGACCATTTCTGGTATTCATATCGCATCAGTATTTAAAGTGTGTGTGTCAACAGACACTTTTCTGTTTTTCCTAAAATTCTTTCTTTCTTTCTTTCTTTCTTTCTTTCTTTCTTTCTTTCTTTCTTTCTTTCTTTACGACCAGATTTGTCCGGAGTTTTCTCGGACCCTATTAATTATTATTAAAAAAACCACCAAACTTGCCAAGGTGACTGAGCTATTGGTGAAATTGAGCACCTGGTTTGGGTGGAAGTGGATATTGTTGCGGTAACCGTAATTGTGTGCTGGAAGTTTATTATAACGGCAGTCACGTGATTGCCGTAACAATAACACGGCCACTGAGAAGCTACTATGCATACGGCCGTACTACAGGGCACAGGCTGGTTATGCCGTAAATAGATAACCGGTATGCTTACAACCTGGTTCAAATAGCGGAGTTACATTGTATCAGTATAATAACTTGCAATCTTCACGTGATGAAAGGTAAGGGGCCCGGGTAAGGGGCGTTCGAACCATTTGATATGGGGAAGGGGGCTATATATGTTGCGGTTTTTTTTAAATAAAATTGTTCAGCAAATGGGAGGTAAATAATATCCCCACAATGTTTTATTAATGGACATATAAAAATGCAAGAGAAAAATATTTGCTGAATTTTTCTAAGGATAAAAAAGTCTGTTCGGCAGGAACTCCCCCCCCCCCCCTTCAGTATAAAATGGTCCGCCCCTGAACAAGTCGAAAATCCATGCCTGATCAAAGATATTAAAATCCTAGGATACATAACTTTATTATAGGCCTAACGGTTCAAACAATTGTAGGAAGATTATCTTTATAAATTTGCAGATGCCGTTCAGACTCCGTTCATGCAACTACATGCAAATATCCCCACAAATACCACCATGACGGATTTACACAACAGACTAGCTTAAACATGGAGCTAGGAGGCTCTTCCTAGCTCCATGCTTAAATCGACAGTGCTCATGTAGTTGTTCCGGCATTGTTTTTTACTTCCTCATGTAAATTTGAAATGAAAAAATAGTGTTATTTGAAGAACACACATATTTGGTAATGTATCAATGCGCCACTGTTCTTGTTTTCAAATTTGGGATAGAAATTATGTGCGTGATGGAATTTCACCAGCATCTGGACACGTGTTTCTCGCATGAGAAAAATTAACTCTGTCCTCCATTGCCATAAGGTGGTCAATCTAAAAGTGTTTCGGATCTGTTGGCCATGGTTCTAGTACGTCTACCATTTACGATCAAAACAAAACATATTGAAGAACGTGAATACAGCCAGGGGGCATCTAATTTCGAACGGTCAAGACTTTGATCATATCCTTTGTAAAATCTGTTAAATATTTTAAGTGGTCAAGCATATTTTCAAACTGGTATGGAACTCGACCCCAGGTTCATCTCGATACGTCCGCTCTCTTCGGTCATCCCTGCGAGAATGAATTTGAGCAGCGTAGTGTAGTCGCGGGCTTGAACTGAGCTGCGATCTGATTGGCTATTCAGTATATTACGTCATAGCCGGTTAAATAACCATTGCGGCCGGAGTATGTTATGATCACGGTTACCGTAAGTTTAGCTGGTGGAATAAGGTTTACGGCTACCGTAACGGTAACCATTATGCAAATTAGTGGCAATTAAAATCTTAAAAGCTCCATATCTTCCAAACTATTGCAGACAGACACAAAGTTCTAACTTACACATGTAGGTTTGAGACATCTGGCAAATCCAATAGTATGCAAACAAAAGTCGAGGAATCATAATGTATGCTAAGTAAACTGAATTTCCCGACAATACACATTTCAGGGCTTCTACTGCTTGTTACATGTTACAAGCTGCAGAGACCTCCATGGTGCTTGGGTGCCACTTTGCATTCATAATAAATTAGCTTGAACCTGTCTCATAGGCAGACTTCTATCCATGCATGCTAGGTGTATGGTTTGGAAGGTTTGGGTCTTGTAGCAAATGGGGGGGGGGGGTGACTCCCAACAACTGTGTAATGAGGTTCTCAATAAAATACAGAGAATCTCTGTCTGTTCATGCAGGAACAGATCTGATCCATGCTGCTATATGTACCAGGCAGGTTATAATTCCCGCTAGTACTGGACCGAGCAGTAAGTGCACCATGACGGAGACTGGGGTCTTGCTGGTCTGTTTTTTGCCTGAGGCTCTGAATCTGCTGGGCTTATCAGTCCCAAAGGGGAACAGGAATGGGCTTCTAGGCAAAATAAGCTTGAGTGTTGTCTGCGAAGCAAGCCTTCTACCTCCAGCTCACAGACTACATACAGTGTGCTCAGTTGGCTAAACCAATCCAAGTGTGGCCTTCCAATCCTCAATGACTTTCACAACTTTGTGAACTTTGAAACGGTGTATGCATTTGTGTCATCTCAGTGGGCTATTTCATGTTTTTATTTTCTTGTAGCCAGTGAGATGAAGTTTGTTCTCCATGGCCAACATAGGGAATACTGAGACAGTATAGTGCTTGGCTGAGTTCACAGGTACATGTGGTTTCTTGACAGTGTCTGTTAAAATTTGTTTATGTAATAAAAGAAGAAAGACAGTTTTGTACTGTATGCATACACATCCCATTGAATTATAATATGCACACACTGCATGAAAATGTACATGTGTGAATAATGTACATGCACAGATATCCATCCATACTGCCCAGAAGGGCTGACTCTCTCGGGAGTGGGCACTTTTCTCTGGTCCAAAGGGTGCCGACTCTCTCGGGAGTGGGCACTTTTCTCTGGTCCAAAGGGTGCCCACTGAAGAGACGTTTCACTGTAAAGGTAAACACTACTCTTGTGTGTCTGACAAACTCTGTCTGGGATCCAACCCAGGCATTTTGGTTTTTGCAAGATTTCTTCTTTCTTTCCTTTTTACTTTCTCTGTATCTTTCTCTTTCTTCCTTTTTCTTTCTTTCCTTCTTCTCTGTCTCTTTCTCTTTCTTTCTTTTTTTCTTTCTTTTTTTCTTTCTTTTTTTCTTTCTTTCCTTCTTTCTTCCCTTCTTTCCTTCTTTTGTTTTTTATGACCAATTTTGTCTGCAATTTTTCTCAGACATTTTTATTCTAAAAACCACTAAACTTGCCATGTATGATTTCAATTGAAGCAAATTAGGTGAATATTCAAAATTAAAATCTTAATAAGCTTGAAAATATTACAGATAGAAGTGTCATTAGAACTTCAATTGAAAGGTTTGTAGCATAGCCAAATCCAATGAAGCATAAACCAAAATTGTAAAATTTTAATTTATGCAAATAAGGTGAATACACAAAATTGAAATCTTTTTGATTAACTTCAAAACTGTTATACCATCTTAATTTCAATTTAAAGGTTGTAACATATACACATCCAATGTAACAAAAATGTAAAATTTTAGTTTATGCAAATTAGGTGAATACACAACATTTATATCTTAAACAGCTTCAAAACTATTATACAAAGAGGTGCCATTCCAACTTCAATTTGTAGGTTTGTGACATAGCCGCCATTAATGAACCATGGACCAAAGTTGCAAAATTTTAATCAATGCAAATTAGGTGATAAATATGATTCTAGTCTTTTAATAGCTTCAAAACTAACATAGAGGTGCCATTTCAACTTCAGTCTATATATTTGTGAGATAGGTGCATCCAATGAGCCATGAACCAAAATTGTCAGATTTTAATTCATGCAAATTAGGCAGTACACAAAATTAAAATCTTGAATAGCTTCATAACTGCTGTAGATAGTGGTGCCATTCAAACTTCAGTTTATAAGTTTGTGACATAGCCACATCCAATAAACCAAGAACCAAAGTTGTTACACTTTACAATATACAAAATTTAGATTAACGTTAAACAATAGCAAAGGGTAGCATTGAAAAATGTTCTTATTTTGAAGGCACCCAGCCCGATTTGCTGTGAAGCAAATCTTCTTTTCTAATTCTTTCTTTCCTCTTTCTTCTATACCAGTGAATTTGTAGGATACTTTTTTCTGACATTATTACACATAGAAACTCCAAACTTGGCATGATTGTACCTCCATACATGGAATTTTGTCTTTTTAAACAGAGGAATAAAGATGTTCAAAATTATGCAAATTAAGGGCGTTTGAAATTTTAAATGTTGAATAGCCTCAAAAGTGTAATAGATAAAGATATCATTCCTACTTCTACTAGAGGGTTATTGACCATTGTGCATCTAATGAATATAAAACAAAAATTGTAGCAATTTAAATGATGCTAATTAGCAGCATTTGAAATTTTAAAACTTGAATACCTTCAAAACTATTATAGATAGAGATGTCATTTTAACTTGTACTAGGGGGTAATTGACCATTGCGCATGTAATGAATCTAAAACAAAAGTTGTAGCAATTTAAATTATGCTAAGTAGCTCCAAAACACACACATTGATTTGCTATGCATCAAATCATCTTTTCTAGTTTCAAGCTTGCATCTATGTGCTTATACCGGAGACCCTGTCACTTTAAAGTCGGATTTATTATATTTTAAAACGCCAATAGAATGGTCACCATTTACTGATAGAGAGGTGCATTTAGCAGAGTATATAAACAGATACACAAACTTGTAGCGGGCATGAGATATGTATTTAGCCATTACACTGTATGCGAAAATAACATTGACTTCTGACTCACGCATCCGAATATAAAGACACAGCCTTAGCCCAGGTTCAGTTGTCCTAGGATAGCCTTTCGACAAAAAACAGTTTTCTCCCATAAAAATATCAACAGAAAACTGAGTTTTCAAAATCGCCAGCCCTTAATTTTTCAGCAAAAAATGATGAATAAATAACTTAAATCGAATTGAATTCAATTGAAATTAAATGAAAAGAAAAAAAGAAAAAAGCAAAAAAATTAGACCACATGTATCTGTCCTAAAGCTGGAAAACACCAACGTTACGTGTAACCTGCTCATCTGCTTTCTCCGTTTTTGAGCCTACCGCCACACAACAGAGGGGTTACAAAAACGATACCTGTTCATGAATCATGGAGAAAACATATTTGCACTTTCACAAGTCATGGTGAACAGGTATAATTCTCGCGTCTTCCCAATTCACCTGACAAATTTCTGGTCTCACAGTTTACGATTTATCAAAATATCAAATTATAATTCACAATTTATTGAAATACTGAAGCATGCTTCACGACTAATAGCCCTTTCACGATTCAAGGAAACTGTTTATTTGTTATATTTATTTCATATAATATTTAGTTTCATAGTTCACGTAAATAACTAGAGGGCTGTGTAAACAGCCCGTGCTCAGCTGACCTAAGGTTGTTCCCAAAATCAAAGTTGCAACTGAATAGACTTGTGCTCAGCTTTAGCTTAGTGCATATGGCATTTAGAAGTGTTTGAAAGATTTGCCTATACATGTAGATAAATTTATTCAAAACATAAATTTTTACTGGCGCTTGAGAAATCGAAGAATATTTAAAGGGAACTTTAAACAGAGCATTGGTACTAGGTGGAGACATACATTGAGCATTAGAATGCCCATTGACTTACATAGGGAAGGTACATTTACCGGTACTTAACCCGAATTAAAAGAAAAAAGTCATTAAAAATCAGGAATTACCAGCAGAGTGCGTAGTGAATAACTTTGTTTGACCCTTTCACATGGAACACATCCATTAAGTTTCAGCTTAATCTGAGTAACAGTACTGGAGAAGATGACAAAAATAGCAAAAACACACAAAAAATCATAAAAACTGGAAAAAATGCAATGCCACCTGGTGAACAAATTAAGAGCTAAGAGTCCTTATAAGTGTTCCTGTGTGATATCAAAGCACTTGGATGAGGGTTTCGGGGTAGAAGACTTTGTACCCCAATAAACGAACAAAAAGAATCATAGTAAATCTCAAAATTACTGGAACGTGACCATTTCTACAAATTTGGCAGAGAGCCACCAAAGGTGCATTGCCATCAAGGTTGAAGTCAATCTGGATGACGGTTTCAGAGAGGAATGCGAAAATGTGAATTAGCATTGGAATCGCCATTGACTTACATTGTTATCAACAGGAAAGTTGCATTCACCAACAAGGACCAAATTGAAAAAAAAAAATCGTTAAAAATCAGGACGCCATAACACTGCCACGTAGTGAATAACTTTGTTTGATCTTTTCACAAGAAACATATCCACAAAGTTTCAGCTTAATCCGCGTATCGGTTATGGAAGAGAAGTCAAAAGTATCAAAAATACGCAAAAAATTATTTAAAAAATAGAAAAATTTGCAGCGCCACCTGGTGAAAAAGTAAGACCTGGGAGTGTGTTATTGGGTGAGCAGTTTTTAAAGAAAAAAATTTTTCAAGATTTGCCAAAAAAGGAACAAAAAACTCAAAAAATCATTGGAGCGTGACCATTTGTACAAACGTGGTAGAGACCCACCCCAAGTACATTGCTCTCAAGATTGAAGTGAATCTGGCTGATGATTCCAGAGAATTCAAAAATGTGAATTAGCATAAGAATGCCCATTGACTTACAGAGTAATCAATAAGAAAGGTGCATTTACCGATAAGTACGCAAATTGAAAAAAGATCGTTAAAAATCAAGAAGTTAAAAATTTCAAAAACACACAAAAAATCATAAGAAAATAGAAAAAATTGCAGCGCCACCTGGTGAACAAATCAAGAACTATGAGTCCCTAGGAGTGTTCCTTTGTAATACCAAAGCAATCGGGTGAGCGGTTTCGGAGGAGAAATTTTTTTTAAGATTTACCCCCAAAAAGTCACTGGAGTATGACCATTTGAACAAACTTGGCAGAGACCGACCCAAGGTACATTGCCACCAAGTTTGGAATGAATCTGGATGAAAGTTTTGGAGAAGTCGAAAATGTGAGTTGTGATAACGGATGACGGCCGAAGAGCTATGGCATAAGCTCTGCAGGCTGATAAGCCAGAGGAGCCTAAAAGGCCTAATCACACTGCACATATAAGGCCTTGCCCCTGAATGATATGGCATAAAGTTGCGTGATCAGGTATGATATCACAATGATGCTGTGTGTAGGTCACTGTTGAAATATATTCACTTGGTACACCTGTGTCTGAACAAAACATGCAAGAAGGAAGACACGTGGAGCACATTTTACCGTGAACATTAAGTTACTGCATCCGAATGCTTTTCGTATCTGGCATCCCTTTACGTGGTTTCTTTTTCATTTGAAAAGTCTTACTGAGAGTCAAGTAGAGGCACATGGATGTATATACTTAAGCAAATTATTGGACCCCTAGCAATCCGAATTTAAGGCACACCTGTGAAGATGTCAACTGCCTCTCGTCCCCAGACCCCCAAGGACGAATTCAATAGCTTACAATGATGCAAAGGTCAACATAAATACCCCCAAGCCTTCATGAAACGAAAGAGGTTCATGCCTCACCAAATACAACAAAACAACAACACGTTCACTTCCAGCCGACTATGACGGGTTAAAAATAAAGTGTAACATTTTTTTCCTACTTTTTTCTTATCTTTGAGGAGCTATTTCTTTTTTTTATCAGCTATTATGGTTCTTCACTATAGGAAGGGTTCTTCACGCTCAGGAAAGGTTTTGATCGTAAAGTTTGTCAGGCATGTAAATTCTGTCACATATCGGGATACAAGCACACACACTTATATGGACATATTTTATACGCACAAATAGGATGAAAGCAAAATGGAGTCTACATACTTCCTATGTTCTTTTCAAACTTCTCTTATACTACTGCTGATCTGTTTTTTATTTAGATTACAAACTTAGCAAAGCCTACACAAAGATGCAGAAGTAAAGAATCCAAAGCGAGTAATCTATAACACAACTATGTTATGACTAGCAACGAAATATGTGTTGCTAGTTTGATGGAACATTGCAACAACGCTTTTAATTTGTAACACTTTCCCTGGGTGGTTATTGCATGTCGTTAGGATATTTGAGTGACGAGTACCGTGGGGTGTCCCGTAGAACCCTTGTTCTAGGTTCATGTCGAATCCCAAAGGTTCTCCGAAGCATGAAAACTATTCTAAGCAACCGTACGATAGGGCTCCTTAACTCTTTCAGTCCCATATTTTGGACTCATTCAACAGCATTCCTCAGCGCACTTTGTGTGCATTACGCCTGTAATGATCTGAATATTACAAGAACTTAAGATTTGAGAGGTCACAAACATAAAGCGCGCAGCTCTAGGATTTTCATAAGCTAAAAATTATGGTGGGAATTTTCAATCAATCTTGACAGGCCAAGCAATCGTGGAAGGAAAACCCAACCAATGGTTAAGTTAAGAAAATCTTAACACAGTGGCCATGTAATTTAATGACCCCCCTCCACATACGTATTTATGTCTGTTCAAAACTCTCAAAAATATTTCAATTTACCATTTCACAAATTTTATTACTAAATAAAAGTTTGGAAATTTATTTTTTGTTATCCACATTCACATTCAGTTTCTGAATTTTCTTTAACCACATTACATTAAATAATTATTCGTTTTATATCAATACAAAATTAACCTTTTCATGTACTCTGCACGGAATAGTCGGGGAAACTGGTAATAAATATGACTGCGCAATTATTCAATTTATTTGTCGGTATTTGAATAGATTAAAATGGAAATTCATAAGCAAAGTCCATCTACTTTTAATTTGACAGTCATTTCCCGTAAATCTATCGTGAGCGTATTTCATTAAATCTCTGGATGTGTTTTAAGACCCAGCTCCAATTTTTACGTCTCTGATAATTTTTTTGGTTTTATAACCCTCCAAAAACTCAAAGTTATACTTTTGAAAATATTTCTAAGACTCATCTTCATTAAAGACCACACACAACTTCAGACCTGAAATTGTTACTTCAAGTGCAGTCGAGTAATAAATTCGAGAATCATGTGTTTCCAAATATCTTGTGATGTTAACAGGCAATTTCCTGTCTATAAAAATTTCAGAGAGTCTATTCCTTTTAACAAAGCATTCCCTTAACTATAAGAACTTTCCACTTATTTAACCCTGTATTCCTGAAAAAAAAAAACAATTTGCAGGCTTATTATTGTTCACAAATAAGCGAGAAATGGAAGCGGTTAACCCTTGATTACTACAAACAAATTTTGTCAAGAGTGAAGCAGTTGGTGACTGTCTGTCAAACTGGCCCGTATCATTATTCCTTTTATCATTTTAACTCGAACAGAAAACGAGTAAAATTAATCCATTCACGAAGCCCGGTAATACTCACTAATACAATGTACACGGTGCCTAACTTGACCAGTGACCCTGTTATTATATTCATGACCCTGCAGTTGAAATTTCAGATAACAAATAGTCGCCTCCGTAACAACAGTCAGAAATAATCATTTGGCCAGGCTGAACACGTTTCTCAAACTACGACGTAAGGTCAAGTTGTCAGACAGATTTTTCTGTCTCCGAACCAAGAAAAGTACCATTTAATAATGTTATTAGCCTTTAAAATTCAACACAGACCTCATCGATTGTACACCATCTCAATATCCTGAATCGTTTGTATGAACATCTGCAAAACCTTAACTCAATGACGTATTTCTGAATTGGCCACTATGTGACGCTTGGCCTCAACAAAGGTTTCCAATGCGTCAATGATTTAATTGGCCATTAGATAAAACATACTCTTGGCAATGATTACGTGTACATGTATTTAGATCCGCTTCCAATACTCATGTAGTCCTATTAAATTAATTATTCAAAAGAAATACCATCCATCATTACCTACACACGGTTACGCAATTCAAGAAAATTGTCTGGAGTCAGCGCAATAACTTTACGGGAATATGTCCAGGGCCATTTTACAACACTGAATGACATCTTTTTCCAATTTCTATCAGTGATTTAACGCTGTGAATCCCCGTGGACCACGCAACCTTGAATTTCAAGAAGTTCTATGCCAAAGGTAGACTGCGCATGTCTCTTAACCCTGACCGATGCACGTGATAATTATTTAGACCTAGTTCCAGAAACACAAATTAAATTTATCCCGGGACTAGCCCGGAGAGACACACACACACCCGCCTACCCATCCACCTGCTCTGTTGGCTTTGGGTTCGGTCCTGATTCGAGTCCACTTCTCCCAGGTAGTTGGGTATTCTATCCGAGACCCGTAACAGGGCATAGCGGAGACTGAGGAGAGTCATAGAACTTGGTCAAGGCCATGTGTCTTCAGAAGTATTTAAGTACTGGGTTATTCGAAGATAAGATTTAAAAACTAAAAGGGTCATGCAAAGATGGGCATTGTCTTGCTCAGATATTACGGGGCATTAACAAGATATGTATTGAAAGCTATCGACAAGTCAAATGTTTCATATCGCTTAATACAAAGGGTAAGATGAAACATGCAATGGGGTAATTCAAAGCATTCTCAATAAAATGAAATATAATAAGCCGACCTAAACAAGTCAATTAATGTTCATTTTTGCCAGGCCTGTCTGCCATTTAAATGTAACAATAAAATGCTTTACAAAATATATCTGATTATACAAGACCTGGACTCTTACATGTTCCAGCTCTCCCCAGTCACTCCTGATGTTAATTTTCTTTATTTTTTAAATATGAATGTTTATGCGTTTGCTAATCTTTATTGTATGTTTGTGTATTACTGGATGCATGTGTGTGTAAATAACTATGCATGTGTGGATATAAATGAAAATTGACTTTTACCAACGGGTAAATGTTCCATCCGGGTAGGTTGTCATGGAGGCCAAAACAGACGAATTCTCCAGTGAATGTTTAAATGGATGAAATATCGCATTTTATCAGATCATACCGTGCCCGCCACCCCACTACCCGTAGAAAACAAACGATGCCTGGATGTCACTTTGGTATGCCATATTACGGGAAAGATCTTGGAAAGAAGGGTCAACTACATGGGAGAAGCGGACTCGAGTCAGGACCTTACTTGACGCAAGAGAGCGATCGGGAGGTCCATCGGCGCTATCCTGGGACTCACAACCAGTTCCCTCATTTAGATTTAAAGCAAAAATTTAATACAACCCAACTAATTCACCAGAATTTTAGATATACCGCAAGAATTTCCTACTGTAATGATTATAGAGAATATATTCTTTACATTTTTGTGCAAAAGGTTCACTCCTATTTAAGCGATTACGATTAGTTTTTAGCAACACAAATGGCTGCATGATTTATGCCAGAAGTTCACATTTTATCTCCGCCCACATCGAGAACAACCACTTCAGAATACTCCCACTGAGAGTACATTTACCTCATCTTCTGGAGAGACTTCCCGTTCTAGTCGGACACGTTGAATTTAGGAACGCTTCCCAGCTAAATTTTGGGTTTTTCGATTTTGTTTTGGGGGGGAGGCTCGATTTCATAATCTAACATCTTAAGTGTTAAAGTGGACAACAGGGAGTAATGGAAAGTGTAAGTCGTGTAGACAAGAGGCAGGTGAGACAGTGGACCATTGGCTGTGTGATGCATATAGAGAGATAAGGGAAGATTTTTTCAGAAAGTTGCACAGAGAAGATTACAATTACAAGGGTTTAGAAGAGGTTTAGGATTCAGAGGAAGAGGAACATATAGCATGGATTTTAGGTATGAAAGGTGGCTTTCTGGGAGGCAGGAAAGGTAATAAAAATGTACAGGACTACCTGGTAGGATGCTGGGAGAAAAGGAATGAAATAATAGAGTTAGAAGGCAACAGGTTAAATTAGAATTCCAGAGTACAGGGAGGGGAAGGAATGGGAATGGTGGTAGCCCTTATAAGGGCTCCCATGGGGGCTCCCATGGGAAAAGCCTGAGCCTTAGAGGCGGGGATAGGGTGTGAGAGGGATGGATTTTTATTATTATTTTTTTTTTCCTAGGCCACCTGTGTCACAGAGTGACACAGGACCGCGGCAGACAAGCGGAGAGCCACCGTATTATTATTATTATAAGGCAACTCAATTGTACAGAAATCACAAATCCATCTTCAGGGAGATAACTTATCTTTATTCGTATCACCAACTCAATTTTCCACCATTTGCCACAGATACTATGACTCGAAGATTGGGTCTGCACTCCTATTCTCTCCGAGAGGCTTCAGTAAATTTGAGCATGATCGATGGATCCTCACAGGTCTAGAGTTCTATGGAGGGTACAGCATCAAATACTACAGAAGCCTGGACATAAAAAAGATTGAAAGACATATTGAATGGCAAGATAGAATTCAGCTTATATGATCTGGGCACCCCACTCAAATATTCCAAAGATTCAAATAAACAGTCTTGTTGAATTGGGGGTTGTTCATGCCAAAGCCAATTGTGTAGTTTATGAAAGAGTCACTGTGCATCAAACAAATCAGTGTGCTCAGCACAACTATACCTTAGGGCCTGCTTGTTATATATCTGTCCTAACATTGGCTTTCTGACGATCTAATTTGCCTGGAGTCTCCCCAGATCAGTATTGGAAGCTCCCTAAGGGCAGAATTTTTCCCTCTTACCACGGTCGTCAGTAGGGCACGATTCTAGATCAGGGCTTAGATCTAGACGATCCATAACTTATAATTACCTTAGTTACTAGATTTTCACGAACTTCTTGACTCATATCAAACTAAAGATTTGTATATATATATATATATATATATATATATATATATATATATATATATATATATATATATATATAAGGACTTTCGTATAAATAAGTCCTATCCCTTCACATAGAAGGCGCGTCTGTGCATGTTAGTAGTCTTAAAATTCTCGGTATTGTTTACATCCATAGTTTGTAAATATTTATTATATTTACATTGTAATTATTGAAGATATGAAGACTGGTGTTACGTGTGCACTCTCAATCATTTTTTTTGGCAGAATTATGTTTATACACAACTTTTTTTTTAAGATTGCTCAAGCATTTGTACAAATTCATACTAAATGCTTTTCCGATATAACTAACTTGTAGTTTTGTATATTTTGTGTCAATTTTTTACAGTTATCTCACATGAAGCCAGTTGATTCATAATTAGTTACTTTTGTGTTCACCTTGAAACACCTACAAAGGCCAATTAAGAAGTGTCATCTTGAAGATCTAATCATATGAGCATATCTTACTACAGCCCAAAGAAGGTCAAACTCGGTAGACACTACATCCCAAACTAGTAACACATCCTCAGGTAATTCTGAGACTGTAAATAATGTAACAAGTTGCAAGGGACCTTCTGGTAAAAATTTTACTGATGACATTTACCACATGTAACAATATAAAAGGTGTGAACACTGGGTGTGTCTCAACCTCTTTGAAGAAAATTACAAGTTTTTACACGATCGTGAAGACTTACATTGGTTTTGTCCTAATTGCAAAGAGAAGTCTCTAACCACTGTCCTGGCCAAAGCCAGTGTGAAAGCAAAATGCAAAGAATTGTGTCAGGATATTGAGGATAGGGTAAAAGTGGTAGAAGATCCATTACCACAGAAAGCCAACAAAACCCCAGTTGATGGTCTCAATTCTGAAATATTGACTATTCAAACCAACATAAAAAACTCGGCCTCTGACATTTCAGTGTTGAATGCCAAAATTGATAATGTAAGATCACAGTCTGAGAAGATAGCCACTGGGCTTAAAATAGTATTATTCTAGGAGTTAAGGATATTTCTCCTGAGAATGATCAGCTAATAGTGGAAAATATTTTGAAAGACATTGGCTGTGATGATATCAATCCAGAGTCTACTATCAGACTTGGATCAAAACCTACACGAATCCAACCTCCTTCTACGAACAATCTAATCAAGCTGCCGCAGCAGCCCCTGGTGCTACTCCTCAGGCTCGGAATACCTGGTACAAACCTATCAGATTTGCTGCCAATTCAATGCAAAGCAAGGCTAAAATTTTGCATAATGCAACCAAAGTCCGGCAGTCAAATTCAGACATTTACAATTCTAAATGGATATTCATTGTCCTTGACCACATTACGTTGGAGCCTTACAGTACTTAGCCCTTCGAAAAAACTAACGGACGCTCGGGAGCCCAACTTCAGTGTCATATATGCAATAAAAAGACAAAGTTATAGTACTGGAGTGCTCATAAACAATAGTTACTCATCTGTATATAACACTGCACACTGTAAATATAAGAGCACTTTGTTGAAAAATGGTAATAACTTTTTGCCATTTTTGTTTTTTGTTTTTGTTTTTGTTTTTGTTTTTTATTTTTATTTAATGCACATGATTTATATTTAAAATTTGCCCATTTAGGTTTACTTGTTCAAGAGAGTGACCCTGACATTATTGTAATAACAGAGACCTGGTTGACCAATGAGGTAGATAGTCATGAGTTTACTCCGGAGGGTTACTCTTGATTCTGCAAAGACAGATGTGCTTACTACTATTCTTCAAAGACCTATTACATGAACAATATAGAGGAAGTTTTAATTCTTGCAATAACCTAAATCCCCTACTCCACACAGATGGGGATGTTGGTGCAGAAATTATTTGGATTACCATCACTCTTAGACCCTCTTTTACCTGGTTGGTAGGTGGATGCCAACACCCACGTGTGGAAGACGAAAATATCTTAGAGTAATATCCAAATATCGATTGAGAAAATCAATACTGACAATTGTATCCTTTTTTGTTGATTTTCACTTTGAAAAATATTGGCTGGAGTAATTCTGCCATCTTCATGTTCTTGGTCAGTCATTTATTGAAACCTTGGAAGATAACATGCTTACTCGAGTTGTTTTACAACCCCCTTGAGGCAAAAATATTTTGGAGCTTGCCCTTGTTGGTGATGTATATGTTGTACTTACCTGTGATTTTGCTAGTGGTGACCATAATGTGGTCAAACTCAACCAATGCAAAGAGTTGATAGAGTCCCAAGAAAAGTCTACCTTTTTTCTTAAGGTGAGAACAAGGGGTTCAATGGCAAATTGCAAGGCACTGACTGGTCTCATCTTAGAAGAGATAGTTAATTAGGATATCAAACATTTGTAGTTTGACTTGGAAGTTACTCCCCTTATAGTGAGGGCAAAGTAATGTAGACTATAGGTAAATAAAGCTAGTGGTTAAGAACAGTCCAAATTGGGACACACCCTTGTCTTTACTGTTCAATATCTCTATACAGACAGGATCCCTTCCTCAAGATTGGTGGGATTCTAATATTACTCCTCTGTAAAAAATTGTGTTCACTCTACACCCAACAACTATCGACCTTTAGCTCTTACCATTATAATTATCAAACCCTTGGAAAAATTAATCAAGGGGATTATTCTACATTTGCCCTCAGGCGACCATACCATAGACTGCAGTCAATATGGATTTCAAAGCAGTTGTTCCTCTATCGCTTAGTTCTTAGAATCACTCAATGACTGGACTACCAACTTTGATAACCAAGTTGAAACAGATAGTGTTTTACTTGTTTTCTCCAAGGTGTTCGACGCTGTCCCCTATCAGAGACTGTTACATAAACTAAGATCAGAGGAGAAATGTTCTCCTGGATTGCTCATTCTTTCAGCAATAGAAGACAACGAGTAGTCTTAAGAAATGGAGTGTCATCATGGGATAGAGTGCCTCAGGGATCCATTTTGGGTCCAGTTTATTCTCATAATATGTCAATGGCCACCCGATTTTGTTTCATCGACTGCAGAAATGTCCTCTGATGACACTAAGGTTTATCAGGCCATCAGTAACTTACAGGATTGTGAAACTACACAAGGCGGTCTAAACAGACTGTCTAATTGGTCCAGTATATGGCTTCTCAATTTTAACGAGACTAAATGCCAAGTTCTGAAAATTAGACAAAGTCTTGAATGCCTTGATACTTTGAACAAGCATTTTCTTGGGCAAGTTTTATGTCAGAAAGATCTTAGTGTCATCATTATACCAGATCTTAAACATCGCAAGCATATTGATCAAATTGTTAAAAGAGCCAATCAGAGGATTGGCATGATCAAGAGGTATTTTACCCTTTGGACTGCTGACAAAATATGTTTTCTGCACAAATCTTTGATCCAACCTTTGCTTACGTATGAGGCTCCAGTTTGGAGCACCTGGCATCTAATTGACATGACTTGCTTAGAATGTTCCTGAACTTTGGCTGCCACCAACCTGTTTCAATAGATGGTGTTGCTTCGGTTTTCTCATATTATTACCTACTTAAGAATAAATAACCTTTTAGCGTTGTTATCCACTTAAAGGCATCTAATTGACATGACTTGCTTAGAATGTTCCTGAACTTTGGCTGCCACCAACCTGTTTCAATAGATGGTGTTGCTTCGGTTTTCTCATATTATTACCTACTTAAGAATAAATAACCTTTTAGCGTTGTTATCCACTTAAAGGATCAGAGTCATAGGTCACTATGTTTGAAAAATTACATAAATTTTCATTCAAAATTATCTTTTTGTCTTTTTTGGTTAAAATATTGTTGATCTTCCATCATACCAGGTGGCTTTGTGCTACGTTTTCTTATGTTTGTGAGAAAATTAAGCCTAAAATGGTTCATCACTGAAAGCATTTGTCAAAAGTCAAGTCAGGCGTCAGTGTGTGTTTAGACATGGTAATCCACCTAAGCACCAGCCAGGGTATGTGCAATCAGGCATGGTCTTCCATTATGCTCACAGTTACTGGTCTAATAAGGTACCCGTTTATTAAGCAATGTAAGCTACAGTCATACTCATGATCAAAAGGTCATTAAGCCCTAGACATGTAAAGCAAACAAGCTGAAACCACATAATGACTCAAGCTTATGCAAGATTAGATAGAAATCTTTATTTCCTATATATTTCTATATTATTTTCAGAGTGACAATACATCCAATGGCAAGCCCTTTGCATGATTATACCATAGAGAAAAGATCAATATGGGGAAGCCAGTGGATTTTATGTAACAGCCTGTTACTCTTTTCAATCTTCTGTTTTACCTTTCAGTGCAGATTTGTCAGAAACATATTTTTGTATTTCATCTTCTATTTTGTGACAGCCTAGATCAAAAAGTATTTCATCAATTCTTACAGACTCAGTGGGATTCTGAAGAAGAGATTGCAACTTTGGAAGATATTTTTCAATTTTTAGATATTCCATTTCTTCATATGACATTTAAAGCTCCAAAAATTAAGTAGTTGTCCAAGGCTTCCAAAACCGCCTGAATGTTCATAAAATAAAAACTAGTCATGATTTAAGATACAATTCAGCAAATTTTCAAGCCTGCATCCGTTACACGCTCGAGAAATCTTGTCGCAAAGTGTGAATGAGACCCCTTCACAAAAGCACCGCTTATGTCTGACCATAATAACCTACAACCTTTCTGTTCACGCGAGGGAAAACTACACATCTGAACAAAACAGAAAATATATAGTTTCATGAGTTAAGATACAGAAATATAGTCAATTTAGTACATTTAAAATGGAACTCCTTAGCAAATTCCGCGATAGCTGGGCTATCTAAAACCTCAGGAAATAAATGTGTACATATTTGTCTGTAAAAGCGTTGATCGTGTTCTGCTGAGTGTTAGAAGAGATGTACTTCGGATGGGTCTCTCTAAATATTGTTCAATTGATCATGCATCAGTAATTTTTTTATTTTTGCTTTTCGTTTGTCAAAAAATGGGGCTACTTAATTGCTTTAAAAAGACACGTTTATGCATGTTTGTCCCGTAATTTCTATTTTTATCTTTTTATTTGTTTATTTTAATTTTACTTTATTTTTATTTTCTGTGGGTCACGTCCACTTAATTTCCAAGGTCTTTGGAAACGTTTGAATAAAAATTTTGATTTTGGCTATAGCCCAAGAACTTTTCATTATAGTTCTCTGAAATTAGGCTTAATAGTGGCACTGTTCTACAATTACGTCGGAATACTTGTGTGACCTTGATATGTTTTCAAGATCAGAGGATAACTTTTGGAAATTTCATTGCGGATGAACATGAGAGAACTATTCGGGCTAGGACTTTGAGCGGGATTACCCTCTGATCGGCCACGGTTACAGCTTCAAAAGGGCTACTTTGACTCCCAAAACTACCGATTCACGTTAATTGGTGCATGCAAGATCAAGTGGGCACAGGATTGTCACTATCGGTTTCTTTAATCAGTGCCTCTAGTATTACATTCAATAACCCACTTCTCCAATCTTTCTCGGTGCCTTAATTATTCGAACCCTATTTCGGAAAAAAGTCAATGAGGTCTTCTTGAAATAAGTTCATAAATCGGCACTACTTTACCCAAAATATACTTGTACGGTTTTGTTGGGTTTTTTTACCATAATCATTGTGTTTGTTTACTTCACTGATACAGAGGTAGTATAGACCCATATCTTTTACATGGATTGCGAAGCAAGCCAAGCCTATATTAATCACTCTCCATGGCACAGATGGTGGCGTATACTTTCCAACCAACATATTTGGTGGAGGAAACCGAAGAACTCGGAGAAAACCACCGTGCACAGTCAGAGGGCGTAGGAACTCTTTCAACATGCTTCCCCGGCCGTGAATCGAACCCGGGCCGGAGAGGTGGAAGGCGAGCGTGTTGCAGCTCCGCCAACCGTGCACCCACCCAGAGGTAGCATATTCCCTAAGGACAAATATGCGTGGTAGCAAATCCGTATATCATTATTTTTTAAGCTGGCCACAGATCGAAAAATTGTGCTAGTCGTCAAGGGTTCTCGTGGCGCCAGGAACAACGGTACATGGCTATTCACCAATAATATGACTGGATTTTACCTTAAATGCAAGAACACATTATAGAAAGCATTTCAGGGATGCCACAAAAACCCGTAAGTTTGGCTGCCTCATCAGCAGTTGTCCATTTCCCTCTTCTTCAGTAGCAAACCCACCCTTCCTTTTTAATGTTTCTTTCTCCGCGCATTGTCTGTAATTGATTAAGGAAAATGCACAACGGTGAAATGCAATTATTAATTGTACTCAGATATTCATCATGGACATTCAGACACTTCAAAGGACTTGGTTACCCGGGGCCTACACCTATACCATTGTTGGGAACGATGCTTCCAGTTTTTAAAAAGGTGAGTTGTGAATGTATACTGGTTTTATCAAACAGGATTCGCAGCCTGGAGGGTATTTGAAATAGCTTATTAGGACTCCTACGAGCACAAGTAAAAGCTGGTCATTGTATATACATTGTTGTTAACCGCGGGTATATATCAATTTATGGGGCAGAGACAAGCAGCAGATTTGCTCACTCAGTGGTCTGTTGCACAAACAGCCACGAGGAGTTCCTAATCCATGTAAAATAAAGCAATGCTAATTTTGTTCATGTTTATTTCCGGCGTACTTGAAATTGTAATTAAGTACTCTGAACTTGTCATGAAAATAAGTGCTTCTGGGTTATTAACAAAAGGTTATAAAAGGAGGCTGATAGAGCAATAACATCTCCTGTTCAACTAAAGGAATTTACTAAATACGAAAGCAGATAGCTAAACATCAGTCTTCTTTTTCAGAAATTGATTATCCGTATTCTTTTTCTATACCAATGAAGCATAGTTTCATATTTATTACCAGTTATTGTACTGTCAGCGAACTGTTACATTACTAAACATTTCATATCTCCTTTTGAAATGAATGTATTAGTCACAAGAAGGCATCAAGATTAATATAGCTGTCACAAGTGAATTAGGAGAATACCCACTAGATTTGCAAATATTTACCCTAAACCGGTCCAAAATAGTCCGATAAATTCTCTCTCTCTCTCTCTCTCTCTCTCTCTCTCTCTCTCTCTCTCTCTCTCTCTCTCTCTCTCTCTCTCTCTCTCTCTCTCTCTCTCTCTCTCTCTCTCTCTCTCTCTCTCTCTCTCTCTCTCTCTCTCTCTCATTCAATGTGTTCTTTGAAAACTATTTTTCGCTAAATACGTTTCAAAAATATATGTGAACAAATAATGATTACAATAAATCTGACTTCTTAATATTTTTCAAAACGGATTGGAAAATATACTTATAATGCGGAAAAAGTGTCAAATTACACAGAAGACGAGAAGAAATTCAGAACTTTCTCAAACTTTAAGGGAGACTTCAAGTATAAAAATGTCTCTTTTTTAGCTATACTAATCAGATGTGAAAGAATATAACGCGTGTACATATAAGTGCGCAAATTGTCAAAATAGAAACGGGTAAACACAGGGGACTCCATAAAGCTTTAGTCAAAGAAAGAAAATGTGAAGATTACGCTGTAATATACTTCGAAACGGAGAAAAATATAATGTTTGACAATCTAATAATATATTTCCTTCGGTTAACAACTTGGATGATCCACACAAACTTACTTTCAGAGACTTTATGACGTGGAAAAAGATGATAACAATATCAACATTGTTTTCAGAAATGCTACACGTAAGATGATTATTTTTAACTTGTAGCTTCATTTGTTATCATATAGTGGATATATTTGATATCGTTTATATTTTGTTGCCTTGTTCCGTAAAAAGACTATATGTGTGGCACTTTTTTAAGATGTATCCAATGCGCTTAATTCATTCATTCGATTATACCATATTTTCGAGTCTTTTTCTGTTTGAAATTATAATTTATGCAAATATTTTTTTATTCTGCTTGATTGAGTCATTTGCGATCATGTCCGTGCGTTTTTCACGGTGTGTAGCGCATTATTCCATAGCCGTTGTAACATTTTCTAAAATATTGAGATATATAAACAAAACCCGAAATGGTTTACGCATCGAAGGAAATTTTGACAAATGTTCTTGTTCATGCTCTATCTGACATGCACAATTCTGAGTACCGTTTGCTATCATATCTGTTTTTAGGGATTCCGTGTGTTAGACACAGAGCTCATACAGAGATATGGCAATTTTGTGGCGTAAGTGTTCCTTGAATTAGTGTTGATATAACTGATCATACCTCTCGAGTACTGATTTGGGAGTAAAAATATACAAATACAAGATTGGCCGATCCCCAAGATTTACACCATAAAGCGTGGCTTGTGACAAATAGGAAAAACGATGCCTCGAACTGTTTACAGGGAATGATACAATAATTGTTTCAGGTTGGCTCTCACGATCGTGCAGCTTTATTGAAGCTTTAGTAAAAAGTGATGAAATAATCAAGCAGTCTTGCCAATTTGACATGTATCTGATGCCCATGCCTTTACACATAATCATGTATACTTATATCCAACATAACCTGTTCTCATGTGTGAACTTGCTGCATATTACTAACTTTTATTTGATGGCATGAAGTTAAAATTCTCAGGGAAAACGTTCTAAGCGACGATAATTCTCACATCGATAATAGCAAAATTTGAAAAATGCATTCGACTAATTAATTGTACGATCTGTTACTTTGAAAAAATCGCGTAAACATCTAGCAGCATGAACATACAAGTCGGTATACTGTCTCGTAAACATACTCTGCTTTATTGTCCTATTTCGCAGGACATTTGAAGGCAGATACCCAGCATTGCTGGTTGCTGATGTCGATGTTCTGAAGCAGGTCATGGTCAAGGAATTCAGTAACTTTGTTGACAGGAGAGTAAGTTGACCTATACTTTCTTCATTCCTTCAACTCGTTTTTTTAACCATTTAAGCTACGCTATGTGAGAAAGAGAGAAGTGATATTCTACTCATTTAATCAAATCTAGGAAGTGCTGAAGAAGTGCCATCTATGTTCAGTTTTTTCGTTCATGTTTTGTGAAAAGGACAGACAGCAGATAGTATAATAATGCTCACGCTTGGTTATGCCAGTTTTTCGCAATCGGGTGATTACAAGATTTTTCATATATAAGGCTCCCCATCGCGTCATTTTCTTTGTAAAGGCACTCTGAGGAGTGATCATCAAGATCTTACTTTCAAGTACTCCCCGTACTCTTTGTTAAAGACTCCCCTGGACTGCTTGTGACCCCTAAACCATATAGGAAGAATTATCTAAATTGCAGGTCCAGCACTCTCACCAGTGCGACCTGCCCGACCGTCTTTTGCTTTTCCTTTTAAATACAGCAATTGATTACACTCATTCCTAAGAAACGTCACATGGTCCAGCAAATTAAATGTGTTTTACAATTGTCAATATGGATCCCATAAGGGTCATTCAACGAAGCCTGCAACCGCAGAAACTATGCACAGAATTATTTTAAAATGCACAAAGCAAACTACCGATTTGCTTTTGATATTATAGAGCATATCTTAGCGGAAAAACTGACCTTCGGTGGAGTAAAGCATTTCCACGGGAATTGAAATAAAATTATATTTATTCAAAAGCTAATCAGCATGTGGAATTTGGTGGAGTTAAACATTTCCACGGGAATTGAAATAAAATTATATTTATTTAAAAGCTTATCAGCATGTGGAATTTGATAACGTTTGACATGCTTCCAATAACTACTCGAGTCGCTAAAGGCTAAAATTTAAGGACATTGTTTTCTCATCATTTACATACATGATGTTACATAAGCGAGTAAAATATTTTAATTACTAAATGCAGGTAATTCTCCCCTCTCAACGACATTAAATACTTTTGACGTAAACATATGTGCCGACGTAAGTGATATTAACGTGGAGCTGATCGGCTTAAAGTCAACAACCGATCACTAAATATAACTAAAACAAAATTCATGGTGATTCTCGGAGCTGATAGGTAGCTCTAAAATACCTGCAACAAACATAAAGGATGTGTAAATCGAAAGTGTTGATACTTTTAACATTCGGGGCCATCATTGATGAACTGACCATTGAAATGTTCATCAGGACAATATTTGCTTCAAAACTTTTACATTCTGTAACATGTCTGCGCGAAATTAACCACCCACTATTATTTCTGGAACTACAGTATATAGATGTGTGTGCCTGTGCGAAAAACTAACGATGAACCAGATACAATTTGCTAATTGGCAATTTTATTGGGATGAAAGCACCTTGATAAGGTCAGGCAGGTCTAGATCCGATTTGTTCCAGCGAAATTTCTGTTTTCTGTTTTGTACAGAGAACTGGGTTGTCGGCATACCCTATCCGAAAGATGCTTACGTTGTTGAGGGGAGACCGCTGGAGACACGTCCGCAATATCATAACTCCAACATTCAGCGCCGGTAAACTTAAACTGGTAATTGCTGATTTATATATGATTGGATTCACAAATCTATTTGATTGAGCCACAGTCAGATAATTGATATATTTCAGTATGATAATGATAATTTATTTCTGGTTGACCATTGAAGAATCATGTTTACATTATTTGTTATGGATAATACCAAGGTTCTGGGTATCTTCATTCAAACATTTGTGTGATAATTTATGAATTAGAATTGTATGCATGTATCCACAATGCTTGCCTGCGAAGCGACCTTCTTCTTTCATAGTTCCTTCAGAGTGAGCGCTCAGGTTAGTAGTATACCCAGTGGGGGTTCTGGACCACCCCCCTACCTCAAGCATATAAGACCCCACGTACATAACTTTTTGAGGTAACTATGTATGTAGGCCGAGGCCGTTTCACGTACATAACTTTTGGGGGTAAAAAGTCATGTAGGCCAGGGCGTCTCTGCAGGTTAGCAGGCAGGCCCCGCCCACCCCCCCTGGCGGGGCCCACACCAACCGGCGCCCCATTAACCCCGTCCGCCAGGCCCGGCCTCACACGCACCCCGGAAACGACTGGAGCTTCCTCGAGTCCTGGGCGAGGCAGCAAGCGCATACATGCCCGGCATTCCAATCCGACCCCTGTTTTTTGCATTGCGATGGGGGACTAGCATTCCGATCCGACCGTCAAAAAGTTTTCCGACCGATTTTGTTCTGCTACGTGTTCTCCACACATGAAAAATGTTTTTGTGCTGGCTGCGTTGTGTATAAACAGCCACACAGCCAGGCCGTTATCAGTGACCTCTTGGACTGCCTGTGCTGCTTATCAGCTGTGTCAACATTATCGATCTACTAGCCACTGTATGCTGGGGGTGCTGAAGGGGTCCTCTCGCTGTTGTGCTCTTGGTCTCTGTTATTAGCACAGCTAATGCTTACTGAGAACCGGATTTGCCACCCTGGGCCAGCTTGGCGAGGAGCTCGGCCTGGACTTGGGCGCGGAGCTCGTTTTTTGCCTTCAAGATCTCGGCAGTCTCGCCAGAGGCGTCTTTGCGGTAGGCGACCCTAAAGCCGGCCTTCTGCTGTCTATACTGCTCTGCCTCGCGCAGCACGACTGCATACTCGTCGTGTGAGACCTTCTGGTCAGCTAATGCCTGGCTGACGAACGCGCCCACGGTATCGAAGCGGGTCTTTGCAGCCCTCTCAACGCGCTCGTGCTTGGTGATCTTCTTGGCCACCAGCTTGCCGGCAAGACTGCAACCAGCAGCGATGGCCCCCGCCCCCAGAGCTACAGCGCCTAGGGGGAGAGCAGCAGGTGCAGCGACGCCGGAGGCCAGGGTTGTCACACCTGCGGCACCACAGGCAGGCGCCGTCACGTTTGCACCCATGCCCACGTAGGTGCAGGCGGCCGATGCTCGCTTGTAGCGGGGGCGGGTGGCTCCATGGCGCTGGGCCTCAGCTTCAAGGTGGTCGCACACTCGGCGAACCTCGGCAAGCCGGAAAGCCATCGGGTCAGCGGAAACGTCGCCCGTTTCCGGGGGGACCGATTCGGGCACGGCGGGGTAGAGAGATGCCTGTTTGTCTTCCATCTTGAAGTATAGCCGTAGGTCCACGCCGTTCAAATCAGACGTTCGACGACCATCGTGAACCCCACGCTGAGGTGACTCCCCGTGAGACGCTCCCCCATGATCTGTAGGGTTTGCGAATCGTCGGCCGTAACAATGTCCACGCCATGGAAGGAAGGCTTGTCGGCCGGGATGTCCACTGTCAGCAGCTGGGTTGCCACCTTGCCGAGACCGAAGACGTGGACGACGCCAGAGGCTGCCTCTTTTTTGGCCGCCGTTGCCGTGTAGACGCGCCCGTATAGGCCGACGCGATAAACCGTGCCCTTTGTCATGGGAATTGTTGCTGTGCTCACCGCTTTGGCTCCATGTTTGGTAACCTCCAGCACCTTCTTACCATCGAAGAGGACCCTCTCGGCTGAGTGAAATACTGCGGGCGCAGTCGGCTGGCCTGGGGGCCCCTTGTATAGGGCCCCCCAGGCCTCCACCGCAGTGTCTGCGTAGGCAGCGGTCGAGTCGACGTACTGCTTGTTCGCCACATCGTGAGCCGCTAGGGGGTCGGCGACTCGGCCGCTGCCGCCCTGCTGGATATAGCGGGCGTCCGAGTAGCCCCTAGTGATAGCATCAGCATCCGAGATTATGGCAGAGGCGGCGATACCGGTCAAACATCGATTGTTATTGGCGTTCAGCATTATGTCGCCCTCCATAAACAGAGGACCGGTGAACGTGTCCCGCCCGTTTTTGCGAGTTTCGTGGCGGCGACACCTACAACATAGCTCATGGGGGCCGCCTCGCTTGCATCCTGGGGGATGCCACCTGTGGGGAGTCCCTTAGGTTCAAACCCGTTAGCATTCAGGTCCCCCTCGAGTGTGCCCCCAGCCCGGTCTAGCTTGCCCGCAACCGCGGCGTCGCAGTATCCCTTGTTAGCAGCGTCCGTGTCGTTGGTTCCGGGAGTGCGCACCTCCGTAATGTAGTTGCCCCTCATATTAAGCTCGCCCTCGAGTGTACCCCCAGCCCGGTCTAGCTTGCCGGCAACCGCGGCGGCCACTTCTGTTTTCTTTGCATACAAGCTGAGGTCGACATCAGCCCCCGATCGGGAGCCGCCGCCAAAGAAGTTCACAGACATGTTGTCGGATCCTGAAAATGGGGGGTGCCTTCAACTAGACATCGCGTTCATGGCGGAGGGAGAGCATCAAGTCTCCGATGGGCTCTGATCCAACTCGCCGAAGGAACTCGAGACAGAGATGGGCGCATACGGGGGGGTCGCCTGGCCGCTGTATTTTTGTTGTGTTGTAGACCAGGGGCTTTTTGCCCGGCCCCCACTTGCTGCGCCAGTATGTCACGAGCTCGGCCCGGGCGTGGAGACCGTAGGAATCGAAGTAGAGGATTGCCTGGGGGGCGACGGCCCAGGCCTTCCAGTGGGTCCCGGGACCTTCACTACGATCCAGGTTGAGCACGGTGCGTTCGCTCTCTATCGGCCCAGTGGCTGGGAGAGCATCACGCATAAACACACCCCTGCAGCCGGGAATCTTGAGGCGGCGGGCCTCAGCCTCGATGTTGAGATTGCTTAGCGGCGTGAAGGTTTTTTTGGCTTCGCGGCTAGGCCTCGACCACGAGGGGGGCCTAGGTAGAGGCGGCCGCCCTTGACCTTATCGGCAATCCCCTTGATAGCGGCACCGCCGGCTGCTGCGGCAGCCCCCAGAGCGGCAGCCTTGCCCGCGGCTATGGCAGCAGGGGCTATGAGGGCAGGCAGAGCTGCCAAGAGGGGGAATATACCCCCGTGCTTGCGCATGGCCTCGACCTGGCTCTTGGAAAGGGAGAGCTCTGCGCCTTTGCCTGAGGCCCTGGCCTTGGCCAAATGGGCGTTCTGGGTGGCGGTCAGCATCAATGGCATGCCCGAACTCGAGCGGACCTGCTCAGCGGTCAGCCGGAGGTTTACGGCCCGGCTGGCGTTAAGGGCGGCGCGAAGGCTAGCGACTTGGCCGTCGGTGAGGCGGATCTTGTGCGTGATGTAGGTCATTATGATCTGCGGATGTGGAAGGGGGGCGAGGAGTCTAATTGCCACCGCTAGGGTAGAGGAAGTTCATTTTCTGGCCATCTGACTGGAGCTGCATGACCCGATAGCTCATGATGAAGGCGTAGGCTGTGTAGCCGTTGGGAACGGTCGCCCCGAGGGTTGCACGAACCGTCAATTCCTTTACAGAGTCGTTGAGCCCCTCTTGTTGGTGCTCAAGGTCAAAGTGGATTAGGGGGTAGAGACGCGAGAACTCGACCGCACTAATCTGGCTTCCGGAATCTATGTCCTGGTTGCGCCCCATGAAATCAAGGAGCCAGCCGTATACCCGCGAGAATCTTCCTTCTGCGAAGATGAGGTCGAGGGAGCTCTGCGGGTAGCGCTGGGTCCCGTGGGTCAAAGAGATATCGCGGAGGTTCAGAGTGTCGAACACCAAGCCGCATTGCCGTTGATCTCCCCGACGATTGCCCTTGTGGAAGGCGATAAACACGTGCCGGGGGCGCCCTGTCCCGCTCACCGCGGTTAGTTTCCAGTTGAGCTGTGAGGTTGTCTGCTGGGCCAGGGAATCGATCTGGCCAGCTTGCCAATAGGCGGTCAAGCTACTGCAGGCTAGCATCCACTCCTGAGCCTGGGCGGCGGCCGCAACGCTCAAACTGACGGTCAGCATCCACCAGGACAGCTTGCTCAGGGTCACTTTGCCAACGTCAACGCCGTCCTTACGGTGAATGGCTTGATCATTCGTGGCCTTTCTTTGGGCATAGAGCTGCCACTTCACGCCATACATGACCTTCCTCACGTCGCGTGCGAATCCGAAGAGGGCGCTCAATGGCACTTTTGCCAAGAATTATCCGCCGCCGCTGGTTATGCCTCTGTGCAAAGCAAACCCAATGTTGTAGTTGGGGTTGTCGACGACGCCGGTGATGATCCCGCCCTCGGTTGTTAACTGGTAGCGTGTCGAGTCGGCCTTCTCGCTGGTGTCCTTATACCAGAAGCGATTCGAGCCTGCAGTCTTGGCAAAGTCGTCTCTGTAGCGGGTCAGGCCCTGGATTTTGGCCGCCATGTCAGGGTCTTGGTTGAGGGCCTAGACCTCCTGGCCGTTAGCAACCAGGCGGAGGCTGTCAAAGAGACCGATCAAGGTGTTCTCGAGAGCTACCTCGTCGGAAGCATTGTAGGGGGTGCCGTCGGCCTTTGTTAGCCTGCCAACAACCTCCAGCCAGCTCTCACAGGGGAGGGTCCACTGGTCCTGATTTCGGACGAGGAGCTCCACGTTCTGCCTGGCGTCGGGCTGAGTGGCTGAGTACTCATAGAACTCGACGTGCTCAACGCTCTGGGAGCGAAGAGGTTTCTCGCCCAGATCGACTATATCAGGTGTGATGTCGGTGAAGCTTGCCATGTCGTGCTGCAATATCCCCCCACCCCGGCGGCTCTAATACGAACGCCAAGTCTAGTATCGGGCGACCCTGTAGCCCTCCCCCCACACCAGGTTGGAGAGGTTGGGCCGGCCGGCCAGCAGCTCTCGAGCCCGGGCGCAAAGGGCGGCGGCCGCAGCCTGCTTCTGCTCGGCAGGCAAGCCCTTTGTAGCGTGCTCAGAGACCCGCGCAAGGGCTTTTGCCGTAAGGTCCTTCGCTTTCGCTTGCAGGGCCCCCAGGGCGACCTGTTTGCCCTGCTCCAGGAGGCGGGGAGCCTCCTCGGTGGCTCGATCGCTGGCGCCCTTGGCAGTGGCTGCGACCGCCTGGCCGGCCTTGCCGGCGAGGCCTCGAATCAGACTGGGTATGCGGCCCACGATCCCGCCTATGACGTCCCCAATCCCGGAGCCGCTCACGGTGAGCGAGACGGCCATGAGCAGACGGTGGTGGCCGAGGCCGGCGCCGATTATCCTACGTGTGTGTGCGTGAGGCAGATACATGTTGATGCAGCAGTCGTGCTATGAAAAACAGGGCCTGGGCTTCAAATGACATGCAGTGTCAGCACCTTAGGTCGGTCGGTCTCTCACAACGAGACTGATGGTGAGGAGCTCACCGCGTAGGTCTATGAGCTGGCCGTCCTGATCAGTGAGCCTGACGTCGACTTTGCTGATCTGCGGGCCTGACACGGGGAGCCAGATGAGAGAGCGGGGCTCGTGGCTGACCTTGTAGCCGGGGGGCACGTTGGGGAAGAAGCTCGAGAGCATGTAGCCTCTGCTGGCTGTCCCGGCGCTGGTCCAGACGTAGCTGCCTTCCACCAAGCCCGGGGCTTGAAGGAGGACCTCATTGACGCGACTGATCTGGACGATGTTGGGGGCCTCGTTGTAGCCCTGCTGAAGAACTGCATGGCCGGGCCCTGGCCAGCCGAGAAGGTCCTTTAGGGTCGACTCGTCGATGTCGACGTAGTAGGTGGGGTTGCTGATGACCACGACCGCCCGCTGGGTGGCAAGGTTGGCTTAGACCGAGATGTAGTGTTTTTGGTTCAACGCGTCCCAGTGGCCGGCGGCGGCGAGTTGCCGATGGAGCTCGTCGTTGATCGCGGCGAGTTCGTAGGCCCCCGTAGCCAGAGTGATGGTGAACGGCAGGGTGGTGCTATCGATTCCATACACGAACGTATTGTTGCTGGAATCAACGTTTGGCCATGTGTAGGCGGTCTCCAGGCTTGTCAGAGCGACCTCAAGACGCCGACCGGGTGGGGGCCGAATGGGCTCGGGGAGCCGGACGGTAAACGAAGCTCACGAAGGAGAAATCTATGATGCCATCCATCGTGTTGGCTTGTCAACATGCATATTTGACGCCGCCGCTGAGCATTCAATACACCCCCTCATGGAGAGCTACTGTGTAAAGTGCAGACGGAAAACCATGACCAGCGGGGCCATCACCCGCACCGCCAAGAACGGGACCCGCATGCGGGTTGGACGCTGTGTCGTCTGCAACTCGAAGAAGAGCCAGATCTTGGGGCCGATTGCGGTCCATCACGGCGGCGACATCCAACAGACACTTGGCCGGCTCCCCGACACCCCCTGGGCCAAGTATGCGGGGGAGAAGCATCTGCCGGGCTATAGCTACTGCGGCCCCGGGACCCGGCTCGACATCCGTCTCGAAGCCCAGGGACGCCCCAAGCCGGGCAAAGAGCCTGTGAACCGGGTCGACCGGGCATGTTTACGCCACGACCTCGCCTTATCCCGCTTCGACGACCTCCGAGCCCGCCAGCTGGGGGACGTGGAGCTGATCCAAGATATCAATTCGATCCCCGGTAAGACCATGTCGGAGCGCCTCAGGGGGCTTGCCACGAAGATAGGCATGAAAGGCAAGATAGCCTTCGGAGGCGGGCACGGTCGAAAAGCCCCCCCATGTGGTTGTTGAGCTCCCAGGCCACAAATATTTTTAGCCGCCGCCGATTTTGCCTGCCTGGTATAGTAAAGATGTGCCTAGCCGAAGAGCTCTTCCTCGCGTTACTTGATGTTAGTGCGGCTGCCCGGCGGGACAAGATCCCCGGGCCTCTCGCTCACACCCTCCAGGACGTCGCACACAAGACGCTGCAGATGCTGCGACAAGAAGAGCAAGCCGCCGGCCGGTTCGCTGCCCTGGTCTTGAAGGGCGACGCCGCTAGCCTTCACCGGGCTACAGGGTCGTTGCCTGATCAAAGCCGCCGCGCCTGTTGGAGGTTGATCGGGCTCTTGGAATACTTGGCCGATCAGTATGGACAACAAACTCTCTAGCATGTACTACAGCCCAGGGGGGTATTGGAGAGGCCTCGCCGCAGTGAAGAAGCTGGCAGCGGCCGCAAAAGCCCCCCACGATGTTTCCTGGGTCTGGTTGGAGAAGAAGGCCATTTGGCAGGTTTACCTGCCTCCGCCCCGCCATATCCCGCGGCCGCGTTTTGATGTTCGGACCCCCAACTCCATCCATCAAGCCGACCTGCTCTTCCTACCCCACGACCGCGTGGGTCGGCGGACCTACAAGTATGCGCTTACAGTCGTGGATGTCGCCAGCCAGTTCAAGGTAGCAGAGCCCTTGACCAGCAAGACCGCAACGGAGGTCGTGGCCGCTCTCAAGCGCATCTACAGGCGGGGGCCGCTTCCGTGGCCGGCTCTGCTCCAGGTCGACCCGGGGCCAGAGTTCAAGGGCGCTGTCTACCAGCTGCTGGCCAGGCAAGGCATCCAGGTCAGGCGCGGGCGGGTAGATATCCAGAGACCAGGGCATCGTGGAGCGCTTCAACCGGACGCTGGCTGAGAGACTCTTTGGCCACCAGTATGCCGCAGAGATGTTGCTCCCAGAGGGCCAGCGGTCGACGGAGGGGGTCCGAAGGTTACCTGCGGTTGTCGCAGCCCTCAACGGGGAGGTGACGCGGTTGACCGGTCGCAGGCCGGTGGAAGCTATCAGAGCCCCCTCGACGAGTGCCCGCCCGGCAGCCCCTGCCCGGAGGCTGGTGGGGCTCGAGGAATGGCGTCTGCCCTCTGGCGTTGGCGTCTGCTATTTGTATGCCCCAGGCGAGCTTGAGGGTGGGCGCCACCGGCGACCGACCCCATGTGGTCCTTAACCGTCCACCGGCCCGGGCAAGCCGTGGTCAAGACCGGGGAGCCGGTCGTCTGCCACCTGCAGGACGGTCCTCAAAGGGGCTTTGTTCGCGAAGAGTTGCAACCGGTGCCGCCTGACACTCAGCTGCAGCCGGCCGGTTCTTTCACTCGCTGAGCAGCTCGTCAATGTAGGCGTCCATCTCCGCTGCCGAGGCTGTCTCAGCCGGAACGGCGTCTCGGTGGCCGTATGCCAGGGTGTCCACCCCGTTTTCGGCAATCCAGCTCTTGCTGTCGAAGGGGGAGAGGGAGACCTTGTTCAGGTCCTGCCCGTAGATGCGGTGCCTCTCGAAGCGCAACACCTCCATACCGTGGGGGAAGGTCTTCCGGCCGAAGAGAGCCTCCCTGTACTGCTCGTGACGGATGTGCTTTTTTACTGTGCACTTCCGGACGCCCTTGGCCTTCTTGATGTTCTTCCCGGCGGCCTCTAGGATGCTGTACATCTTGGGGCGCAAGCCGACATACTCGGCGATGGGGTGGCCTTCGCACTCGTCCTTCATCTTCTTGAGTACCTTCTTGTTGGCGGTGCCGTGCAGAGGGTGGTTCTTCGGGTAGTCGGACGTGTCGTAGAGGTCGGAGTGCTTGGCCATGTCCGCGTAGACGTCTTCGGTCTGGATCTCGAGGAGGAGGCTGTTGGTGTCAGTGTAGAGGAGCTCCACGCGGTTGCCATACTGGCTCTTCATCTGGTTGTAATAGAAGTCGTACATGAGATGCTTGCTCAGGTCGAGGACGCTCATCCCCACATAAACCGGGAGGTTGAGGACAAGGCAGCTTTTGTGCATCTGAATGGCGGCCAGGTCGTCGTCGAAGATGTTGGCCCTGGCGAAGGCCAGGCTGGCGATGAGGCGGCGCAGCCTGTTGGCTTCGTCGGCCCGCACCAGCTTGACGTCAACGCGCTTGCGGAGGTTCTCCATCGTCTTCCCGAAGACCGAGTTGTTCATCAGCTCGTAGAGGTCTTTCTCGAAGCTCCTGATGGCCTTTTTCCGGAGCTCGGTGTTCATTCGGATGTAGCCCTCCATCCAGGGGCTCTGGGTAAACCGCAGGGCCCGGCCTACCTTTTTCAACCGCATCCCGAGAGACAGATATAGCTGGAGGTTGCGGTAGTGGAGCACGTAGCGGTCCTTGTTGCGGAGGTTGGGGACCAACTTTTCGACCTCGGTGGCGCCACCCTACCGCCAATGAGATCATGCTGGTACTCGCTCATCCACTCCTTCTGCACGACCATGCGCTCCCGTTATGCTCTTCGTGGAGCTCTTCGGGGTACTCCAGGTCGACCTCGAGGATGAAGCTTTCTGGGCCATCGGCCGGGGGATCCTTGACAGTGTCGGCCAGGTGATCGCAGTCCCTCACCCAGCGGAACCCGCCCGTGGGCATTGGCTGGGACATCGCCCAGCCGTACAAGTTGTTGGCATCCAGGTAGAGAATGTGGGTGTTGGGTTTCTCCGGGTCGTAGCCCTCCACGGCCGGGTTGTTGGCCTTGGCGTGGCGCTTGCTCACCATGGAGATGCCGCCCCTCAGACCCTTCTCGATGAAGAGATGCTGGTTGTAGTTGGTCAGGAGCTCAAGCTCCACGTCGGTCTTCTTGAGCAAGGCATCCCACGAGAGCCCAGGGGCCGTGTAGTAGTGGGCCGGGTCTAAGCCGTATTGACTGCGGCAGGTCTCCCAAAACGTCTCAAACACGTCGGCCAGGAGGAGCACGTCGGTTTTACAGTAGAGGTCGGAGTAGTCTCCCAGGTTCTGGCACCCAAAAGTCGTCCAGACCTTGCAGGCGTGCGCGTAGTCCTCTGCCCTGATGTGCTCATCCGAGAGCTTGCTATAGAAGGCCTCCTTTGGGGGGAGCTCAGTCTCCTCGAAGCGCTCCCAGGAGTCCATGTGCTCGTAGGGGTAGAAGCCCTTGCGAGCCAAGAGATGGGGGCTGTGTGCGGCGTACCGTCTGGTCGCTACAAGGGGCTCGGGGTTGAGCTTCCGGGAGAAGGCCTTCCCACACTTGCAGATCGAACATCCAATCTCGCGTTATCTCGCCTTTGAGCCCGGCTTAACATTCACACGTGCCGCCTAGACCTATCGAGCTGCTGATGAGCTTGTCGAGGGAAGCTAGCAGGAACTGGGCAGAGTTGATGAAGCGGAGGCTGCCGAGGCTGAATGAGATGTATTTCTTGGTGTTGTTGGGGATGCAGGTAAGCTTGTAGGGTCTTGCCTCCTCCCCCTCGTCCTCGGAGGTAGTGATCTTCTACATCGCCTGCATGAGCAGGTGGGAGTCGTAGCCCCGCAGATTATGGAACACCACGGGGATGACCGCCGTCTTCGGATTTATCCGAAGCTTGAGGTTGCAGGCATTGTGGGCGGCCCCCCAATACTTCCCAGTGATGTGACAGTGGTCGTGGACAGAGTCGCCCTCCAGAGGCTTCTCGCAGACGTGTCAGGTTGTGGCAGTTTCGTGGGCTTGTCGGTCCTCTGGGGTCATCCTCATTGCCTTGGGGCGGGCCAGAACGTTCCTAATCTTCCGTTCCTCCTCCTTGAGTGCCCACAAGAAGCGTTCGGTTGCGTTGGGCCCTCGGTATTCGACGGGCGGCTCGGTCTCGCCGTCAGAGCGCACGACTACATAGCAGTAGCTACAGGCTTCGTGCTCCTGAGTCTTACGCATGCTGCTCTTAGAGGGGTCAAGTTCGGGCCCCTCGATTTTGGTCGTTAGGGCTTCGAAGTCGGCGTAAATGACGAACAGGGCTGAGAGTTGTTTGTGATGGTTCTGGAAGGCCAGCTTGTTCTTCCCCTCCTCGGGCATTTCCACCCGGACGGCAGTCTGACCAATCCCCCGACAGTCAGGTCTGTGAGCCTCCAGGAGATCAGACCGTGAGTACCCGTGCAGACATCGAGGGCAGAAGTGTTTTCGCTCTCGGTGCTTTGACTGGTCGTAGAGGAGACGGTTGAGGTCCTTGATCCAGGTGTAGTGGTATTTTCCCGCTTTTTCGACCATGAGGAGGTTGACTTGAGGGGCCTCTCGTTTACTGAGGCGGTGGACGATGACGCCCTTGTCCCACCCAAAGACATTGAGGGCTAGGTTGTTCTGCTTCTCAACTCGATCGATCTGCGATAGGGGCGTGGGGGCATCGATGCCTGTAAAGTCTAAGCCGTCGTCGGTGGGGTATTTGGTCGGTCGATCCGAGTGGTCGTTTGCTGGAAACAGCGCCGACCTGAGAGCCCACCGGAGGCAGTGGTCGTCCTTGTTCTTCACATTGATGACCGCCTTCTTGCCCTTCACAGCTGTCGGGAGATCGATGTAGCTACCGCTTCGGAGCGGCTGATAACGGGCGATATCGAGCCACAGCGTAACCACTTTGTCGACGACCCAACCAGACTTCCTTTGCGTCCACTTCTCGAGAGTCTCGAGAATCCGGGGAAAGGCCGCATCTAACGCCGCATCGATCTCAGAGGGTTGGAGTAAGGCTTCCTGCTTGTGGCGCAACACGGGCTCCATCAGCTCCTCAGCCCCATCGGGGCCGTCTTTAGGAAGGGAGACCTTGAGGGCAAGCTGGAACTTCACCCCGTTGAGGGCACGGATCTCCTCCGCGAGCTTGCTCCAGATCTGGCGGCGCACCCCTTCAAGAAAGGTCCGGGGGTCTGCCCCCAGGGGGTGCCCTTCGGGCACGTCCATCTGCCAACCTCGCAGATAATTCCCTATCACCCATTGGGTTTGGCGGAACTCAAGACCATCGAGCTCCTGCAGGTACTCCTCCAGCATCCTCTTAACGCGTTTGCGTTCCAGGGGGTCGAACTCGCGTTCGATGGCTTCCAACCTCTTGCGCTACAGCTCGCGCCCAAGGAACTCTTCCAGCTCTTCTATGTTGAGGGGCCGCTCGCGACGTGGGGTCGGGATGAGTCGCTCGCTTCGTGGGGCCGGGATGAGCCGCTCACGTCTTGGGATCGGGGTGGGCCACTTGCGCCGTGGGCCCGGGGTGGGCTGCTCACGTCGTGGGGCTGGGGTGGGCCGCTCGCGCCGTGGGGCCGGGGTGGGCAGCTCACATCGTGGGGCCGGGGTGGGCCGCTCACGTCGTGGGGCCGGGACGGGCCGCTCACGTCGCGGGGCAGGGGCAAGTGCATTGAGAGCATTCAGCCCGTCTGCAAATGTCTGGGGGGTAATAACACCCTCTCGTAGAAGTGAAGTCAACTGCCGAACTGCTGCATCCATAACTAGCCCTGCTGTTGCGTCGGTATACCTATACGCGGGCGTTTGTCTAACTGGAAATTCTGGGGGGTATGGCACTGCTGCGGTGTCGGTATACCTATACGAGGACATCTGTCTAACTGGAAATTCGGGGGGTATAGCAGAGCAGTAAAAACACGGCGCGGCCGTAATTAATTGCGCAGCCCAATGAACAGACACTGCCATTGCCGCTCTGCTATTCCCAGAAGCTCATGCATCACCGTCGGGAATATGCGATCACGGCGGGCCTCAGCCTGCAGTAAGCAGTACCGCGCCCTGTTGGTCCCGCAGGCTTTAGAGCAGCGCGCGGTCTCTGATTTGGTGCCTTTCCCTTTTTTTCGTAGCTGCAACCTGTGGAGCCCGCAGAGTCGGTCTTTGCACCGCTTCCCGCAGCGATCGAGTCGTGCAACGAATTGCCACTCGCAGGCGTTGTACTACGGCATGCTGTTGTACTGTCAGTCTGTATATCTGGGCGCAGTTATTTGTCTAACTGACCGTCCGCGTATGACATACAGGCCGGGCCCGGGGCGTCTAGGGGGTGGGCCGCCCCTGGGGGCCTGGCAGACGGGGTTAAAGGGGCGCCGGTTGGTGTGGGCCCCGCCAGGGGGGTGGGCGGGGCCTGCCTGCTAACTTTACGCAGAGACGCCCTGGCCTACATGACTTTTTACCCCCAAAAGTTATGTACGTGAAACGGCCTCGGCCTACATACATAGTTACCTCAAAAAGTTATGTACGTGGGGTCTTATATGCTTGAGGTAGGGGGGTGGTCCAGAACCCCCACTGGGTATACTACTCAGGTTAACCTACGGGAACAGCCTATCTACGGCGCCAGGTACAGTGTACAATAGCGTGACACTTCTTTGTGTTATGTCACTGCTGGTAGGATATATTCAGCTTAAATATTTTATTGTGCAACAGCAAACAGTTGCCGGATTCAAATTCACTTATGAAAATAGCAATGGAGGACCACGAATAAATTACGATGTTGTCAATTGTAGATGACTACACAAATCAACCGCTGCGCTACCCATTTAGTGGACAATCTCAAGGAGAAGGCCAACAAGAACGAGAACTTTGAGTTTAAAAAGTACTGATTTTTCATTTACATATTTTAACTGGCTCAGACTTGCGTATTTGGTTGTATTTATTCTGATCTCATTTTGTTTTGTGATGGACATTTTTAAGAAAGCAGCACAAACTAATTGTTTCCTGTTGAAGGTCTTGGACGAGTAACCTAGGCCTAATGCATTTATATGTTGAAATAGCGACATTCGCTGGCTTATTTCTCCTATTTGAAACGTAAAACTGCAACTTCCTTGGCATTCTGCTTCAAGTTTATACCGGTAGCAGCAAATTAAAACCAAGAAAATGGGGGGGTCATGTGATTAGATTTTTTTTTACAGGTGCATTTGTGTACCTTAGCTCCATGATTGACCGTTCCGCGCCAAATATGTCTCCAAAAATACACAAAGTTATCACATGATTTAAAATATTTCTAGAGTAGCAGTGCCTTCTTAAAACTCACAGTTGATAAGTATTTTCCTATCCAAAATGATGATGGGACTTAATTTGGGATGCCCTGCTCCTGTGATATTAACAGCCAATAGACACAGCAACAGTATTCAGTACTCGATCAAAAGTTGTGGATCAGATGACCCGACCTTGAGAGGTTACTGGTCCAAGACCTGAAGCTTTAGCATTATATTCAGTTTACCATTGTATAAACCAGACAGGATTGTTGGATTTGAAACTGCGCAATAATAGTGGCAGTTGCTGCGTTTTGCCTGTGAGTAATCTTTGTGAAGATATTTATGATACATTGCACCATTGCTCTAAACCATGTCTCGAACTGCGCTCAGCTGATCATGAAAGGCGTATTAGCTGTCAAAATTGTACTTTTTGTCTCAGATGAATATATTTCACTTAAAAAAATTAAATAATGATGAGGTTTGACGTGTGTATCAAATTAAATGTATAATTATCATCATATTAAGTAAGCTGTCTTCATTGAAGCATATTTTCCGACTGTTTTTCTTTTGTTTACGACTTGTTTGCCCAAAAGTATATGTGGAGACTACACCATGGATGTGATAGCAAGTACGAGCTTTGGGCTTCAGATTAACTCCCAGAAAGAGGAGAACAACGCCTTTGTGAAAAGCGCAACAGCAGTATTTTCTAACCTTAGTCTGGTTAGACCTGCATTCATAATCATGTGTGAGTATAATAGTTTCTAGATTGAATGCCAAGATAGCCCATTGATGCCAACTTAAAGCTCATTTTTCGTAATTAATTATGAGATACAAAGTCATAATGACACACAAAAAGTCGCGATAAAGATATTAAAATAGCATTCACTGAAAGAGTTAAAAGATGCCGACTCTCTTTTTGTAAGGTATTGAGGTTTGTGACATCCGCCATTAAAGAGATTTTCTTACATGGCCATTTTGGACACCATTAGCCTCCAAGCTTTTCAGAATCTGATCAAACTCTTAGAAAATAGGCTGCTTAAGCTATATATGTTCACGGACGCCCCTCTAACTATATTGCGCTAAATTCCTTTGTATATACTGCCACGGTCAACTGTTGAAAATGTCAATTAAGGTCCACTTTATACAAAACGATAAAGATAAATTTTGTATCCTTTGACAAGAATGTATCTGGAGGCTTACTCCAACAAATGTATCTCAGCATCATCATTTATGATATGATTTAATCCATTGCACCTGATATCACAGACCTCTATAGTTGTTTTTTATCATGCCAGTACAGCACATTTGCATGAATGAAAGGATCAGATGCGAAACGTGTTTAGTTTCTTCAATCATGGACAGTTCATCCTTTACCCCAGTCACTACAATGTGGCAATTGTTTTTTTCTTTATCCCATGAGCAGGACATTTTGTCTCATGATAATTAAACATTTGAATCCGTTGTCACTCTTTTTCTTTATTATCAATTATTGCGTCTCGTTGTTACGATTCTGTGTCTTGACAACATTTATTTTGTAATGACAAGATAGAATTGAGCTTTATGTTGGTATCAGTGGTCCACGACAGAAAAGTAATAACATCACTATGGGAAATTTGTTTAATCTGTTGTGGAATACCTTTATCCTAAGGCTGAGTAGATTATAATATATAAGTTGTCTGTATGCTTGTTTTTGCATGGTTGCACAGCATGTTCACCATCCGTGCACAGATAACACGCCAACCTAGCCACTCAAACTGCTACAGCATAGTTTGTTTAGTAATAATTACAGTTGAAACTACCTATTACGTAGCTAGAAACAGCAACCAAAAATAGTGCAAAGATCATATTGCAATTCTTTAAAGGCTATCTGCTAACTGGTAATGACCATAATAGGATTCCTTCATAATTATCGGTCTCTTTAGTTAAGGACAATGGCAGGAGTAAGCAGAAAGAGTAGATAGTCCCATTAACAGATTTGCCAAAGTGGTATAGGTAATGTGGTGAAGGACATTTATTCTTTGATATATAAATATTTACATTCAGTGCAGTTTTAGCAATTGAAGCATAAAAATAAAAGCAACATTCGTGGATAGATGAAGAAACAAATAAAACAATGAATCTCAGCTTCATCACCTTTCGCGACCTGATCATCTGTCTGGAAATGAGGTCCAGTTGTTCGTATTGTGCAGTTCTCTTCGGCAACCAACAGAGTTTCCTCGCTTTAAACACATCCATTTCAAAGAGCAAATATGACTTTTCTCTCATAGAATCAGCTGCAAAATATGAAGTTGTTGTACTGTCTATATTGTACACTAATATTCCCCATTAAAGACTTGGTTGTACTCTTCAAGCTAAAACAAAAGTGTTAATGCGGATCATGGTGCGAGGATGGTTGAGTGAAGCTATCTATTCATTTGATTTAACATATTTCTTTAAACTGGATAGTCTAATATAGTATATAATACTATTCAAGAGTTTCTCCTGTATAAAAATACACACATGGCATATACAAGACACACAGTACAATACAATACAATAAATCATAAATAATTACTGTAAGCTGTCATAGGCAAAAGAACTTACTCATATCCATGCTCCTCGAAATACACAGGAAATATAGGCACATACGTTCGACTTTTAAGATATGTATTACACATTCGACTAATATTAAATGTTATAAAAGATTGGCTGAAGACCAAATGTTATAAATGAGTGACTGGAGATGGCATAAATGGAGAATAGAAGCCCCGGGATTGATACAAATTTACAAATGGAATCTGCGAGCTTCTTTTAAAAATACTTGGACTGCATCAAAAAATCTTGTCCTCAGATCCGGTCGTTAGTCTGGGTTGCCTGTGATAAGGCACGTAAGTAAAACATGGTTTGCCAGTTGAGTAATAAGGGAGGGATTTACTCCCGCGGTTAATAGGTGACACACAGTGTTCAGCAGCTTAGTTCTATATTTAATGTCAAAAGGGCAAACCAGGAAAATTTATGGGTATCTTCTTTGCTGGCGGAACAAGTACAATCCTGGGACGAGACAATATCAAATCTGTTGAGATTAAAATTTAGACGAGAATAACAAAGGCGCAGTTGTGTTTGGCAAATGTTTGGGAGACGCTTACAATAGGGAAAAAGCTGGGTTGAATGTCAACAGATAATTAAGTACATCTTAATTTAGATTTACATGCCTCTAAAGATGCTGGTTGCCTAATATTTAGGGGTAGGTCGTTCCAAAGTTTTAGTACTCGATGGCAAGAAAGGGTCACCAAACTGTTTAGTTTGGACACGGATATTATGCCGATTTCTAGTCATGCGTGTGGTCTGATCTGGCATAAGAATTTATAGATACAGCACTAATTTGTGATATTTCCGTCGATCGGAAATTGTTTGCCAACCTCAGCAAGAAAAAGGTGACGAGTATGGCGAAGAGCACTGGTACAGATTCTTGATGATTAGTACAAAACAGCTTCAAGATAATGAGACTGACCAATAGTGAAGTTATCATATAATATACAGCCATACTGAAGTATTGGTCACACAAGGGCTATACACAATCTTGTGAGTGTTTTACGAGACAATTTATATTTTGGTCTACGATGGAGAGCAAGTCGTACATATTACACTTATTGATGATACGGGTGATCTGTGAGTGCCAGATAAGGTTGTTAGGTAGAATAATTAATAGGTGAGTATGTTGGACCTTTGGTATTCTGATATTGTCAAGGTGGAGTGGTCTTGTTAATTCATTCTGATGAAAAAAGGAGTACAATGGATTTGATAGTATTCAAGCTGACATGCCATAATTTACCCCAGGCATCTATCCTACCAAGGTCAACATTTAGTCTATCAGCCAAAATAACGAAGCTAAGTACAATTTCCAAAATATGTGGTATCATCTGCGAATAATTTGATATCGCATGTTATGCCACCAGATATGTCAATAATGAATATTAAGAATTAAAGAGGGCATAGAATGTAGCCCTGGGGCACAAATGCCTCGACTGGTAACCAGGAGGAAGCTTGACTTTGAATGAATTCAGCAATAGGATCTGAAAATGCAAGTTGGTTCATTTTTGAACAAGATGACCTTGGCCTTCATGCCATACACTCTCAAATGCTTTCGAGATATCCAAGAAATTACTGATTGTGACCACGCACTTTATATTCCTGGGGTCAATTTGTCAAATATAAACAGCAGATTATCTGGTTGAAATCCCACAAATGATGTGCAAAATTTGGGATATTGCAGTGAATACATGCGACATTTTGTATGTCTATTTTCACAAACACTGTGTACTACATACATTCACCTGTATTCTACAGTCTAATAAAAATTGACAAACAACTGTTGTTCCTCAATTTTTCAAAAAATAGAATATGCCAGGGTTTTTTTCCAGATGATACTAATATGATTGAGGGTATATACTACAAGATGCAAAAGACAACAAATACAACTGTGGCCTACTGATACATCGTCCATTAAAATATGCTTTCCCGTCCACTTGTAGTCTTTTTACCATTTCTGACGCCAGTACTTCGCCTGTTAAGTTCATCACTTATTCCAAAGGAAACAACTGATTTTTTCATTGATATAGTCAATCGGACAATGGAACAAAGAAAGCAGTCAGCTTTGGTGAGTATAGATTTGCTAAAACTAATTGGCAATAATCCCCGTGATGGAATTTTGGTGCTATTTCGTGAAGTGAAGAAAAATGGGCCGGGTATTAAGAGAACAGATGTGATGTGAGAGAGGCAAAACAAACTATTGTACGGTTGACAATTTTATGTTTACATGCAACAATTCTGCAGTGGCAAAAAATCCTCGCGCCTATAGAAATACAATTTCCAAAATATTGGCCTTTTGGATGTTGAACATGTTGCAAAAAAGCAGTAGTTAGTGAAGCATAATATTAGACATCTAGCTTTGATGCTTCTTAAGAATAACGGCTGCCACAATCCAATGGCGACGTTGACACAAATATCATATATAATTCTACTGTTGTCATGTAGAGGCAACCTGACTTCATTCAGCTGATGATTGAGGCTGAAGAAAAAGGATCTGAGGGAGAACAGGCTGACAAGGATGGTGGTCAAACACATACCGCCACAGCAAAAGGAGACAATAAAGGTACGAATTTTGTCTGAACTGGCCCAAGCGACTGTGTTTGGTCACTTGTAGCATTTTTCGTATGGTAAAAAAAGCGTTAGAATTTGTGATAAAACTATGTGTTCGTATTAAATGATACACCTTCCTTATAACTGTTCACTAACGTTAAATTTTTAATTTAAGGTGACATAATAATAAGAAATTAATGTTTACCAAAGAGAACTATAAATACAGTTCATAGAAGATGTTACTGTATTCTTATAGTTTTATACGGCCACACTCTCAGTGGACATGCATTTATGCTGATCATATACCAGTTTTGTTCCTTCCTATCTTCAGCTTTATCGCATGAAGAAATTCTAGCAAATGCACTGATCTTTTTTACCGCTGGATACGAAACTACCGCTTCCACAATCAGCTTTCTTGGATACAATCTAGCACTGAATCCAGATGTACAAGACAAACTAGTTGATGAGGTGGACAAAATATGTGGAATAGATGTGAGTAATGTCAAAACATTTTTTGTTTGTGCTAGGGTTACTAAGTTTCAGATAAAAAGTAACTACAGAACATTAGCATGCATGGTTATTCGTATCACAACTACAACAGCAAGAAGAACTATATGATGAAAACAACATAATTATCTTCAAAAACAATCTTGAATACAGTTTCATTCCGTATCCAATTATAAACTTGGCAAAATATATTACAACTCACACATCATCCACAAGTTTTACAAAGATGAAAGACAATTACTAGCTTATTCAAATTGGACCATTTGAAATGGCGTATGATGGCCATGGAGCAGCAATACTCAGCGATAGCTGACTCTCCCATTTGAAAAATGTCAGCCAGGGGCTAGTATTTGTAGTTTTATGGGTTCAGTTGGGTCTTTAAAAGCTTGAATGCATAGTAAGACATGACGGTAACTGGCTGAAAATCTGGACAGACATAATTGGGTCTGGGCCCACAGGCTGGTTAGAGGGGGTCATAACTGTTATCGTCAGCCAAGGTCAACGGGCTCACGTCATGGAATAACCAATTTTATTGCCACCAGGTTGAAGTCTGTTCTATCATGGCTCAGAGTAAAGAAGTGAAATATTTGCCCTAAATGCAGCACAAACATATGCATGCCGATATGCTGAGCAAGGCCAGGGGCATGGCAAAGTCATTATGGAAGTGTAAGCAAATATGTTGTGGACCTGACCCAATGGAGAGTGTGTGGCACATAGCGCTTTTGGGCGAAGGTTGGTAGAAAACAACCATGAAAATTGGTGAATTTCTAATGTAAAACAATGGTTAGGAATTGCCACACAACATCGTATCAATGTATATTTCTGAATTTGTTATGGTATGAGATAAACCCTTGTATTCTTGACACCAAGGGGCACCATTTTTTTTTTCTTTTTTTTTTTTCTTAAAATTGTGGATGCTTATTCAGCAATTTAGCTCATTAAGTTCAAATATGTGTTATAAACTGGGCGGTATATCAACAATTGACGATGGCTGATTTCTTTCACAATTAGTGTACTATATCTGGCTAGACAGGCCCGTGTACCTCATCTGGCTATAATGCATTCCAATGTTCTGTACGCTAGGGTTGGGTCAATGTGGGCAAGGAAACGTATTTGTCAGCAAGGTTCATTTAAAATAGGAGTTCTGATGTAGAAAACTGACATTTAATCCATCGACATTTATTTGTACATCATAGGAAGATGATAAACACTTGGCGTTGCCTCAAACCGGTGCAGTTGCAACCATAATAATTGTCAGTTTTAAAGCTCCCAAACGCCAAAAGATCTATTTTCTGTTCAAAGTGAAGGACTTGAAGCACTCTTACGGAGAAAACTTACTGTATTAAGAGAGGAAAATAACTTTATTTGTAAAAGATTTTCAGTGTCCATGACGGGCCCAAAGTTAACAAGTTCGCACCTTTTTGGCCATCAAGCTAGCTCTGGATGGTTACATGACGGAAGAGGGTCATTGTGATACACTGGAGAGTAGCAACAGAGAAAGCATGCTGGAAGCAACACAGAAAATAAACTGGATCTCAGTTCTAGCTGTTTTTTTTTCCGAAGAGGAACTTACTGAGGATGCGGGGGGAAGATATAGGGTTAGGAAGAGAACAGAGCAGAGAACTTTATGCTTAATGGGAGGAGCCACAACCGGGTTATGACAAAGCTGGTCTTTGGCAGTGCAGCTGGGACTGAGTCTGTGCCCAGGACTGACCATGCCATAGCTGTCACGGAAGATCATCAAAGCTGGAGCTTGGGAAATTTAGAATGGTTAAGGGGTGCTTTTCAAAAGTCATTGTGCAGAGATTCCTATATAAGTGACTGGTTGAAGTTTATGGCAGGCCATCTTAAGCGGTAAATAAACACCTGTAGTGCATATTCTTCAAATGTAGTGGATGCCCCAGGCTTCAAAATGTGAACAATTTCCAGACCATCCAGGACTACACATGTAACAGATGGTGGCTCTGACTGAACATTCTCAATGCATGATAGAAAGTCACTCTTGGCACTGACATGGAGCTTCATAGAATCAAACAACTTAAGTTTGTTCCGGGTGATGACTTGACCTATTGGTTCTATTATCTGCACCAAGCGTTTATTCACAAGTTTGTCAAACTGGACCTGACCAAGTTTCAGTGCACCAAAGGCATCATAAGCAACAATGGCATCGGTCATTTCCCATGTGTATAGGACCAGCAAGTCATTGCTTTCTTCCAGAAAAGGGTTACCTAGTTCATCCATCACTGCCACAAGAGCAGGGACATTCTTTGCAAATGTTATTTGCACGCTTGTCTGATCATGATGTGGTATTGTCCATATTTCTGCCCTTGAGGTTTTGAGCATCATCAAATTCATTAATGACGGGAGCAATCTCTGAGCTTGAATGAGACCATCCAATGTAAGAGTGCACTGGGATTCTCTGTGAGCCTGAATGCACCACCATTACCATTTATGTATATATTGTTATGCTTATGTGCCTGATCTTTAGCCATTGCAGAGACCACTCAATTTGTCTTGTGTGCAGTAAAATGCCCTGATTTAAACTCCTCTGTAATTTGTAGGTGTTTGATTGAGAGATTAGACATGTCTCGTAAATGCACACAGGTAGCAATGATGCACAATTTGTGTAGTACATTGCAAAAAACCACGGGAATAGCTTCGTCAAGGTACTAGTATCTAAATACATAGAAAAGTTTGCTTCCCGAATAAAACATATAAAGGTTAGTACACAAAGCTAAAAATCAAGTACAGTAGCCCAGTACTTGAAATGTGGAACACTTTTTGCTCTCTCTTTACACCAGGCCTCTAAGCTTAGACAACTTTGATTCTCCTCTGACAGGGTGCTACTGTAGGATTCATATGATTCATAGTGCCGAATATACAGGGCACTTGCCATTATTTGGTGTGCTTGTCTTGTTCGGGAAACATGATGCATGCAAGAGAGAGTCAGCTTTCTCAATGGATGTAATTTCAGCCTTAACCAAAATTCGAGTCCATCCACAGCCACGGGACCAGTCATCAAGAGAAAAATAAATCCAGCCATTTTAATATGAAGTCCACCAAACAATCTTTGCCAAATTGCTCTGTCCACTTCCATTGGATGTGTTTGGCAATGACAAAATGGGGTGAAGAATGTAATGACGGGTATCTGCTGTGGATTGAGATGTGACACTGCTTTGTGCACAGCACCCATTGGATGTATAAGCATGGCTACTGTGTGAGCAGTTTCTGGAAAGAGTGCAAGCAGTGCTGTTGGTGTGATAACAGGGACTTTGCTTTTCTGAAAAGAAGCATGGTATGCAACCCATGAAATGTTATCAATATTTTCTTCATTTGACTCCTTCGTACTTCTCCTACAACTCTCTAACTACTTATATTCTTCCTACACGGGTGTCTCTGTATCCACTCTGTCAAAGGGTGTGACAGTGCAAAGATGAATCGGTGATCCTTTAATATCAGAACCTACAGGAAGAAGCTCAGTATTATACATGGGCAGATTACCAACAGATTTGACTGTTGATTGCCCATCTATGATAGTTTGACCATGATCTGTACCTTCATTGTCAAAATGAGGGTGTTGCAAAAAATGCCAGTACCATGGAAGGAATCTCTTGATGTTATGGAGCTGGGATGTTTGTCAATTTTGTCAACAGTTATAGTGGTGAAAACGTTGCGGCGCAATGTTGAAAGGGAAACCACTTGCTCGACGTCAAAATGTTGACAAACATTTTCTAACAACTCTGATGAGAAGTAGAGAACTCTGTCATAGGACATACTGACATCAATATGAAAAAAAAATAATTATCTATCAGCTCTCATTTATGGTTTTGTGAATGCAGCGGGAGGGGGGGGCAGTGTATACAGGAACTGGTATTTCATGTGTTGGTGATGTCTGATTGCAGTTGTATCTGTACCTGTGCGCCTATGTTTGACCCAGTTAAACTTCAAATGTTGTGCAATAGATAGTGCCCCTGGTGGAGTATCATTTTGTGTCTGCTATTTTATGCTAGCAACTTCCAAAATCATTTTCACTAGGGAAAATGAGAGAGTGAGTGTTGATTTCTGTAGGCATTGGCTTGCAAAAATGTTTCTGCGCACAGCTTGCGCAAGACACGTGGCATCGCTATAATAGTCATGCTCACAAGCTTTTAACAAAGATGCACCAATGTCTTCCTTGAAAGCCAGCATGGTTTCTCCGCCTTTCTTATGTCCCTTTAAATCAGACAATTTTGCCCGCAGTTGCTCTTTTAGCCTGGTGCTATGGATGCTGTTGTCAACCATGATACTTGATGCTTGTAGCTTTGAGGCATATATATTTGGCAGGTCTGATAACTTCAAAACGGGAGCAATGCTTTCCATCGAGTGTGCTTTCTTCATGTATGTTGCCAACTCTGCCAATACAACACTGCTTAAAATTTCCCAATTTTCAGGGCTTTGCTCAGAGTATGTCTTTTTCTCTTGCTCGAACTTAGTGCAGATAAACATTTGGAATGGTATTTAGCTTTCAAACCCACCATGTCAGCGACACTTAACATTGCTAGTAAATCGGTATCTTCTGCTTATTCTGCGCAAGTTCTAACTTGCCTGTTTAGTTCTCATGTTTAAGCTTCGTAAAGATTGTTACATCTACTGGCTGGCTCACCACAGAAAAAGCGCAAGAAATCAGTGGTCATATCTGGAATGGAGCACTGTTTCTTGTGCGTTGGCTCACATCAGGGCGGGCACTCGTTTTGAAGATCTTTAGCGTCATAACACCTTTTTTGGCCCTTTTGCAGCTACACATTCTTGACCTGAGCGGCACATGTTTTATGCCACACTGCTGCAATTGCAACGAGGGCAGCCTCAACACCTTGACCACCATCCAACCTATATAATTTTAAGGAAATGGGAAGCTGACCAAGTCCACAAAATTATTCCAGCCATAAGGCCATGGATATGTACCTACTTCCTGAATCAGGTCGCTTACTCTTGCCAGGGCAAGTGACAGGCTCTGTTGTTTGCTTGTGGCAAATGATACAAAAGTTCCCAATCGGTACATTTTGGTCCGGAAGAAAAGTTTGCTGTTGAATCAAGCAAAACAGATTTCTTTGACATTATGCATGTGTAGGTTTTAAAGGTGTAGCAGACCTAGTAGCTCAAATTGAAAACAATAACAGGTGATAGCCGTTTTATAATTAACCACACGATTTTAATCAAAATTACTTATCTTATATTAAACAAAATAAAGATAATGCAGTGAGTCGGCTTGCCTTTTACTAAATAAAAAACCTGATTAAATCAAAATATACACAAAAACCAAGAAAAAAATCTCAAAATGACCATTTGCCTCTTTGAAACCAGAGGTTCCAAACAAATGGGAATCCTATTGTACGGGGGGAGGAGTAGACCGGGTCTCCTCACTGAAAGATATCTACCAAATGCCTTATAGAAACAAAAAATGCAGTCATACACAGCACGGATATGAAGTCAGTAATTTATGAGCAAAACATTAGGGACACACATGCACTGTTCCGAACTAACTACAACATATTTCCCCATAGTGCTCAACACATCAGGAGTGTGAGACCACATTCTCTGGACACTGACAAGGAATATGCAGTGGGAAAATTAATTGCCTATTCACTTCACCAATACACACGCTGTCAGATATGAGGAGATGCAATCCTTTGCCGTCTGTGGACCAACCTACAATGTAATACAACAAAATTAGCTCCGATAAAAAGCAATATACGATGCAATTCCCTGAACATAAAATTCAAGGTATACACAAACGGAAAATGCAAAAAGCAATCCAATTTTTGCTTTGCAACTGCCAACTCGCTCTTACAAAGAGAGACACACAACCGTCCACATACATGAAAAAGATTTAGTCTGGGAGACGTGGCAGTTTGTGTCTGATTTGATGATGTAATATATGAAGCCATATAAACCATGATATTTTAAAGAATCACGAGCTTGCATTGCTGTCACGCTTATTGTTACTCCATGTAGTGCACACAAGCCTGTCTGTCATGCAGGTCACTTGACTATCTCGGATCAGGGGAAAAACACCGCTGCAAAGAGTATTCTTCATGGCCACGTTGGTTTGTCGTAATTTAGTTGATCTCATGCGCATTCGCAACGCAACAAATTTGTAAATGTCTCCATATCCAAAACTATTTAGGATATATTAGTCCACACATATGGAAAGTTTGATGCTTGCATCACAACGTGCACAATTGTTATATGTTGCTGTTTAGAGTATGCCGCTGCACTAAACATAAATTATTCACAGTATCGTCTTTTCTAGGGTGATGTTACACAAGAACATATGAACAAAATGCACTATATGGAAATGGTGGTTCAGGAATCAATGCGCCTGTGTCCTCCTGCAATCAGGTAAGTTTCTCACCACTGTTTGTTTTTCGTTATTTATTTATTTATTTATTTATTTATTTATTTATTTATTTATTTATTTATTTATTTATTTATTCATTTGTTTATTCATTTATTTATTTATTTTTATTTATTTATTTATTTATTTATTTATTTATTTATTTATTTATTTATTTATCTATCTATTTATTTATTATTCATTCATTCATTTATTTACTCATTCATTCATTCATTCATCACACTTTGTATTCCGAGGATAGCCTCATAAGCTTTATGCTTATCTTCCTGAGGGTCTTCTTGTCAGTAGCATACTTTAGCAATGAATATATATATATATATATATATATATATATTCCAATAATTGGAAACAAACTTTTATACGATTTTACATTTGCGCTTTGCACATATAGTCTGTACTTCTTGCATGTCTCGCCATTGTTGCATTTATATTTGGCATGTTCTGAAAAATGTCTGCTATATGCGTTGGCGTAAACCCATTTAAACATCTGTATACCCTGGTTATATTTTTATATTTATATGGTATTCTGTCTTTCATTGACATAAACAGTTGATAGCAAGCAGCATCCAACGGCATATCCATTATCATGCGATTTGGTTAGCTTTTGGAGCTGAAACAGGGAGTTTACCATGAAATGTTCTGGCCTAATGTGAGAACAATTGTCCAAATGGGGTAAAATGGAAGCCTCGTAAAACTTTTTAGCAGGCGGCCGGGGTATCGTTTGATGTATGTTACAAGGGCTATATTTTTTCTTCTGTTGTGTTGTGCCCCCTTGCACAGCTTTGTCCATTTGAGATCGGAATCGGCTGGTACTCCTAGAGGATTTTCACATCTGGAAAGAAAGATCAATACAAAAGATCGAGAATTTACAGAATGCAAAGGAATGGATATTTCAAAACAATGATTCTGTTAATGTTATCACTTTATTTAGGTCAGTAAGGTGATTACTGAACTGGCTCACTGCGAATGTATTCGCATATCTAGAAATTTGCAAACTTTTAATTTGGTGACGTATTCTGTACTTGAAGCTAATACTTTTCGGTCTTTGCAATGCGATTATGTCATACACATGCTGCAGACGGTTTCAAGTTTATGCCAATTTCCTTTTGAAAATAGCATGCACATGTGCTATTATTTTTCTTGAAAGGTATTATCCAGCAATTGACTTTCACGTGTGCAACTAATATTTGCCAAGTCAAGAAACATACAAAACTTAATTTAAACTAGTGACCTGAACGCAGATTTTCCCACTATTCCTGGTCAAAACCTTGGATGCTTTCGTGATTTAAATTAACTTTCCGTTAATACTAATAGCCCAACTCGTATGGCAGCCTCAACGTCAACTTGTTCAGACAAAATAATCTCACATGTACCGAATTTCTTCAAAGATCCTAGCATTGTGGCGCCTAATGGTAATTGTGACATTGTGACCATTCGATTGCAACAACTTTGATTATTTCGACGAAAAACAGATCCCATCTATAGTAGGCATCCTTGGGAATATGGCAAAGCTGATTTCGACATAATTCCCAACCGCTAATGCCAAATTAAGTGGGATAATTGTTTTCAATCTGAGAGCAGTGATTCCTGCTGTGACCTTTGGTCAACAACGTTTCTCGGTGCAGCTCACCTCTCGCCAATATAACTTAGAACTTCGGACCTTCCATGTTACAATCCATTTCTTCTTTGTAAAATAAGGAAAGTCACTGGAGCGTATAACAAAGCAAAAGATCAGAAGGACGACGTCAATGCTCGGACCACCCACAATAATTAACGTAATAGCTACCAAGGGCATATGAAAGAAGCTGAAGAACGATATAATAGCAAACTTTGTACCTCTCTAATGACTTCAAAAACCAAAATATAAATCTTGGTGGCGAACTGTCACCTCAAGTATTTCGTGAGTAAAAATCAGTCTTCCTTCATTCCCTCTCTTCTCTATAATAACAGTCATGTGTCTGATAGCTTTTCTAAAGCTGAAATCTTCAATAAAGTATTTTCGAATGCTTCTAACAGTGCAACCCCCAGCACGTTTTTTTGACAATATTTCCATTGACAAAAATGAAGTTTTGGACATTCTGTTAAGCTTAGACACTTCAAAGGCCACTGGTCTTTGAAGTGTCTAAGCTTAACAGAATGTCCAAAACTTGGTATTAGTGCACCTTTGTTAAAGGAGGCAGCACCTTTCATTTGTAATTCTTTATGCAAATTGTTTCATATCTCTTAGAAATGAAACACTTCCCTCTTTATGTAAACAAGCTAATGCTACCCCCTTGCATAAAAACGGTCGTCAAATTTATGTAACATTTACCGACCCATTTCATTACTGAGCTGTGTTGAAAAATTGATGGAAAAAAGGTATATTTAAACATGTTTTCAATTATTTTACAGAAAAGTTGACAATATGTTCAAATCTTTCAGGATTTATACCTGCTGATTCAACCGTCAATCAGCTTTTGTTTCATTATCATGAATTATACCTTGCAATTGGCATTGGAAAAGAAGTACGTGTAGTTTTTATCGACGTCGGTGGGGCTTTTGATAAGGTTTGGCATAGAGTTCACCTGATTGGTTAGTGTCTTTAAATGCCTTGAAAACACATGCGATGCTTGTTTCTACTAAAGGCAACCGTATACATTACCCTCCTCTTGTATTTCAATGTTAATAACCAGAAACATTTGGATATTATTCTTAACAGCGACTTCAAATGTACTGTTCGCATAAATCTTACTGTAGAAATAAAAACAAAAAATGAATATTATTCCTTCAGTTTATTCTTAGCAGAGAAGCTCTGGAAATATGTTACACTCGATCATGGAATATGGTTATAATATTTGGGATGGCTGCACTGAAACAGATTCTTTAAAATTCGAGTTTAGCGGGATTGAGCCCGTATAATTCTAGGTTCTATGCTACTTCCGACGAAAAAATTGTACGAGGAAATTGGACTAGTGGCATTGGCTAAACGTCGGGAAACTGTCAAAGGGATACAAATGTATAAAATAAATAACAAATTAGCACCTAACTATCTTGCCCATATCTCCCCATTTGGTGAAAACTTTATAAGACGACGGAATACTCGACAAACTGAACTTCCCCATTTTAGAACTAGAACTGTTTTATTTGAAAATTCCCTCTGCTACAAGGTTATGAATTGAACTGCCATTTGATTTTAAGAACTCAAAATCGTTAACGGAATTCAAGAAAAAGTCACACTTTCAGTTCCATGATCTCCAAAGCATGTAGAGCTATATTATGTTGGTGAACGTTTTCTTTCTGTTATGCATGTTAGACTACAATTTGGCCGCAGCCAGCTAAAAGTTGATTTATTCAGAATCGGATCTGTTAATTCACCAGATTGTAACTGCAGCCGGGGTACCGAGGATACCTGGCACTATTTCTGTGCATGCCCTCGATACATCAACCGGAGGGACGTCTTGCACATAAACGTATGGATGTATGCCACATTTACGTTGCAAACCATTTTATATCGCGCTCTTAAGTGTAGTTGTGAAAGCAGCAAGTCCATATTTTTGGCAGCGCAAGACTAATACATTGTTGCATGGTGAAGCATTCGGGATCGCGTGGGTGACACAAATTAGGACATTTTTGGTTTTCGCGAGGTTGTCACCATGCAACATTCTTTTTGTCACATACCTCTCAAAGTAATTTTACAGCATGAAAAAAAAACCTAAAGCGACAAGTTTCCAACTAAGTTCGCTATTTTCATTAGGCGAATAACCAAAAACATGCACACATATCCATATGCGGCGACATTTTACGTCTACATGATGCGCTACATACAAGCAATGTTATTCCGCTACATTAATATAGTTCATGCACGTGTGCAAAACAGGAAAAAAGTTTATAATGGACGGTTTGTCTCTGTTAAATTATCCATGAAACGAGGGAAACAAGAGCAGGTTCTCTGGAGACACAAGCTGTTGCCCTGAAATTAGTATGGAACTTTGTCCGGCTACAAAGCACATGCTTTCAATCCATTGGCTGTCAGTGTCACTCTCTGACGCAATGATGGGTTTACAAGTACATCACCGAAGAGGAACAGAAGAGTTATTGTTATCATTTATGTAGACATTTGTGATGGTGCAATCACGAAACCTGTGTTTGCCGGGAGAACACTGGAATGAACCTGGGATAGCGGTATCAACGATGGTCTATCAATGACCCTAGTAGGCCTACTGATACTGCTGATGCAGTCGGCAGGATGCGTACTTCTGCCTGGGAAAGCAGTAGGATGAGACGCTGGCGCTGGTGGAGAGCGGACTGGGACAAGCATATATGACGGCCGACCAGCGAGGATGTGAGAAATGCTATGCAGGCTGTTGCTCAATGAATATTTCAATGTAATTGTTAGCCGCAGCACCACGCCATCTTGTTTGTTTGTCAACAATGTCGTCTGCTATTTACAGTATTTTTTTTTATGAATGGAATTCAATAGTAGTCACGTGACTACTATAGTTTTACTATTGAAAGTAGTCCTTCGAATGCAATTTTATTGGATGATTTCTATATCGTGTCCCAATGAAATTCACAACGGCTAACCAATCAGATTGTCTAAAAATCTCATCCTCAACTAGTTGATTACAAGTTTTTGTCCTACACCGGTAAATGCCTGTATGTATAATTAGGTATGTGAAAATACATGAAAAAAATTAAGCCAATTGCTGTCACTTAAACATCTTCAACTTTCAGCTGAATATTAAATACATTACAGTGTGTATCTTCGCAACTGAATCGGTACAACAAATCCTATTGTTATTATTCTTACTATCTGACTTACGTCATGGACTTGTACTTCATGAACTTGTTTAGCTTATTGCGATGTTCCTCGTCAAGGAAATTAGCTATTGTGATTCAACTCTTAAAAATGTAACAAGGATCGTCGCCTTTTCCCCTGTGATGTCTTCTCTATCCTGTCCCTGTTTATTTTCCAAACAAGAGGCAATTATATAGGATGGTTTTAATCACTTATCGACATTTGCCAGGGATATGTCCAGAATTGAAGTTTTACATTTCGTCGCAGTAAATCAAAATGCCTGGTCACTGGTGATACCCCAATTTTTGCTCCGGGTAACCTTACCTCCCGGTTTTTTTGTGGTCTTTAGGTGAATATCCAATTGAGACAGTAGATGAATTAAACATGGTTGGAGTTACATGTTCGAGTAATGGATCGTTTACCTGGCATGTAAATGCTAGATGCACCACCGCCAAGCGGGCGATCTATAGACTATCCAACAAGGGCATGTCGTAGCCAGTGTCACGTAAAATCCTATCTCTGGAAGACAATAGGAGTCCCTGGTCTCACTTACGGTATGGACTGCACTAAACCTCCGTAAGGGTGACTGGGCACTTCTGGTGTCGACACAAGGTACAACTGTGAAAACTTTGCTCTGTTTTGGCAAACGTCACCATCATTCCCGGCTACTGAATGTTTTGAAAATCCCAACCATCTTTGACGTGGTAAAACATAGTGTTGAAAAATGCGTTCCGAATCAGTCATGTTGATTGACCGACGCGGACTATCTTCTTTTACCTGTTGTCAAAATCTCTTTCTAGTAACACGGCTATTCCTGGGACTTCGCCAAACCATTTCATTCATTACAATAGTCCTCTTAATTGTGTTTTTGCGAAACCTAATAAGCAGGCATCTGTTCCTGCCTGTCCAGCAGACGGCATAAATGATACGCTGGGTTACTTTATCACCGTTCCAAGCTTAACCATCGAGGCTGCATAGAACACCAACTCACTGAACTTTTATTAATACCATGGTAACTTTTCATCACTGATCTGCCTATACGATGAATTAAAGATTTTGTCTATAATTTGATTTTTGTGTACATATATTGTAGTTTTCCTCGATTTGGGGGGCTTGATGATGATGATGATGATGATGATGATGATGATGATGATGATGATGATGATGATGATTTGCCTTGGCTGTCCTTGCCAAATTTATTTATCTTCAATAAAATATCTTGAAACCAAATAATATCTATTTTATCTTTAGGGTGGACCGCATGGCGTCGGAGACGATTACAATAAATGGTAAGACGATCCCTAAGGACACAGTTGTTGTCATTCCCATTTGGCGACTTCATCATGATCCTAATAATTGGCCTGACCCAGAGAAATTTGATCCCGAAAGGTTAGTTGCTACATGTGTGTATGTGTGTGGGTTGATTTTGAATAATGAGAGGAAGTATATATCATTCGTTAAATATATGGCACTCTGTTTTAGCATTTAATCAGATTTATCGATATCCAAAATTGAATTTTTGATATCAAAAAATCTGTCAAAATGTCTCTCATTTAATTCCTGACCATTTCCCTTGGAATTGTAAAATGGGTTGTATCCGCATATGCTCATTCAGCTTAATTCTTCTGCATCTCTGTTGTAATTAAGCAATACATAGATTTGTAATCCGTAATACAAAACGCAGATTCATTAAAACATTGAGAGGTGAGGTTGCAATGAACCAGGCCCCAAACAGTTATCATTATTCTAATTTCTGGAGTTTGACACATACATCCAAATTTGCTTGTGTATGTGACAAAAAATAACATGACATACAGTTACAAGCTTGCCTAAATGTGCTTCATATCTGGTTAAGAAATATTATATTTTCATTGCATTCTCTTGACTTAAATACAAATGACTTTCATTCTTTTCTGACTTGCCCTATAATTTAGCTGTTAATATCCAAAGATTATTAGAAAGTTTGGCTACAATAATTTATGGTTTTTTAGACTTGTCTGTTTTGCTACTTAATTTTATCTTTTGGCATCATTCTGTTTTAATGTTCACCTTTCAGACATTTGAGTCTAGCTTGTTTTCTGTTAGGTCAAACCCCCAGGGGCTTTAGGTAGCAAGCAGCTACTGACGACAGTTACAAGCTTGCCTAATTGTACTTAAAATCCTGTCAAGAAAAAATGTTTTGATAACATGTTTTTGACATAAATGCTAATGACTTTCATTCTTTTCTGACATGCCTAAATGCACATTTGCTCAATTTTTAAAAAATTACTCAAAATTGACAATATTGTCTCGAATGTCACAAACCTGACACATTGCGTTGATACATTGACTCATGGTTGGCAGTTAAATAGAGCTTAATTGTTTGAGGGGTAGGTGTCATCATAGAGTTTGTTTTACATTTCTGGTGCAGGATGTCCATTGTTGCAGTCCTTGTTAGGATTTCCCTTAGTTTGTACAGGTGGTCTAGCTGCAACTGTTTATTTTACTATCACTGGGACTGAATATAATGCCCCAGCTTGTTTCCACTTCAGTTATAAACTGGCTGGTGGTTTAACTGTGATAAGCTGTCCAGCTAAAAAGGGTACATATTGGTTCAGGGGTAAGTCAAATTGTTCTTATCTGAACCTGTACTATACAAATTTGGTAATTATGGTTAGTTTAACAGGTATCCTTTTTTCATAATGAAGCTCTGCATTTATAAGCAAAACATCACGTATTTAGCTAATTCATCATTTGCCACGTTCATATTTATTCATTATTATGTGGGTTGTCTTTGCTGAATATTTAGCTCAGACAAGAAGCCGCTACTCAGAGAGACATGTACGGGTAAAAGGCTCCGAAACATGTTGAGTAGTTACCCGCTGAAGACCCTTTAATTTATTTGGGCTGATACAGCCTTTGTCAAACTTTTACAGAGGAATGTGTGCAATATGGACAATAGTAATTCCATATGTATATAGGTTAGACAGGGACAGGTTAGCTTATAGAGAGTAAAGATTTCGGACTGTGGAGTAGGGTATTGACTACTAGGAAGTGGTTCTGGGAAAAAAGACACAAATACAATGAATATTTTCTGTATATGTGTAAGAAATCATTTCTGTTGCCAATTTACAGGTTTACCCAAGAATGTAAGGCCTCCCGAAACCCGTTTTGCTATATGCCATTTGGCATGGGTCCACGCAACTGCATCGGCATGCGTTTGGCACAGATGGAAATCAAAGTGGCCCTTGTACATCTGTTGAGAAAGTACAAGTTCATTCCCTGTGCAGAAACTCAGGTATGAATCATTTTCTTTCAAAAGCAGATATGATGCTTTGCTACTTAATAGTTACGACAGCAATAGCGCAACTTCACTAAAAGAACTAAGAGAGCATAGATTTGACAAGATAGAAATTGCTTATGCAAATTTCATTCGGTGCAAATCATTTTCCATTGCATGTGTATACACTGAGCAAACTCAAACGCAGATACGGAGATAGTCCCTCATACGGGCACAGACAACTGTGGTACACCGCACATTCAGATTTTCACTCTATACTCTTCTTGCCATCTCAAAGGCTGGTCAGAAAGGAATGTGTCCCCACGTGTTGCCACACGTCTCTTGGTACGGGTACAAATCATTTTTGTTGAGGGTTTGCATGTGATAAGGGCGTGGTACACTTTTACAGCACCTTATACTTAAAATATGACTTTGCACCAAACATGTCCTGATATAGTATACACCATACTTCTTGAGATCATATAAACTATATACTTTCTAAATGTATACATTTAGATGGAGCTATGTAAAAAATATCTGCAAGTGCTTAGAAATTGAATTTTAATTGCTTTATTAAAAAATTTAATTTGGCCTGTTTTGCGGAAAAAAGAAAAGAAAAACAATAGCGCAAACACCGAAAACGGGAAACACCATTTTCTGTTTGGAAATGAAATAGTACACTTCTAGCAGCAAAACCTTATCTTTTATTGCAGATGAGGGGTTTAGTTCCAAAATACCAGATGTTTGAATTGAACTTTAAATTTTATTTTGTAATGTAAGCAGCAATTATATCAAAGCTGATCCCTTTTTCAAAAACCGATAATACGGTTTTGGAGAGTGTTATGTGTTCTTTCATTTGACCGTTTTACTAAACTTGAGTTATATTTTTTAAACTGCTATTTTAAATTCTATGCAAAACTTAAGCATTTTAATGAAAATTTGAATAATATCAATTTTATATTTGATACCGGAATCAAGCCGATTATAAAATTTTACATTTAGTACCGGAATCAAACTTCATGTTATGTTTTCTTCCCGAAAATATATACCTTTTTAGGGTATTGGATTATAACCATAGACAGAAATTAAACTGTTATACATGGATGTCATAAAGTATGCCATGCTTAGGAATACAGTGTCTGTGCGAATCTCTCACTGATGGCATGTTTCTGTTTTTGTTAATGAACGCAGCTTCGTAACCTCACATTATGTATTATTTTTTTTCACCACAGCAAACATCTTGCACACGTGTAAAAAAAAGTGACCACAGAGGTTAAATATGGGATCACATTTCCTTTGGTACAGGTTTTTAGAATGTAATAAGAGAATAGAGTAAAACTAGGAAAGATGATTTGCTGCATAGCAAATCAATGTGTGTGTCTTCAAAGCATATTTGTATGGCAATGTACAACTATTCCATAAAACAGGAGTAGAAGTTGGAATGGCATCTCTATCTATTATAGCTTTGAAGTTATTCAAGATTTAAAATTTCTAATGGTGCTTTTTTTACATAATTTAAATTGCTACAACTTTTATTTTCAATTCATTAGGTGCCAATGGGCAACAACCCCTTGTAGAAGTTGGAATGACATATTTATTATACTGTTGAAGATATTCAAGATTGAAAATTTCAAATTCAGAAAGAAAGAAAGACAGAAAGAAAGAAAGAAAGAAAGAAAGAAAGAAAAAAAGAAAGAAAGAAAGAAAGAAAGAAAGAAAGAAGGGAGGGAGGGAGGGAGGGAGGGAGGGAGAAAGAAAGAATGAAAGAAAGAAAGAAAAAACAGACAGACAGACAGACAGAAAGAAAGAAAGGAAGGAAGGAAGGAAGAAAGAAAAAAAGAAAGAAAGAAAGAAAGGAAGAAAGAAAGAAAGAAAGAAAGAAAGAAAGAAAGAAAGAAAGAAAGAAAGAAAGAAAGAAAGAAAGAAAGAAAGAAAGAAAGAAAGAAAGAAAGAAAGAAACAAACAAACAAACAAACAAAAAGAAAGAAAGAAAGAAAAGTGTGTTGACACACACACACTTTAATGATAGAATGCATGAGCAGGGATCTTGAGCACTTCCTGGACTGTGTAATTGTATATAAATAATGTAGCCCAAAATGTTTTCTTTAAGAGCCACATAGCAGGGCCAGCTCCACAGTAAAATGGTGTCCCTTTAGCCGGATTATTTTGCAAAAAATCTAATTATTTGACGCTACAAAAGTGAAAATAAAACCCATATAAATGTCTACAGCAGCACCCATGTGGACCTGTTTACAAACACCACTAATTATAGCAGCAGGGTTGAGTGGCAGGGCAAAGAGGTCAGTGACAGGCTGTTTGGCCTACCAGCACTGTGGTCACAACTAATGAGACGGCCCCCAGAGCTCAAGTTGGAATGCACTGAATAGTATATAACATATTAAAGATTTAAAACTTTAATTAGCCCTCATTTGCATAATTTTGAAAAGCATGACCTGTCATTATAAAAAGGCCAGACTTTGTCTATAGAAGTATAATTGTGCCAAGTTTGGAGTTTCTACGTGTTATACTTTTCAAATGAAATGTCGGACAAATTTGCCTGTAAAGAAAGAAAGAAAGAAAGAAAGAAAGAAAGAAAGAAAGAAAGAAAGAAAGAAAGAAAGAAAGAAAGAAAGAAAGAAAGAAAGAAAGAAGAAAGAAAGAAATAAAGAATTCCTAGAAAAACAGAAAAGTGTGTGTTGACACACACACTTTAACTACCCTTGTGCCACAACTGCCTGTGGCAGTATAATGTACTTTCCCTGCAGATAAATGAATTCATGTTGTTGTTTTTTCCCAGATCCCACTCAAGTTTAAGCCCGTTAATTTACTTATTGCGGAAAGAGGAATTACTCTAAAGATACAGGAAAGAAGCTAAATACATCTGTCCAACAACGTGATCAAGGAGAATGCAAAGCTGTGATGAACTATATGCAGTGGAGCCAGAGGTGAAAACATTACCGGTGAATAGTGTTCGCCATTCACAAAGTCTAGTCCAGTTCGTTCACTTGACAATTCGTCAGGCGGCCATGCACCAAGGTTGTTCACAAGGTGGTATCCCAGTGATTCCCTGGTAACGAATGTGTGAAATTATCTTATGACCATACGTTGGCCCTTTAATTTAACAGTGGTGAAATAGGTAATCTGTGTGGGAATATTTCCCCTGTTTAAGATAGTTTACTGAATAAAATACATGTAAAATATCATGAACTTCTGACCACCATTTGCACAAGACAGCCCTTAAATGGTGCCTTTTGCACTAATATAAGAATACAAATACTCTTGTATCATATCAAGGAGGCCGTTTTGTTTGTGAATGTTCCGGGTCCATTTCCGAACCACCAAACTGTCCACAGTGTGTACTTGAGCATAGCGAGGTTTCGATACTTTCGGCGATATGAAATTGGTCACACATTAATTGATGCTGTATGTCACTCAGTAATTATTTTGCAAAAATACGTTTGATGATTTTTTTCTTTCTTCATAGTGCTGATTTGTGTCTGTCAGTTTTTATGTTTTTGTATAGTTTTGTTTTGTTGTTTTGTTTTGTTTTGTTTTGTTTTTTGGGTGGGGGGGTCTAAAACAATTTAGTATATCTCTTAAATGGCGGGAAAATCTTAATCTGTGGGATTATATCCTTTTTTGAAGAAATTCTACTTATCAGAATACATGTAAAATATTATGGACTTCTACCTACTGTTTGCTCAAGAGAGCCCTTTAATTGTGTTGTACTGAAAAAGTATACAACCACTCCTGTATCAGATGAAAGAGAATGTCTCCCCATTTTGCTTGTGAATGTGTATTTTGTGGTCCATCTTGATACTATCATAATGTCACCATAGTGTGTACTTAAGCATAAAAGTTTCGATACCTTCGATGATTTTAATAGATTACATATAAATTGATGCTAAATGTCAGTTCGTATTTGTTTAGCAAAAAATGTATTTGTGGATGTTTACTTTCTTCTTCGTAGTGCTGATTTTTTTTGGGGGGGGTGTTTTGCATTTATCACAATGTAGTTATTTTGATATTCCAAATATTTTTCCTATTTTAATCCGACTTTACTTAATTTTGTGATATTGACATCACTCTGTAATTTTTATTCTTTTTCTGAGGGCGTGATCATTATGAAAGGAAATAAATACACTAGAAAAGATTATTTGCTTGGCAGTGTTTCTGTCAATGTGTCTTCAAAATATGAATATTTTGAAATGCTCTCAATATTTACGTTTGTATCTGCATTATAAATGTGCAAACACAAGATAAAATGGCATTGAGTTGCAGTGGAAAATCTTCTAGCTTCTGGAAATAATTGTAAATGAGATTTCTTGCCAAGAAAATATTTCTAATATAGGAAACGGGTAAGGCCATCAACCGACAGTTTCAGAAATCCTGCAATTAAGTAAAGGTGAGATGAAGGTGTCAAAAATATGATAAATAAGTTTTGTTGATCATATAACATATACAAGACATGGCAACTCTAGTAAATATATTAATATTAGGACAGCTTCATTGTTACGGATATCAAGACTGCTTGAAAAACCAATCTGCAGACACTGGTTGAGTGCCTTACCTAAGTGGCTGAAGCAGTACTTGCACTAAAGTGACGTACCCCAGACTGCTTTTCCACACCTTCTCTATGCCGAAGAAACTGTTCAAGCTTGTTGATCTGGTTGTACTCGCTGCAGTTGCACCCCTCCCCGATTTAAATTGAGGATATCTAAGATTAAAATTTGAATTGCTCCTAATTAGCATTAATTAAAATGCAACAACATCTGTTTTGTGATCCTGAAATGTTCTGTGGTCCATAACGTATGAAACGTGGAAACGCTTCACTATCCATCAGTCTTGAAAATATTCAAGATTTAAATCTTGAATCGCTCTAAGGAACTTGGATAAAAATGCAGATACTTTTAATTTATATTCATTAGAAATGCCCAGCGGTAAAAAAAAAAATAGGTGTAAAATTTGGAATCGCACCTTTGTCGGACATAGTCTTGTAGATATAAGTTTGAAATTGCTCCTAAGAGGCATAAATTGAACTGCACCAACATTCATTTTGTATTCAGTGGATGCACAATGGTCAAGAGGTGTACAGGTGTAAAAGTTGGATTCACATCTCCATCTATACTACAATTGAAAATATTCAAGATTTAAAATGGCCCTGATGAACATACACTATATAATGCAGCAATTTTCATTCTGTATTTATAGTATGCAAAATGGTCATTAACATAGGACTAACACTTGGAATCATATCTGTAGCTATAATAGTTTTGAAGATGTTCAAAATTTAAAGATACAAATGCTCTTATTTACATAATTTTAAATGCAACAAACCGTCTTTGTAAATTGACACAAATTCACATATGCATTTATAATCATACCAAGGTTTGGGTTCCTAAGTGTTAAAATGTCCACAATAATGTCGGCCAAAATTGCTGGATTCAGAAATGGAGAGAAAAGAAAGAAAGAAAGAAAGAAAGAAAGAAAGAAAGAAAGAAAGAAAGAAAGAAAGAAAGAAAGAAAGGAAAGAGAGAGAGAGAGAGAGAAAGAAAGAAAGAAAGAAAGAAAGAAAGAAAGAAAGAAAGAAAGAAAGAAAGAAAGAAAGAAAGAAAGAAAGAAAGAAAGAAAACGCACAGACATTATTAAATATGTTATTTGTGTCTCTGTCTTTTTATTTCTACCTGTATGATATGATTCGGTTCTTATTTTATTATAGTTGGAAAAAACAGGGAATTCAACAGATTTATATTTTTAGTTTTTGATCATTTGTGAAAGTAATGGTGGAAATTTTGAGCAACCCATTGTCTGTACAACTTTGTTTTCAGGTTCATTAAAGCACTCTTTTTCATTCGCAAGACTGAAATGAAGTAGCTTGCCTCCTGTTCCATGATGTCTTTGATGTCTCTGGGCTGGTTTAAAAACATTTACAGTAGAGCTCCCTTCATTTCAATAGACTTCAAATGGCGTGTTGGATGCTATTTTTAATCTTTTGACAGTGACCTGGTGTTGACCCTCTTATCGGGGCAGGTCGATCTGCCATCACCTTTGATAAAAAATCCAATGGACTTAACCCTTGAGAATTTTCACGTAAAATACAACATTTTTATTATATAAGACTACCAAAAATGGAATCATTGACTTAAGCTTGTGACAAAAAAGAAATAGTGAATTAAATCATTTCAGAGATTGCTGTTAATTTCTGTCTGGTTCTGCATCAAATGAAAAAACAAAAACAAGCAAATACTACAATCCAATTTCTCAACGCTCCAGTCAATCGAGTCATTACCAATGCCACCTGTATCTCAGAAATATCAACAAATATACAAAATTTGACACAAGTTTTTTAAAAGCTAAATGGGAGATTTATAACGAAGAATGACGATACCTTTTATTATACTTTCACACTTACTGCCAAACATGGCTTCCAAAAAACATTACCACGGGTCAAATTTAATACAGGACCGATTTAAATATAATGGGGAGATTTTGAAAAATAAAAAATGCTCATAATTTTAACATATTTTGTTGACTCTGGACCAAATTTTAGCAAGATCAATTCCAAACTCTGATAAAGACACCACATTAATTCTGGAAGGCCATTTCCAAAATTCATATACTTCTATCAAGAGGATGTCGTACTTATTGTTATAAATTCTTTGCGAAACTTATCTGTTCGATGGGATTATGTTAATTTGAAAGTTATGAAATATGTTTCTAATTTTATCCTTGAACCATCCGCATATATTGTAAATTTATGTCTCCAAACTGGTGTTTTCCTCTGTGCACTTAAACTTGTTAAAGTTTTCCAATTGTGTAAAAAGGTGCCCCACAGTTATAATTGTACGCAGGGATCTAATTTAATGAATTTATTTCTATCCAGATGTAGAAGATGTCATACTTATTATTATAAATTCTTTCTAATTGTGTAAAAAGGTGCCCAACAGTTACATACTAACTATCGCCATATTTCAGAATTTTTTTGCTTTTTTTTTCTCCCAAAATTCTACGCAAAAAATTTTTACAATCAACTCACCAGCTATCTCAAAAAAAACACTCCATGCTTTTCAGTTTGGCGCCCGAAAAGGCATTTGTACTGAAATGACATTGAGTTACCTTGTCAACAGAAGTTCTGAAGCATTGCACAATCATGAACTTGCGATTAGTATTTTTATTAATCTACGGTATTTGATACTATTAATCATGCAAATTTTTTCTCTAAGTGATCTCATTCTGGATTAAAAAGAATGGCCCTTGAATTGTTTAAAAGTTACATGAGCAACAGAGAACAGTATGTATGTTTTGGAAACACAAAATCATTTCCTAGAAACATTACTTGTGGAGTGCCACAATTGTCAATTCTGGGACATCAGTTCTGGTTCTATGTTAAAGACCTTGGTACACTGCCTTAAGGTATACTTTCATTATTGTATGTAGGTGATACAAGTTTGTCATTTTCGGGTCCAACTTGGCCTTGTTCGAAAATGATATTGACATGTCCATGATTCAAGGCATGGAATGGTTTGAATCAAATAGATTGTCTGTTAACCTAGATAAAACAAATTTCATGTTATGTTCTTCTAGCAAATTGCCAATTGATGACCTTTCCATCAAAGTAATGATATATTTTTGGAGCAAACTTTATATTGTCAATTTTTAGGTGTATGGATTGACGCGAAATTGAACTAGAAATACCATACTTGTCAAATATCTTGTAAAGTAAGTAAAATGGTAGGGTTTTTAAGAAAATGAGCGGAAATTAGGTAAGTCTATTTTAATTCAGCTTTATTATAGCTTTGCTTACCTTTATTTGATGTATTGTAATATCATAGATACATTTCATTCAACAACATGAATCGTGAGACAGTTTTAGCCTGATCAACATGAACATGAAGATTACTATTTTTGTAGACGTCAGTTTTGTTTCTAAATTGCTGATAATATTCCACTGTTTATTGTTTCGCAAAGGCCCTTAAACATTTTCAATATGCAAACCTCCAGGTGGTACATAACTGCAAGTTCACACTATGTAGGTTAGCCCCTTAAAAGGTTGGGATTCTTGTGTGAATCTGCCATATTCAAAACATGACACGGAGGGGGGGAGGAGAGAGTACGTCACAACGATACTGAAGAGATGCGCTGTATTGATTTGGTCATGGAGCTATAATACCTCCATGGTTTGGCATCTACCAGAGTATGGATCCATATGGGAGTCCTCAAATTTTGGGTGTTCAGATACCCGAAAACCTGTCGGATAAATCCCGCCACTGCAAAAGCATGCAATGGAGAACCTGTGCAGATTTACAATTTGTCATGTTTACAAGTGTTGACACAAATTAAAGCGCCAGCAAATTATGATTTTGTCAATTACTGCTTCAAAGGTGTCGCCATTTTGAATAGTTTAAAGAAAACTCTTGGCTATGTTAAAAACTAAATTTTTATTTTAGTTCTGTAAATTCTCTCACAAAAGCCGCACACTAACGTTGGATCTCAAGATTAACAATAATCACCACTCTTTTGTAGGAAAACTTCAAGTTCTAACCCCGATATAACTTGATCGAATAAAACATGCTCTTAATGTTAACATTGTAGCCAACGGGTCCTGTTAATCTTTCGATGTTGATTACAGACAGTAGATATCTGCACCAAAATTGTTTTTTCACATGGATTCCAATATTTTCAATAAAAAAATATAAACCGTTGACGGCAAAAATATACCAGGGGTTTTCTACGAAAAGATCTGATCTTCTTACCCACTTACAAAAAGCAGAATTTTTTTCTATTTTGTGTCACCCTTGTTAAGATTTACTTTATCAAAAATCACTGAAAAGTTCTTACACGTATTGAAATAATAGCACAATAGTGGTCATTTTATCTTAAATGTTTGCCAATGTATAGCCAACATTTTACAAAACGTCTTTACCAAAACGTTTGACTTTGCGAATACACCAACTTTGAATTTTAAGTTCCACCTTTGGCGAAGACAAGGTCTGTAAAGGTCTTCAAAGAATTGTATATATATATATATATATACATACATATATATATGTATATATATGTATATATATATATATGTATGTATATATATATATATATATATATATATATATATATATATATATATATATATATATATATATATATATATATATATATATATATATATATAGGTTCATGCAAAATAAAACAAATGTCAAAAATATTTTTACAAATAAATATTCACGATAAATATGCAAATGACAAGAATTTATTCCAACAAAGGTACAAACAAAATATATGTTTCATGAAACAGTTACAGTGTTGGACAAAAGCTCGTCAGGCATCAAACCTGAAATTCATAACCGATGGTCTCCTGAGACCATCATGGAAAATATATTTGTGCATCTTATGCACACCATTCCATAAAATCTAAAATTCTACACCTATTAATACATGTATTTAAGATACAATTCTCAATACACAATGGGTATGCTGCTGCATACCAGCGCAACTGCCTGTAGGTTATAAATTGCATTGCAAACAAGTGAAATCGCACGTTTAATACTAAAGGCATGTTCTGAGCACAGATATATGTGTATTGAGCTTATCCTACATATATATCATTCAAGATTTTTACTTAAATAATGCATAAAGTGAATTGCAACAAAATCATCAACCAACGTGATCATTGGTTTGATCATTAATATGCATTCAGCAGCTGCAGTGTGCAAATTCTAATTCATTTGGTTGTAGGGTCTCAAAATATACGCTTGCGTCAGGACATAAACTCAACTAACAGGCTTAGAAGAACTGCAATTAAAACCGCTGTTTAGGAAACGAGGTCTGGGATTTGATGCTTTTTGAGGAAATAAAGATACAAAGTAATGACTTTAGGAAAGAAAAAATACAACTAGTCAATATTCAGTAAAAAAAAACACTTTCGATATCCACCTTGTTGACAAAATGCCTGGCATTGGCATTTAATGTATAAACGTGTGACAGTTGTGCGAATGGAAAACATATGGCCGTATCATTCGCCATGGTTTGGAGAGTCCGACATGCCTTTCGCATTTTTGTTCGCATAACACATAGTACTGTACCATCAGAATAAAAACGTTTCATTGTCACAATTTTTCTGTTATCCATGCACAATATTGCCCACCTTTGGTCATGATCCCTATTTACTGTAGGTTCTACTGACGTAATATGTACAGCTCGCACTACGATTAGACTAACCCAGCATCCTTAGCCATACCATAGAATATAGAGTCCTTTCGTTCTAGTAGCTTTCCTGGAGTATCATATTCCTTGACTTCCCCCTGGGCCAGCACCAGGACCCTGAAGACAGACAATACAATCTTACGTACTGTTTATCTGTACCTCAACAGTGGTTTCAGACAGGAATTCAGATTCATTTAATCTTAAAGGGGGAAAAATACTGCAGACCTGTAAGCTTTACACACACTCAGTGGCTATGTCTGACTGAGTCTAATATAACCGTACCCAGTTTTGTATTTGGAACTAGAAGACAATTGAGATTGGTTATCTGCTGTTTTAAAATAACCAATCGTGCGTTTACTTGCCGTTGAGTCACCAATGACGTCACGGCCGAGGGACATCTCAGTGATCAGCTATGTAACAAGGTCGTCTAGTGACTGAAAGGCTGGATATCACGCGTCAAACCTTGTATGGCATAGTCAATGACGACGCCAACTGGAGTCTAGAATGGCATCCACGATAAAGCATGCGAGCGATTCTTTAATGCACAAAGAAACCTCAGAAAATACGTATTATAGTGGCCACATGTTTTAAAAGTTTGGACACCACCAATGAAAGTGTCATTTTTACGCGTAGATGTGCCTGAAATGTCGCTCGTAGTTTATGATAAGTTGGGGAAGGATAGCTCATATGCTGCATAAACAGTAAAAGTGTGGGGGTATACATAAGTGCAGGACTTGTCATGGTAACTGGGAATTTCAATTTGTTGTAACTTGCTGAGGAAGTCTATAAATAGCTGTCCGACATCAGTTGTCGGGGTAGCAAGCAGGGTGTCACATACAGTTTCAGTGTTTAAACATTATTGACTCATTAAAGTGCACAGTTTAAGACCAGTAGGTCACAGATTAGAGTAGCAGTATTCAGCAAATTATGTTTTTTGGTACTAAAATTATGGAATTTTAACGCTCCCATTGTTTGAACATTAGGAGGGCAGTTGGATGATCCAGCTTCCACAAACCAATAGTGTTATGCCTTTTTTCTGCAGTAGACTGCATAAGCTGTAGTTTATTGACATGGTTTCTGATGTATGTGCACATATTAGAAAGAAAATGACAAAAGTTTGTACAGTTACTCTAATATCATAAATACATATTTATATTCACAAGTACTCGGATTTTAAATTTGATAAGCATCCAAATATCAATCATATTATCAGGCACAAGTGTTTTCAGGCAAGTGTTGAATGGAAGCTAACTTTTTTCCCTTGTTTCACTTTTTGAAACTCTTATAATTATATGTGGTTGTATGTCGAAGTTCAAATGTTTTGCCACCTATGTACACTAGCTTGATAAAAGTTATAAAATCTGCAGTTCATAAGTGCTGTCATCCATATCCATGGATATAAATTGATTCATTTATGTGAAAATAATATGCTGATGAAGTCAACAGCTCAACAAAGTCAGCATGCGTGATTTTAAATGATTTACCCCAGTCAAATGACACACATATATGACAAGCTTTTGTCTGCAAATAAAAAAAATAATAATAAAAATAAAAGGGGGGTGGGGTGGTGGGGGAAAAACAAAAACAAAACCAAAAAACAAAGAAATTTACATTTTACCTAAGATTTGTACAGCTCTACTGACAGACAATGCGCATTTTTCTGGTATGCCCAAGATAACTTTGACATGATTTTGTATAACAGCTCTGCATATGAATGGAGGCTATAGGCCTACAATGACAATGCCAAAAAATTAAAAGTTTGAAACAGAGGGTTACAAAGTTTCATATTAATGGGAATAGGATAATTTATTCATATCATATTAGCATTGTTAATTTCACATACATACATATGATTACCAGTGTGGCACCGATGAGGTATCGCTGAATACAAAGGGCTATCGAAGCTATCTATCTACCAAGCAGTCAGCAAAGGAGGCATGGCCTGTGCACTTGTTAAATGTCTTGCAGTGAATTCTGTTATTATTTATGCAGTGTGGTTCAACCGATAGGTGTAACATGTCTCTGCACAATGATTTGTGACATAAGTGTGATACTTCATGAATTTTTGGAATATTGAGACTGTTAAACTTGATATTCACAGCCAATCTGTGGGTGTAAAACTTTTTTTCTCCTTTCATAAGCTGGCCTGAGGTACACAATACCATAGCCCAAGCCATTTGCCTTGCGATCTACAGTCCCAGGACCCTATCTTGCATGCTCCATCCATATAAAAGTTGTTAGGATCACTCAAAATTGTCCAGGCAGCTGTCAAAGAGTGCTGACTTCCCATTTTTAACTTGCTTGATGGACGATAATAGAATAACAACATGACCATGTGAGCCCCAATACATACAGAGTTAGCCCTAATAGGCCACAGACTACAGTTATAAATCCTTCTATTTTTCATATTAGCATTTTTCAGTCTAAAAAATCAGCATTTGGTATTTTAAAATTCCGTGAACGGCATTTGACAGATAAAAATGTCAGAAAAACATGGATGGATTTTTGTTATACAATTCCCAGCTCGTTAATTTGTGATAATTGAAATACGAAACAACACCTGGATGTCAGCTTTATACAGGTGTAAGAACCGTGCTCTTGCCAGGGTTACATCATTGTCATTCCCCACCATAAAGTTCCCACCTGGCCTGGAAGACAGTGCACCTATATGACCACCAATGAAGCAACTCTGTGATGCAGCAAACCTGACTTAGCTTACTTTATTTAAACAGAAGCTACAGCATGCTGAAAACACAGTATTTTCACAATTACGGACTATCTCTGTTGGGATGCGCAACCGGCCAATCACAACTGTGGTCTGTAACCTTATGGACAAATTGGTTCTGCCATCATGCATGCTATACGAACTGTCATGTACAACAACCAGATGGTCAATTTCCTGGCAGCACACTGGGGACCTGTCGGCATACATTCATGTGGCCAATGAATACTTTACCTGTCATAGTCCATGATAGTGTTGAGTCGATGAGCTATAGTGAGGACAGTGCAGTCCTTGAACTCCGTTCTGATTGTAGTCTGGATCAGATCGTCAGTCTCCAGGTCCACTGCCGCCGTGGCCTCGTCAAGGACCAGGATTTTGGATTTGCGAAGTAAAGCTCTGGCAAGGCATATCAGCTGTCTTTGGCCCACACTAACAACCGTGCAATGAAGTTAATGTTTGGAAAGACACTCAAACTGAAGAAACTTACAAGATTGGGCTTGTGGATCTCGTAAGTGACTATCGTATATAGATATGGGATAACCAGAAACTCGGGCGATATGTGTGCTAGCCCATTGAGCTACAACTTCACATCTTTATACTGTAAAACGCCATTCACGAATTGCGGTTCGAAAGTTCAGTTGTTAAAGTTGAAAAAAAACCCACTCTTCTTTGTATTAAACTAACTTTCAGCGATTGAAAAAATATCCATATAAACTTATTTGCCCTATGTTTTCCACCTTACTTTGCTTGTACGATCAACCAAAAATAATACGTTTCTTTGCAGGTCTGCAAATTTCGTTTATGATGTAATGTAATATCAGCAATCAAAGACATAAACTAAAGGTCTTGGCTTCAAATGTGTTACAGAGTCCTCTATATTCATTGGAACAGTTTTTTAAAAACACATTTGTCAATGGAACAATAATTCGCTTCCCAAAAGACATAAACGTCCACGTTTATTTATATCTGCCATCGTTGGAAATCGTGCTTTGAGAAAACACATCGAATTATTGCTTACCTGAGCGCTTCCCCGCCCTCCCCACATTCGTATGTAAGTCCCTCCTGCAGGCCAGACACGAAAGTCTTCAAGTGAGCGTGTTCTAATGCGGTCCATATGTCTGTGTCCGTATACTTGCTGAATGGATCCAGGTTCATTCGAATGGAGCCAGAGAACAACACCGGATCCTATCAAAAATGCATTATATTACCGTAAATTATTTGATAAGGTAATTGCGTTTGCTGTAGCATATCACATTATTTTATTATTTAACTATCACCCATCTTTAATTACAGGGTGGCTAACTTGTTATCATTTTACTAGGGAAAAGGTTAAGTTCCTTCCATTTATATATATATATATATATATATATATATATATATATATATATATATATATATATATATGTTTTGGGAAACAGAAACTCTCTGTCTCTCTCTCTCATTCTCACTCTCCGTCTCTCTCTCATTCTCTCTCTCTCTCTCTCTCGTGCATGTTTACAAACTGAGCTAATCACGCACACAGTCTGTACATGAACTTTTTAACTGAAACTTTTCGTTGTGTGAATCCGCGCTGTTAAATACTTTTCCTCGTCCTTTAGAATAGTATTAGGTTGACGTTTCTTCGAAAATGTGGACCAATATTCGATTCTTTATCTGCTACAACAAATCGTGAGGCACTATCTTCATTGCAACTACGGAAAAAAATAAATTGTTGATGAGATAGCCTTTGGTCTTATTTATGATCTTATTGGATAATAATTTTGTGAAAGAACAAACTTCTGACATTTGGACTGTTTAGCCTGTATCATTGCCTTACTTGAGGTATGATGGTCAGCTTTGATCTGAGGTCATGTAGTCCCAGCTTAGAAATGTTAGTCTGGTCAATGAAGATGTTGCCTTCGGCAGCCTCGATAATACGGAACAGGGCGGCAGTCAGGGAGGATTTACCCGCGCCCGTCCTTCCAATTATACCTACCTGTATGGACAACCAAATATATAGGCAGCCCCATTCTGCTTAATGTGCACTATACCAGTGAACAGGCATCTATAAGCATGTAACTGTATGGCTAATGTAAGTGACGGGACATTTTTGGTGTGTGTTGTAAAAGAAAAAACAGGCCATGACATTAGCATTACGAAATATACATTTTCGGCAGCGATAGAGTCAAGCAACATTTCTACCACGATTCAACAGAGCATGGCAAGTGGTTTGAGCGATTTCCACCAAAGTTCAACAGAGCATGGCAAGTGGTTTGAGAGAACAGTGTGAGAAAAGACGAACAGTTTTTTGGGGGGTTGGGGGTTGGGCGGGGGGGGTTTGTTTGTTTTTTGTTTTTTGTTTTTTTTTTTTTTGCTGAAACAGCAGAAGCATTAACAAATTAATGCAATTATTATATGTAATTTCCAATCAATGAACTCAGGGTCTTTTAAGTATTTCAAAAATGAGCAACAAAACCTTAAAAATTACTAAAGTGCGATCTGTTAAATACGTTTTGAAGGAACTCACTCAAAGCATCTCACCATTTTATTTGAGTGATCCGTTGTAAAGTTTTGGAGAGAAAAATACATGTGCATGCATTTAAACCAGTAACCTTTGCAGATAATAAAGCTAGCATGTACTCTGGCCGGTCATTACATCATTTAATGGATTCATGAAAATTAGGAAATGAGAGCAGCCCCACCTAGTGAAAAACGGTGATGGCAATTGAGACAGGCTACATTACCACTAAGTTTGAAAGGATTCAAGTCGCAATTTGTGAGATATCAAAAGCTACAAAAACAAACAAAATTCCATTAAAAACTAGAACAGACTGATTTTCCAACAGAAAATCAAATGTCTCCCGGTGGAACACTTACGTCTCTGAATAAGCTACAGGTGATAACAAATTACAAATGACCAAGTTTGCTTGAAAATTGCAATCCAATTTTAGCTCTCACCAAGATACATTACTCAAGCAATTTTCATCAAGTTCTTCAAGACTTATTGCAGAAAAACCAATTTCACATAAATGACCCTGTGACCTTGATAATTAGGTCAAGGTCACCCAAATACAATCCCAACCTTGGTCTTACCTTGATACATAATCCTACCAAGGTTCATCAAATTCCATCCTGTTCTTCAAGACTTATCACATGGAAACCAATTTCACATAAGTGACCCTGTGACCTTGAGAATTTGCTCAAGGTCATCCAAATACAATCCCAACCTAGGTCTTGCCAAGATACATAATCCTACCAAGTTTCATCAAATTCCATCCTGTTCTTCATGACTTATTGCAGAGAAACCATCTTCACATAAGTGACCCTGTGACCTTGAGAATTTGCTCAAGGTCATCCAAATACAATCCCAACTTAGGTCTTACCAAGATACATAATCCTACCAAGTTTCATCAAATTCCATCAAAAGAAAGAGAGAGTGAGAGAGAGTGAGAGAGAGAGAGAGAGAGTGAGAGAGACAGACAGACAGACAGAGGACTGCATATCCATCAAACAAAAATTTGGTCCTTCTGGTCAGTTTCCTCCATTGATATTTGCCCTGTTGGTATTGACTTGCATGCTGGACCCACTCACACATATACATATATACAAAAGTAACCATTTTGGAAGATCTCTTGTACTATCCCTACTTCCTGAATCATTTGCTGCAAATAGTAGGTGAGTATCTATAATTCAAGATTTATCTTGCTATTGCAGTTATAGATAACATAACAGGTCTCGCTGTTTGTTTTCCATCCTGATGAAAATTCCACCTCAATTCTTTTGTCCGCAATACTAGACAGTAATCACAAAATGCGGCAGAACACGACAGCCAGCGGCACAAATGCAATTAAGAGGGCCTGCCGCTGACCCCAAACACCCCCTCCTTGCCCTCAGCGGCAGACAGTGGCACTGCCATTGTGCCTCGCCGAATGCCGCTGTCTGTCGCCGAAACCATATACCGGTGTGACCGCCAAATTAATATATATATATATATATATATATATATATATATATATACCATTCACACAAACACGTGTGTGGAACAGTTTTCTTGCACACACACATAGTAGTGTGATATGGGATATCGCATCACTTTTAACTTGCAAAGACATTTGATATTGACAACAGGGATTTCAAGTGTTCCTGTAATAATTTCTTTTGTGGAGATTTCTATGCGTCTTTAGGCAAAATGTTAGTTTTGAGTCTTTCATGTTGAACTGTTGTCGGTTCCAGATCAATCTCGAGGTACCACATGGTTTTGAGGAACCATATTGAATATGTTCCCAAGAGATCCATCCATGATATATTCCAACTTGGTTTGATGTGGATGCGGTGTGCGCTTTTAGAGTGATCCTTTACATGGTTGTACACTATCCTTATAGTAACCATGTACGCGGTCATTATAAGTTTCAATTTAAAAAAACAAAAAAACAAAAAAAAAAAAACCAAACAGGAAATGGTCGTTAGAAGCTTTGGTGGTGGAGACTGGGTAAAGTTACATTTGTATGTTTAAAAGATTTCCAACTTACGGTTTAGGAGATGTCATATATTGCAAAAGGTAACCAGGCATAAAAGGGGGCGGGGGAAATGCAGTGTTACTTGCTGTACAAAATAAGGTCCATGGGTACCCAGAAGTGCCCCTATGGAATTTCAAAGACATTTGTCAAGTGGTTTCAGAGAAGAGTTTTTTTCAGGCTTTCCCAAAAAAAGAACGAAAAACATAAAAGTACCCATAATCAGTGAAGAGTGACTTATTAAATGTGCCTGACAGAGATCAACCCAGCCTACATCCCAACGGGTTGGAAGTGAATTTGGTATACCGTGTAGAAGCAAACCTACACATTCCAGCATGTGTGTGGTACACCTGTAGCAACAATGCCTATGTTCTCTTACAGACCATCACATAGTTTCAAAAATCCGTTAAAAACCAACAAATGACAGCAAACCCACTTAGTTAGCAACTTTTGGGATTCGCGTAAAATCTGTATTCCTATTAAGTTCACCTCTGATGAAATCAATTTGGCAATTGTATTCAGAAAGCATAATGGCCCATCTTTGGACACGGCTGTTTTTCATTTGGCTCTTAAACAAACTTTTCAGAGTCTTGTGGTCTGTGTAAATAGTAAATTGTGCCCCATAAAGGTAATGGCGCAATTTCCGTACTGCATAAACTGCTGCAAAGCCCTCCCGCTCAATGCAGGGCCAGTTTTGTTGTCCTCGAGTTAACTGATGGGATAAATAATGAATAACTTTCTGACCTTGTCCTGGGAAGGTTTGTGACAATATATTCATGAGATCCATATTCAGCTGAGAATTATTAAAAACTGGAAATTCTTTACATTCACGTCTGATATTACCAAGAAGTGTTTCTCTCGAAGATTGAAGTGGTTGGCTGAGAGGTATCAGAGAAGAGCATTCTTTTCATATTTTACCCAAAATTAAAAAGTCAGAAATTCAATTGAACATACCTGGTAGAGACCCACCCAAGATACAGCCCCAGCAAGTGTGCAGATGATACACTCCGTGGGTTTTTATTATTATTATTGTTATTATTATTATTATTATTATTATTATTATTATTATTATTATTATTATTATTATTATTATTATTATTATTATTATTATTATTATTATTATTATTATTATTAATATTAGTCAAAAACGCGAACTTATTGACCAACGGCGGACAAAAGACCAGAAAATAAACTCAGCTAGACGACAGGTCGGCCGCGTTAAAAAATATAGCATTTACACAAGCTATTGATGTGTGGAACAACACTGTCCCCGTGCAGTTCTCCTGCGGCCCTAGCTTACCTTTTCTGTACTTCCCACACCAAAGTTAATGGACTTGAGTACAAGGTCCATACCAGGTCGGTAACGTGTGCTGTAATGTTGAAATTGAATTTGTCCATTTTGCGGCCATGTTCGAGGTGGACGGTTTCCTGCTACTACCCACGGAGCCTGTTCAAGAAATATTACCCAATGCAGTTAATTTACATAGTTTATTAATCACACTGGTTGTGGCAGATAAATAAAAAGGAAACGTGGCTGCAACGAAACAGTGAAAGATTGTTGAGTTAAAATAGTGTGCTAGAAACGCATTACTATTACTTTGAAAATGCCCGTTTAGGTTTAAACGTGTGTAATATGTATTCGGTCTTCTGGCGATTTCTTGTATTGTTTGAGGGTGCATTAATATGGTAAAGTATATCTGTAACATCGAAGTTGCAATAAACGTATGAGACAGGAACATAATTATGTACCTGATAATTTGTCAAAGACCAGGCGCGACCATAGAACACAAATTGTCCTACTTTCAGGTAGTCTTACCGCTTTCACAAGCAGGATGTCATAAATAAAGTTAATTTGCAGGAAATCTTGCTTTTAATGATATTCAGTTCAATCAAAACATTCGACAAACAGACATCTGTATGACTTACTTCTGTAGCAATTTCTGAATACTCCTTGATTCGCTCCACGCAGACAATGTATGTTTCAAGGTCAGCAGATGCTCGGACTAAACCCGTGAACGCGAAGAAAGCCTGTCAAGGGGAACTTGAAATAGGCTACCAATATCATAATACTACAGCAAATAGCAGAAAGTGTAAAGGCAAGCACTTAAAACCAAAGACACTGCCATGCAAAATTAACGATTCTTCAAATTCATTTAATGGAAAACAGTTAAGCAAATCAGATCTACGGGTCATGTTGCGAATGTAATCCTGTCAATCTTGGAAGCAGAACGTTGATATTGTCGTAACCTTTTTCTTATAACCACTCATGCGGCATCTCTTGGTATATGTCAGAAGCATTTAAGGTTGTTCTGCCGTCAGCCATAATATAATTATCTGGTCAGAACAATGGGATTGTCGTGAAAGTGAGGGAAATCTGAATCAAGATAATACCTGTGTTGCATAAGATACAGACAACCCAGCAACACCCGGACTGATGGTGTCTCTGGATAAAATGGCAAACAGAGTGGCAAAGAATATGACGATGCCACCAAATAGGTTCAAATTGAAACCAATCCACCTATAGATAAACAGAAAAATAAACGAAAACCAATCGGTAAGACGCATAATAGTGTTAGCATTGAGTTGTAGGCCAGTCGGGATTTTGTGCAAACTGCACGAGCTCTTATATACATTTTTTTTTCGTGTAGTAAGTTTGTACATGAAAACCAAGAACTTCTTGCACAGAAAATTTTGTATCAGAAATGTTCATCTTTCGAGCCACAGTATAATCCCTTCTGCAGCGCCATGCGCTTGAGCGCCAAACACTGAACTGCATCTCAGAACGCACACTTCTATCAACGCCCGTAAATTTCGTCAAGCGTTTGGTGTATGGCCAAAAAGCTACGTGAATCTACTCTCACAATAACATTTGGTAAAAATGTCCGTCACCCTGTAATTTGTCTGTCAGGTCCGATCAATTTGTATTTTGATGTATTTCTCATCTGTTACACTGGAAGTCTGAGCGATAGTCTCGTCTATATATATCCGTTCTGTGAGTTATGCGTCCTCACCGCTGATTTTTGCATGAGGAAAACAACGGAATCATTCCCACTTATCTATCATAAAGCGTGACGTTAAACTGCTCAAGATAAAGTCGCACACAATATTAATTTTACTAAAGACCGCCACAGGAACTATATCATTTCTAAATTTGATTAAAATCACTCTTTATCTGCTGAATAGACAAACTAGCGTGAACTCTCCTCCCCGCATGACATGCCCTGTCTGTGCATGGATAGTGTTTAACTTTTTACAATGAAATCAGCCGCTGATTGGTCATTCTTAGTTGCCATGTTAATTATCAAAAGTAAACTACGGAACAGTGATGATCACTAGTCAACGTGGCAAGGGATTTCTTCTGGTATTACCTTTAGATTAAATAAAATCTTGGAGTACCCGGGCAAACCATGATGAGTGTAAAAAACAATGTCGGCGCATAGTCTGCTTGTGAGGCAAAATAAATGTCGCGGAAACATTAAACTTAAAACATTTCATTCCATTGGGGAAGAGGCGAGCTGTATGTAAACCCGTCTTGCGTGGACGGCTAAACTTGCCTTTGGGCTACAAGTATAGGGTACCAGGCTAATTGACTGTCGTCTACTAAGCCGTCATTCTTCGCAATAAATCGCTCCTGTTGATTGAATGCCCGGATGCAGCTGAGCCCATTCAGAGTCTCATCAAAATTGACATAGATTGGCGATCTCCTGATAGAATCAATCCGCTTCAGTTGTCTGGCAGTGACAATATATATTCTCTGCAAGAATCATAAATAATGTTTACCTTACCTTACCTTACCTTACCATATGTATACCAGTTTACGCCATACCATATTGAAATACCATGAGTTTGCACCAAATTATGACAGGTTAATTAGATCCACAAATGTCAATAAAATAATGTTACCGAAATGAAAATTGACATCTTTTTCGTTTATATTACAGCCTTGTCGGGTATCAAAAGTAAATAGCCGGGTAAACGGCCGGGTATGGCTCGGGTTACAAAAAAGAAAAGAAAAGGGTCATTTGGACAGCCCCTTCTCAGCTGACCTTGACACTTTCATCCAAAATAAGACCACACCTGTCTTATGGGTACCCAGATCCGCTTGTGTGCAATTTAAAACTCATTGGCCAAGGGGCTTTACACAAGAAAATGCCTTAGATTTTCAAAAAAAAAAAAAAGGAAAGAAAAATCACAAAAAAAACAACAAAAAATCACTGGTGTACGACGACCAAGGGGAACTTGATGGACTGACCCGAGCCACATCTCCACGGAGTTTCAAGTACATCTGGCTGACGGCTTTGGAGAAGAAGTCAAAAATGTGACTGCAGTTGCAATCTCCATTGACTTACATCGTAATCAACAGGAATGTACGCATCAACTGACATGCACCCCAACCGAAAAATGCATTAAAAATCAAGAATCCATGGCCATCACCACATACTGAACAACTTTGACGCATTTCTACCACGTTTCAGCATAATCTGAGTAAAGCTTTCGGCGAACCAGTCAAAAATAGCTTTAACAAAGAATAGATTCAACAAAAATAAAAAGAATCACAGCGCCACCCGTTAAACAAATTTAATTCAAAAGGTCCCAAGAAGTGTTTCTTTGCAATTTTGAAACAATTAGTCCTGTGCCTTTGGAGAAGGCTTTAGAAGATTTTGCTCCCCCACCCCCACCCCAACAAAAGAAAAAGATTTTTAAAAAAAACTTCATAAAACATCACTGGAGCATAACCAATTGAGTAAACCTGGAAGAGACTTACCCAAGGTAGATACCCCACCAAGTTTGAGGAGAATCATGGCTGACGGTTTTGGAGAAGAAGTTGAAATGCGAAGTCCATTGCAGTCCTATAGACTTGCATAGTATTAAATAGAAATGTATGCATTTACCGATAAGGACCCAAACTAAGACAGTTGTTAAAAATTCAGAAATCAGGAGGATCACCATCTAGCGAACAGCTTTCTTTAACCCTTCCACAAGCAACATTTCTACCCAGTTTCAAAAGAATCTGACAAACTTTTTTAGAGAAGTAAAAAAAAATAGCCTTAACAAACAAAAATTTATTCAAAAAAATACAAAAAGTTGCACCGACATCTCTTCAGCAAATTAAGATCTAGCTATGCCTAAAAGAGTCCCTATACATTTCCTAAACAATTGGTTTTGTGGTTTCGGGGAATATATGCTATGATTTGGTCAAAAACTGAACAAAAACAGTTTCCTTTAAAAATTAAAAAATTGTTGGACCATGGCTAATTGAACAAACTTGTTAAAGACCCAGCCAAAGTAGAGACCTACCACGTTTGAAGTGCATCTGGCCAATGGTTTTGGAGAAATCGAAAATTTAAATCATGGACAGACAGACAGACAGGCGGGCGGAAGGAAGATGGACCCCAGTTGTATGACAAGTTATCTCAGGTAAAAATAATATACACGAGCCACCATCCACTCGATTAATTACACAGTGTACATACAATAGTCAAGAAACAGGGAGAATGGAGATAAGGATACCCAGAAGAAAAAATCATTACCCGCATACCCGACTGGTTCCACTGGTACCCGACAATGCTGTAATTGGTATCAATAGATAGACAATAAGTTTTAACATGAACAATCTCTTCGATGTCGCAACTTTTACATAGTCGATTACTGCAAAATGACAATTATTCATATCCATTTACATGTAATTTAAATCGCTTTTTTTGTATCGTATTATCAAAATGATGCACGTGAGCCTACAAGGAGAATATAATGACAGTTATAACTTTGGGCATCGTCGCGGTCAAGAAAAGATAATACCATTAAACAACTGGACTAAGACGTGAAAACACAGATATTTAAAATTGAATAGTTTTTACCTGGGTTACGATGAAAAGTATCAGGATGGGTATTGTAACGGATAGAAATAAAGGTGTACTGTATGAAATTATCACAAATACGGACAAAACCGGCGACAGCATAGTCATCCACTGTCTTATATACGTCGGGATCGTATCATCCACTTTGTCCATATCGGTGGAAAACCTGTTTGTTACACGGCCAAGTGGTGTGGTATCGAAGAACGACATTGGTGCGCGCATGATGCGATCCATAAGTCGCCGATGCAGCGTCCTGCTGGCTTGTACGCCCCCGTACAATATGGAAAATGTCAAGCCCATTATGGAAACAACTGCTCCGGACAGAAAGAAAAGTCTTTCAGTGGGAAAGATAAGAAGGAAGTACTGCCCAGTGTAATAAAGGTCGAAGATACAATTTAAAAATTTTTAAGTTAATATGTACCATGATATTTTTTTTCATGTCATAATTTCATTTTTCTGCCATACTTTTAATATTTTGGGGCCAGTCTCATAATATTTGACATGCCCAAAATTACCACATATTATGTGGTTTCATATATTTGATATAATATATGGACCTATAAGTCAGCTTAAACTGGTGCGTAATGATATCAAGACGTCAAAGTACGCGAACTACTTTTAACCATTTTTCTGCAACCAAACAGACATCTATCACTCAAGTTCCACGCAAGTTCTAAACAAAGTACAACAAAAAGTAGAAAGGTATATACCCATAGAAGCCCCCAAACCGCCGTAAACACCTAAACGGAGGCCAGTAAGTTCCTTTGCTTCTGTCAAATTTCTTGTGGAGTCGTCGCTCCATATGCTCAGCCAAATATTACTCCCTATAAGCGATGCCGTGTAAATCAGGAAGAAAATTACCAAGCCGACCACGTATATTAGACCAGAAGACTTGATATAATCCTTAATAACTGCAAGTTTGATCTGCAATACACAATGGATGAATGCTAAATATAAATATATATTGCGGACACCTCTTGTATAAAATAAGTGAATCAATCAATAAATAAAAGCGACTGGATCATCTGAGTACTAAATTGTAGTCAGAAGTGGACAGAACCCTAGAGCGCCATGAGTTTCCTGGACATGGTAATAGCTTTGGGATTTAACTCTTTCAGCGCCAACTGTGACTATTATTATAAAATCCCCTTATAAAATGTATTTATCCTTGTATCCTCGATCTCGTATCAATATCTTGGCATAATTGATCTCGTATTTATCCACAATGCTCCAAACAAATCTAAGGAATTCTTTAAATAAGATGATATAAAATGCAATGAGATTTTTGAAAAAGAGACAGTTGCCAAGAATGGAAACATCAGGGCGGTAGAAATTTAAATTGCTAACAGATTTCCAGTTGAACACTTATTTACCGCGCCAATCTCTGCAATTTCCTCTTCTATAATTTTGCTTTCCTTTGGTTTTCTTTGCTCCTCATCCACTGACATCCGGTGGGATGTAGATCGTTCTATTTTGCTGTCGAAAAATAGCGACGACATTGCAATATTGCGTGATGGTAAGTAAACACGCAGATTATACAGAAGGTAACAGAGAGAGAGAGTCATGTGATTAACATGGTCCTTATGGAATAAAATGTTCTGTGTGGAATATAAATTATGATCGAATGATTGTATCGGGATATGTAGTATGGCCATGATATCAAAGCCAACACTTCGGTGATCACACAACAAAACATTTAAATTATACTGGGAAAGACGTGAAAAGTGTTTGAGATATTGAATTGCGTATGGACTTGAAAATGACTTCCTGATAGCAAACACTATCAACGTGAAGCCAGCTTGCCTTGCCGTGTGTGTCATTTGCAGCAAACGTTCGCTTCCCAAAGAAAATTGAACACTTGTTACTAGAGGTTGGCCTTTCCCAATGTGCAGCAGCCATTATAATGGGCCGCTGCAAGACAAAACAGCAGCAGGTGGTGTATGTGTGACAGCACACTGTAACAGAAAAACAATATCTGGAAGAGCTTGGCTTCCAGATGAGAGGCTTGTTACTTGAGGACCAGACCGGTCTTCGGGCGTGATCGTCTCTGCTCTCAACAAAGCAAAGCCCGTCGTTCAGCAGGCAAATTCCGAAACAGAGACTACCAAATTCATCAGCAGTATACCTAGCAGAGTACAGATCTACATACCAACATATGGAGGGCACAATGACTGGTAATGCACACAGCTCCCTGTCCCATACCCCACCCCAACAACAATTGTGTGGGGGGGTTGGGGTTTTTTTGTTTGTTTGTTTGTTTGTTTGTTTTTGTTTTTGTTTTTGTTTTTGTTTTTGTTTTTGTTTTTTGTGTTTTTTTTTTGTTTTGTTTTGTTTTGTTTTTTGGGAGGGGTTCTGTTTCTTTTTTGTTTTTGTTTTGTTTGGTTGGGTTTTGTTGGGGTTGTTTTTTTGTTTTGTTTTTTTCGTGGCCAGCACATTATCCCCGAAACAGGTGACAGAAACACTGATATTATAAACCAACCAAACTTGCTGCACCAAAGCACTCGAAATGCCCAACGTTTCACACTGATACGGATACTTCATTTTGCGCTTGAGTATATGCTTGGCACGTTGGCGTTCAGTAGGCGTAGCACATTGGGCTAATTTGAATGGAAACTAGGGAAAAACATGAATATTCATATTCATATGGGATTATCACCTGGTGACCGATTGGTGGGTAGCCAACGAATGACACTCTGGTCAAGACACGCAGTGTAGGTAAGATCAGTCATAACCATAATGATGCATAAATGTTAGTTGATGTTAGAACAAAAATCTTCGTCAAAAGCATACAAAACTTTAAAAATTAATACCATGACCTTCAACGAAACCATCATTTGTAACGAAAAACTGGATATTCTCCATCGAACAGTGTAAGCTTCGTTTGCGGAAAATAGTTAATAGATTCCCCTTTGTGTCGGAGGAAGTCAAGTAAATTCAGTGCAATTTCATATTTTCAACCTTTGTAAAGATTAGGTCCTCAAACCATGGCTACAACCTTTTCTGACGAGATCCCCGTCGTTTGTTTCTGGATCCTTCGTCACCTTTTGCTGCTTCAGTATCTGACGATACAGCTGACAACTGACGCTTCATGTTGGCCTTCAAGTCTTTCGCTGGAAAGGATAATAAGGTTTTGTGTTGTGTATACAGGAATGGACACAAACATCAAAGAGTACGCTCGATGATACGGCAGCAGAAATGTATCCAACGGAAACAATGTACTTAATATTACACTTCCATTCGAAACTAAAATTTAAAAAGACATTAAGCTTTTGAGAATTTTATGTTCCCCTCCAGTGATAATCAAAGTTCGCCACAAAGAAAACTCACTTTCTTCGTCGTCGTCCGAATCACCCTCACTTTCATTTAAATAGGTTTGTATGAACTCGGCAAAAGCACCATTGTGGCTCATCAATTCCTCATACGTCCCAACCTCAGATATCTGGCCTTCCTTGATCGTTATAATCAAGTCCATATGAGGTAAGTATGTGATTCCATGTGTGGCCAGCACACGAGTCTGAAGAGTAAGAAAATTCTGTTAAAACAATATATTATTTTACTGCTTGAATAGTGACCCTCAGCTTAGTTTCTTCATAAAAATAAACGCTGATACACGATCTTTAAATTGCAAGAACTGCCAATAATTAAAAAACATACTTTCCACTTATTCTTGTAATCACCACATCATACATGCTTACACCATTCTCTGTTCTTTGCCTTAAGTCATCTATACTAAACATAATGAGCATGGAACCCAGCAATAATCACCATTCTAACGACAGGAACTCTAGTTGTAAGCGAATGAAGTCGAAGATCAGTCATATGCATACTTAACTTACCCCTCACAAAAGAACATAATCATTCAGAGCATCAGAACCCCGAACCCATGCTCAAATAGCTGTTGAGTTCTCATCTTCAAATTAAAATTGAAGAACAATACTATGTGACTTTGAGGATGGTGCAAGGTCATCAAAATATAGGTTCAACCCGATCCCTATCACTGACTATAGCCATGCCTGAATCCAGAGTTCTTGCACAAATAGTTGTGGCAGTATCATTTAAAAAAAACTAAAATAAATGTCTTGCCACCGTTAGAAATATGGTCCAGCTCTCTCATATGGACAAACTCAAAACCAGAGAACCGTATTTGTATTCCTATGTCTTTTCAAAGCACTAGGCCCTTTTTTACAGGCACACCAAAAGGTTCGAAAAAAATGAAATTCCAATTATCACAGAATGAACGATAATTTATTAACAAATATATAACAAAAATAAACAAAACTCAGACAAAAAAGACAAACATTTTGTAGTTTGAAGAGGATTCGGGCCATGGATATTTAGAAAATTAATACTAGTTAATTCCTCCATTTTTTTCAAAACCCATGCACCGTTTATCTATAAAATTGAGATTAAGTTGTGCTCAGAAGTCTTCCTCTAGAGACTTCCAAAGAGAATCACTAAAAGCACAGTTCTTACTGCAGCATGACGATACGATACAGATTCATTGACGGAACATTTTTGCTAGGTTTCAAATAGATTCAGTGAATCATTTTGACAATTTAAGACGTTGAACATGTAGATTGTGTGGACGAGGAATATGTAGATCGTGTGAACGACGATTACAAGATGAGGCAAAACTATCCGTTTTAATTACCTTATGTCTCAAGAGTCCTTTGGGGCCAATGACCTGCTCAAAGATATGCTTCCCTACATGTGCGTCAACTGCACTAAGAGGATCGTCCAGCAGATATATTTCAGCGTCGTGATAGACTGCGCGGGCTAAACTTACTCTCTGTTTCTGTCCACCACTCAAGTTGATGCCCTGGAAAATTCAAGAAATTCTTATGATATTGAACAAATCGTTTACCAGTCGCAAGTAAATACCCTAACACCCAGGCAGATATTTGAAATTGCCATTTGTGCACTTAAAGATGAATGACAGCATGATGTGAGCTTTGAATCCTGAAATTAATTTACACGCCAAACACTTTCCCATTTTTTTTTTTTTTTTTTTTTTTTTTGCTGTTGCCTTTACACATTATGAAAGCGACGACGAAAGAAAATTTCTATGTACAGAGTTGCTATCAAATGGAAATCATACGATTGTATCATAAGGACCATATGCCCCTCGTTATGTAAAACACTAAGTCCAAATGAACGACAATACAGAAAGAACCAAGCTGGTTCTCTACCCCCACTGATTGCTGCCACAATTGAAAAAAAATCTTGACTAACAGAATATTCTCTGAACTGTTAAAAAAACATGAAACAGAGACGTTTCTACACAAGTTGAAACCAGTTTAAACTAGAACAGACTGATTTTCCAACAGAAAATCAAATGTCTCCCGGTGGAACACTTACGTCTCTGAATAAGCTACAGGTGATAACAAATTACAAATGACCAAGTTTGCTTGAAAATTACAATCCTATTTTAGCTCTCACCTAGATACATTACTCTAGCAATTTTCATCAAGTTCTTCAAGACTTATTGCAGAGAAACCAATTTCACATAAGTGACCCTGTGACCTTGAAAATTGGGTCAAGGTCACCCAAATACAATCCCAACCTTGGTCTTACCTTGATACATAATCCTACCAAGTTTCATCAAATTCCATCAAGTTCTTCATGACTTACCGAACGGAAACCAATTTCACATAAGTGACCCTGTGACCTTGAGAATTCGCTCAAGGTCATCCAAATACAATCCCAACCTAGGTCTTGCCAAGATATATAATCCTACCAAGTTTCATCAAATTCCATCACGATTTTCAAGACTTATCGCACGGAAACCAATTTCACATAATTGACCCTGTGACCTTGAGAATTCGCTCAAGGTCATCCAAATACAATCCCAAGCTAGGTCTTGCTTAGATACATAATCCTATCAAGTTTCATCAAATTCCATCATGTTCTTCAAGACTTATCGCACGGAAACCAATTTCACATAAGTGACCCTGTGACCTTGAAAATTCGCTCAAGGTCATCCAAATACAATCCCAACCTTGGTCTTACCTTGATACATAATCCTACCAAGTTTCATCAAATTCCATCTTGTTCTTCATGACTTATCGAACGGAAACCAATTTCATATAAGTGACCCTGTGACCTTGAAAATTAGGTCAAGGTCACCCAAATACAATCCCAACGTAGGTCTTGCCTAGATACATAATCCTACCAAGTTTCATCAAATTCTGTCAAGTCCTTCAAGACTTATCGCACGGAAACCAAGTGTTGAAGAACCTGAACAACAACAACAACAACAACAACAACAACAACAACAACAAGAAGAAGAAGAAGAAGAAGAAGAAGAAGAAGAAGAAGAAGAAGAAGAAGAAGAAGAAGAAGAAGAAGAAGAAGAAGAAGAAGAAGAAGCGGAAGAAACGGGCACTAAAACAATATGTCCCCCGGCTTCCACCGGGAGACATAACACATGCAAGTTTACTCGAAAAAAGAAAGGGGAAGAATTACTGCGTCTTCTGGCTAAGGTGACAACTGGATAACCTCAATTATTCATGCCTAATATAATTTCCAGCTTTAAAAAGATCTTTTGGGGTGAGTGATTGAAAAATGCATCTCTACCCTGCGGTTTCTAGCCTTTCTGTTTTAAATTGGCTGTGCTTTGTGAACATGAGTCAAACAATTGCTCAAACGTGTTTGAATTTTGCAACCGGTACAAGAAGTAAGCAGCAGAATATGTACAAAAACTCGTAATAATTAGTCGCCGCCTGATGGCCGACATAAAGAGAACACCCATGTAACCCTACAATATCATAGTAATTGGCCTGCCGGTTTTGAGAATTGAACAAAACTAATAAATAGATAAAGCAAAATTTCGTTTCAAAAATGCGAAAAAAATTCTCTCTTCACCCTCCCCTTCTCTCTATATATCTATCTGTCCATCTATCTGTTTGTCTGTCTATCTATCTATCTATCTATCTATCTATCTATCTATCTATATATATATATATATATATATATATATATATATATACATATATATATATATATATATATATATATACATACATACATACATACATACATATCAACTGTGTATAATTTGTACATTTTAATAATGACGAATCTTTAGGAAAAATCAAAGTTAAGTATGAAAGCGTCCCGTGATGTTTATTACGTTACATCTTAAAGGGGCATGATGCCTCTGCCTTCTTACGCTTGCCCCAGATAAGATACCGAGTCCATAGTCATTCAGGGGTCGTTGGTCAAACAGAGGAAAAACAGTAATGCATGTTACAAGTTATAAAGTTTGAGGGCCCATATAGCCTGGCACCGACTTAGGACATTGAAAACTTTCGCAAATGTGAATGATCATATGTCATAGAGTATTCTGATACAATGTCCACTTTCAGGGTAAAACGTGGGCAGAATCATGCCCACAAAAATTCATCTTAAACAGCAGGACAAATTTAATTGGCTCCTGACAGCCAAAGGGAGAAGTGTTGACCACTAAAATACCGAATTCGCCAAAGTCGGTTCATGTTAACCTTGAACCTTGTATTAAGGTCGATTTCAAAAACTAGTAAGTGCTTGCACAGGTCTAGCCATGTGGCATAGGTGCCTAAAATCAAAGGAGTCAAATTCCCCCTACAAATATATATGCTCGTGTGATAAAAATCATTAAGTTTTACAATCCATAGAATCTTGAGTAATCGAGTTATTGCAACCATTTTAGTAAACTTTAATGAACTTGAGTCAAAAACATTTACGCATCATGTCACCAAATTCTGCAGAAGCTTTCTGAAGAAGTCGAAACCAATATAAATTAACACATATGCTTTCAAAATACGACAAAATGGAGGCCTAATTGGTAGCAAAAATCTGCAAAGCGGTTCTTGGTAACAAGCCTTTTCATTTTTTCCAAAATGATAAAAGTTTTATTTATAAAAATTTAAAATTTAAAAAAAAATCAGCAACACCTGATTTGCAAACGTTATGAAGGTCTCCGCTGAGGACATCCACTCCACACCACAAATAAAAGCAATCTGAATGACGGCTTTTGAAAAGAAGTCAACAATGGTAAAAGCTTATGAACAGACAGACAACAATGGATGGGCCCAGACATATAACGTAAATTTGTGAATAAGAGAGACACATGCAGCTGCATTCGAGTAAACATTATGATCGGCAAAGTCCTGTTACTTTTTCTCCAATCTCGGTGGAGTCGCCTGCAGGAAGGACCTGGAAGTCGGGTTTCAGTGCGCACGCATCGACTATTCGCTGATACAGTCGCTCGTTTTCTGATTTTCCAAAGAAAATATTCTGCTTTAATGTGCAGTTTTGTATCCATGCTTGTTGAGAAACGTATGCAACTGATCCCTGCAAACAGAAAGAAGACAATGTAGACCGATAAGTAAAACGCAATAGTCTGCATGCAGGAATATTTCAATCTAAGACGAGCTTCGGGCATACAATAGTAACTAGGTCGATTTAAATGCGTCTCATGATACAACGGAACACATTATAACTCAATATGAAGGATTGGAACATGCACTAAAAAGTAACAGTGCTTAAATGGGTACGATATCATGACTTTTTGAGACATCAGGGTTAATATGAAGAATTGTCAAGTCTCACAAGGTGAATCTAAGGAAAAAAGACTGAATACTTATCCATGACCATGGCGCCAGTATTTGAGAGTAGCACGGGTAATTAACGTCTTATATTAATCAACCTCGCTTCATAGGACACCGTGTTTTCATTTCTGTGCACCGAAAATATCAACATTACAGTTTGTATGAATATAAGTTATTCACAAGGTGGGGCTAAAAGAAGAATATTCGAAACGATTTGTGAATAACTTTGTCACGGTTAACAAGATATGTGCGCATAAAATGAATCTTTCATGCAACTACAGGGCATGTCCCAACTAATTTGTGGCACTGCGTATGGGTGTACTTTGACAAATGCGACTCTAAATGAGAAAAAAGTTTCCTCATTACGATCAAAGTACCTACCCCGCACCCACGCACACACGCATTGTTCCAGTCACAAACCATAAGAATATGCAGATTATAAAGTTACGTACAAGAAGTGACGGCAAAATCGGGAAGGGGGCCTTCACAGAGCACATCCAAACAGATTCAAGGCATTACGTTATATATTTTTCATCTGTTTGCTAGGAACTATGAAAAATTTTAAAGCGTTACCACGAGGTGACTTGTTGGCCCGGAAGAGCTGCAAGCGACCTTTAATATATCATGTATATTTAGTGCACATATTGCAGTCTCCTTACAATACCTCATTCTTCATCTGCATATAATTATTGACAAAGTGGGTATAAACAAGGTTAGTTAGTAGTGGTTACATTTGTGGCATTTGAAGTTATGTTTGGTCAGGTTTGAATCCAGTTTGTCCTAAGTTTTACGATATTTTTTTTTTCTGTTCTGACTGACGCCTCTATTGTTTTTGCTTTCCAAACCAACTTTGCGGCTTGTTTTAATTTTTTTTCTTGTGTGTGTGTGTGTGTGTGTGTGTGTGTGTGTGTGTTCGTGTGTGTGTGTGTGTGTGTGTGTGTGTGTGTGTGTGTGTGTGTGTTTGTGTGTGTGTTTGTGTGTGTGTTTGTGTTTGTTTTCACTGGAGTGTTTGAAATCAACTTCTATTACGACCTAGCTTTGGTGACGCCAGTCATGATAACCTATATTAGAACACTTCAGAATGAACAGCGCCTCCTTCTTTTTATGATTAAGAAAGGTACTGGATAACCAGACGCGTGTGATAAATGTACAGGTCAGTGGCATCATTATTATAATTATCACACCCATGCACCTCCAGTCCATACAAACACCTGTGTAATCTGCTAATGGGATCTGCTTTCACAGATCACATCTACCATATGTAAATTAGCCATGTGCTGTTTGCAACAATGGATCTCCTGCTTATTTGGGAGGAACTACTTTATGGCTAAAAATGCCGTTTGCAAGTGTCCCGTTGTGGCGCGTAGTGATAAAACCATATTGCCCCATCACTACTTTCATAAAAATCATAGGTTTGAAATCAGTTATTGTGTATTTATTTCCCTGTAAAACATGAGATAAATACTAACCATGGTATGTTTGGCTATATTGGCCCACAGAGCACACTCAGCTGTTCTGTGGGCCCATATATCTGCACTCGCTATGGTTTCTCCATTAATCACGCAACCTGTTTACCCGTTTGGATTGCAAAGAGACTTTTTCACGCAGCCATGTTGCCTGCAAAGCAGACCAAGTTTCGTGTTACTACACTTGGTCTGCCCTTCTTAGACAGGATTTTATTTATAGTAAGGGAATCAGAACTATACTCTGACCCTCCCCCTAGACTGAGACACCAATCAGGAAGTTCATCATTATCGCCTAGACCAGTAACAGCCACTGGTCCTAGTGTACTGAAGCCTGTTACCACAGTAACCTTACTCAGCCAATTAGGAACTGAGTCACTTTTCCAACACTAAAACAGTGACCTTGTCAAAGAAGGGCAGACCCCAGCGGAGTAGACAAAATACGCAGCTTGGGTCTGCTTTGGAGGCAAGCAGCCATGAAACAGAACTCTTTTTTCCAATTACTGAGATACAACAATTGTTGCCGAGAATCAGGTAAAAATTTATTGTTATACACTGGAACAACAATACTTAAACAGAAAAGGTACTGAAATGACAGCAGAAAATGGAATCCAGTGACTGTAAGATATCTCGAAGTAAGAGCAGTATATTGCCCATCAGTTTGTTATTTGCGCCAACAGACCATAATCAAAAGAATCAGCTTACATAAGAACATTAAATATATATATATATATATATATATATATATATATATATATATATATATATATATATATATATATTTCATCATAATGGCAGTTAAGAATACAAAAACTACAAAATACTCCCATAATTTTTATTTTTTTAAACTTCCGCACAAGTTTGAATTCAAAGTTTCTCCTCCAGCAATGATTTTGATATATGTACTTATAAAAAACTTTCATGTTTGATGGTTAAGTTGCACAGTAAACATAGCATTTAAATGAAACTTTGATGCTATTAACATGTATTCCTGTAAAGTATGATGATTTATTTTCTTATCCTCGTGTGTGTGTGTTTGTGTGTAGTGTGGTGTGGTGTGTGGTGTGATGTGTGGTGTGTGTGTGTGTGTGTGTGTGTGTGTGTGTGTGTGTGTGTATGTGTTTGATCCACAACGTCGAAGAAGATCCCGTTTTGTCGCAAACCTTTTTTCACCTATCTGGCATGAGTATCCTAAAAATCTGAATGTTCTAATGTCTTTGGACCGGAACAGGAGGTGTGTTGCTTGTAATGGGCAAATTACGTTCCCATTTAAATTAATTCACGTTTGGCCATATTTATCAGTACACTATTCAACAAAACAGGTGGAACCTGAGGTCAGCACGCATGGTGTCCTGGTCGTCAACCACCATATTCTAAAATATGAATGCAGTCTTCTAATAACACGTTTCGTTAGTTCGGGACACGACCTTCAGTTGATATGCATTTTCTCTTGGATTTTCACATACTTACATTGACATTGACAAATCCTTCTAGCTTTTCCATTTCCCCCAACATTGACGAAATCAAAGAACTCTTGCCGCACCCCACTTGCCCAACCACTCCTACCAACTGACCCTGTTTGATGTCCAGGTTGATGCTACAAATATATGAATATGCTTTGTGTATATACCACAGTATGTATCATCCGTTAAATGTTTAAGTTTAACAGATACAAGGTCAAGGAGTTTCAAACACTGTTCAGCCTGAACTAAGTTTTTCATGCGTAAGCATGGTTTACTTCATATAAGGGATATCTATAATATGTTGTACGCGTGTTTGCAGATATCCATAGATATGCAATGATTTCACACCCTTCTGGTGATCCAAGATATTTACACCTGATGCAATTCATATAATCATCTAAACAAATGACCACATGAAAGTAAAATTGGTTCGGCTCACTTTCATCCATTGGGTTAGACTCTAAATAATTGATACCCATTATTTTAAAATGTGAAGATTTGGGACGGCTTAGAATATTTCAGATCTGGTTATCGAATATCAAGCCCAATAATTATTAAAAGTGACTGTGTATTTGTCTGTGTGTGCGTATGTGTGGATGAGACAGACAGACAGACAGACAACCAGGCAGACAAATAGAGACAGATTGACAGAGACACAGAGAGCGAACGTGTACCCCCAAAAACGAATAGATCTCCTGATATTTTCTTACTCATGCGCAATGGCGAATACCACCGCAATTTTTTTTTTTTTTCAATTTATAAACATATTACAACTTACTTCTTCAGACAAAGTGGCGCGTCACCTCCCCAACTAAAGTTACCTTTTTTCACGACAACTGCGGAATCTACAAAACATACATATTATACGCTGGGCATTATCCATTATAATGTTGACCTCTATCGCATAAACTAAAACGTAGACGACATACCTTAAAGTCTCAGGGGACAAAGTTATTAATGGGGCAGTAAACATCACCAAAAGATTCATAATTAATTATCATAAAGAGTTTTTTTCGCAGCTTCGGAACGACAACGTTCAAATACGGAACTGAAAACAATCTACAGACGTTGTTGTTTATTCCAACAAAATAATGATGCTCAAGATAGCTGGAAATTGTGCAAATTATAAACTCCGTCGATCGTTCACACGCCTTCGACTTAGTAATCACAAACTCCGTGTTGAACTGGTTCTTACTAAAATGAGCCACTGGATCAACGTATTTGTCGATCTTGTTCCCAGCAAATAGTTGAAAATGAGCCTCATTTTATGTTAACTTGTGACCTTTTTAATGATATAAGAGACAACGCCTTTGACCAAATCAAAATTCTTCACAGAAATTGAGAAAAATACCTATCATGTGAACACAAAACTAGAAATCCTCATGCCACCAGATGAAAACACAGCCTATCTGCTTACCAACCTTGTTTACAAGAGCATGCAACGACGTCAAATGTACATGAATTCCCATTTCTGTTTTTAGTCACTGTTTTACGTTTTAAGGTTAGATTGTTTATACATGATTTTATATCATTTAAATGTATATTAATGTAACCATGAGCCCGTTCGGGCATAAAAAATGGTAAATAAAAGTTGATTATATATAACATTATGCTTGTAACTATATATATATATATATATATATATATATATATATATATACTGCGTCAAGGGCAATAAGAACAGTCACAAATCTTTCATATTTACCTCCTCATATAGTGATAAACATGGCCTTACATTGTCATGATTTGCTTATTTGTTTTTATCGCGTTGCTTCAGTGCGACTGTTCCTGGATTTTACACCACTCTTGCACGATAAACTATAAAAGTTGTTTTCATTGGGCAGAATACGATAGTTTGTAGAATAAGCCCGCTTGCTGACAAAATATGAAATATTCCACAGACGAACTTTATGTATTACGTTCTGAAGTGTTGGATATATATCTTACCAATAGATGGGTCATGCGTTACATTGTTAGGGTCTATTTCTTCCAGCACCAAGAAGTTGGCAATCCTAGACAAGGATATATACGCCTGAATTTGAAAAGCAAAAAAAGCAAGAAACGACAATAGTTTTTAGAAGATGATGTTCGTACATTTTCTAAAGTTTTTGCGATGACGTGGATACTATCTTTAATTTTGTTGTTGTTGTTGTTGTTGTTGTTGTTGTTGTTGTTGTTGTTGTTGTTGTTGTATGTAAGACATGACCATAACTTGAAATAAATGCATTCCGATTGGCACTATCAAAACAATGATCATAATCATTGTAACTTTCTTCTCCAACTTTTCTGTTTGTGTATTTTGTACATGTGGTGACCGATGACCCACCGCTTATCCACATTGATTGAACCAAACAATATTCTCGGGTTATGAACAGGTTTTGTAAACAAATGGAACCATCAAGGTTGTGAATAATCGCGACTCGGCTATCATGTCAAGCTATTGCTTCAGCTTTCTGGCGATAAAACCAAACAAAATAAGCTTTTGGTTGCGATTTACGTTTCTCGTCCTTGCCTAAGCATATGGTTAATCATAATATTATCGGATAAAACTTTCAGTATGGCAAGCTCTATGTCCATGGAATTTTGTATCAATCGGAATATCAGAGGTGAGATTCAAAAAGAGGAGGATTGTGACAGTCCTGTGCTTAGGTTAGCTTATATGTGCACAGACTTAAGTGATCCCGTGAACTTCAGAATATCAAGGTCACCTTTGTTTAAGACCATCATCACTGTTGCTAACATGTACATGTCTCTTCACCAATTTTCCCTAATTTTGATAAATTTTTTTGGTAATTATAAAATAACAACACCGCCATGTAGTGAACAAGTCTGAAATTCACTAACGAAAGAAAAATAATCACAGCGCTACCTGTTGAACAACTTAAGGTCTCGGGGTTCCCAGAAATGTCCCAATGCAATTTCAAAGCAATTGCCAGGCGGTTTGGAGAATATTTAAAAAATATATACCGGAAAATTAAGAAAATGATTCATGTTAATAAACTTTTGTAGAAGTTAGCTGAGTTGGCTTGGGAAACAATACTTTTTAAGATTTTGTCATTTTTTTAAGTCTTGAAATTTGGAAAAATCGAACAATCAGTGCTATGTGACCTATTAAACAGATTTGGTAAACTTGAATGGAGTCAGCTACGCTAACATTGATCATGCTTGGCCGCGGGCACCACGCAGGCACACACGTCCAGGCTTTCAGTGATTTCACAAGATATTATTTGTCCGCAAAGAACAGCATAGTTTTTATTCCCACCACCCAGCACGTGTCGTGAACCAATAGGATATATATGCGTATTAATTTCTCACCACAACTGCATACCAGATTGCCTAGTCTCGCTTGGAGGGATATGGCGACATACTGGTCGGTGCCAGTGGGGACAGCGGGATATTACTAATATTTTGGAAATAAAGAATATTTATTAAAGGCAGATGAAAATTTTTCTATTATTGGCCCGGGAAATACTTCATGAAGTGAATACCAGTTTAGCATTTGTGAACTGAAATTTCTCAAAAAAAAAAAAAAAAAAAAAAAAAAAAAAACGTTGGGAGAAATGAACATAGGGCCCTGTCTGTGACAGTGATGTGACCCGCACGTCCCCCGTGATCGCCTGGCGTCAAACCCGTGCTTTGTGGCGGGAAATAACTATGCATACGGCGTATTAAGCGGAGGCCTTGAACCAAAACAATAGATATATCTTTCCGGTTATTGTTTTATGGTACAGAGAGAGCGATTTGACGGTATTACTGTAGTATATGTGCTGACATCAGATCAGCTGCTTCAAAATGCTCATGCTGCACAAAATCTCGTGACTATTACTGAAACGGCCAACATATTCACAAACAAAGGACATCTGAACCATAAATCCGCTATTGAAGCCGATCTCTGTCATATAGTAATTAGTCCAAGAGCAAGGGTGCCAACATCCAAAGTGCCGTTTCAGAGACAAGTAGTCAAAACCCTCAGGAACACAAAATAATACGCCGTATGCATATTCATATCCGCCACAAAGCACGGGTTTGACGCGAGGAGATCACGGGGGACGTGCGGGTCACATCATTGTCACAGACAGGGCCATATGCTCATTTCTTATAAAATTAGCGTGGTTTTGTTGTTGTTGTTGTTGTTGTTGTTGTTGTTGTTGTTGTTGTTGTTGTTCTTGTTCTTCTTCTTGTTGTTGTTGTTGTTGTTGTTTTTTTGGGGGGGTTAAGTTCACAAATGCCAAACTAGTGTTCATCTAGTACTTCCCATATGTAAGAAAATTTTCCATCCACCTTAATTTAGTATTCTTTATTTCCAAAACATTAGTAATATCCCGCTTGCCCCCACAGGTACCGACCCGTATCTCGCCAAGCAAGAATACACAATCAGGTATACATACAGTTGTGGCGGGAAATTGATATGCATGTCTCGTATTAACAAAGAATATACCAGCAAATGCTCAATTTTGATGAGGGAAACACATCGTAAATTGGTCAAATTTTAAGTTTATTTCAGGGATTGTCCGTGGTGATGAGGGACAGTTGGCATCTCTGCAAGAGCTGTCTTTAACTTGTTATTCGCACGATTATTTCTGCAATAAGCGAAGCAGTCTTCGCTTCTGGCGGCCGTTTGGTCTTAGGCTGTCCATACTCGATATCTTAGCGCGGATCTAAATGTGGACGTACAAGCTCGTCCATGAAGACAGACATGCAAGTTCTTTCTTTTAAATACACAATACATAAGTTCAAATGTATGTGAGATGTCTCAATCACGTTTACAAATTAAAAGTATGTTTATGTCAAGCATAATTGAGAATAGTTTTGAACTAATCAGGTATTCTGGAGAAAAATTCAAAAATTAACAAAGCAAACTACCATTCATAGAATATATGAGAAAACTCGCAGTGTCACCTCTTTAACATAAGGTGTGGGGGTCCCAAGAAGTGGGCCTGTGGAAATTTGTCTAAGGCTGTTCATGCTCGATGTCTTAAGCGGGAATTAAATGCAGACACACAAACTCGTCCACAAAGACAGACTAGATTGTTTCTACAAATTAACATCACATAAGTTCAAAAGTATCAAAGATATCTCAATCATAATTGCAAACTAAAAGTATTTTAGTTCAAGAATAATTGGAGATAGTTTCGAATTGCTCAGGCGTTCTAGAAAAATAAAAATAAAAAAAAACAAAGCAAACTAACATTCATAAAACAATAGAAAAGCCTGCAGCGACACCTTTGGAACAACTTATGGTACACGAGTCTCCAGAAGTGGTCCTATGCAATTTCGATGCAAGCGGCAGAGCGGTTTTGCAGGTCTTCACAAAAATGAACAAAAGTCCATAAAAAAGTAGATTCTCACCAGGTTTCACGTGGATCTGACTGACAATTTTGCAGAAGTTGAAAATACGAATAGTTGATGACGAACGGACCAACGAAGAATGTATGGCCATGAAATAAGCTCTGATGACTGACAAATCAGCCGAGCCTTAAAAATTTTCCGGACACGTGTATTTTTCTGACATGGCCACCTACACGACCCATGTTCAGGGAGCAGCCAAAAAATCAGCGCGGTGTTAAATTTTGGAAGTACGGACTAAGTGTCCCAATAGCATCAGACGTTACATTTTTGTCGTAGTTTTACAACAGGTGTTACACGACTTTACAAAGAGGTAAGTCAAGTAACCTTTTTCCAATAAATGGGAATCGCCATATGTATTGAATGGAGAAATGAAAAAGATTGCATTTGAGAAACGTTTACATATTAACATTTTATTACCGGTATATGGAAGATTTATGAAGCACAGGACAAACATTTTTTAAAATATTCGACTGCATAGTCAAACAATCTAAAGTCCACTTATTTTAGATCTTTATGATAATATATTGGAAGTTATTGAGTTGAGAATATCCAGAATTCTTACCTGTGAGGACATAACAACAAAGATGGGTAAAAACGACATTGAGAAGTTCAGCGTGTCTATCAAGTTGAGGGAAACGAAGGCTTTGGATGCGTCAAGAACATTTCCTGGTTGCAAGACATATGTGGCAAAGATAGCCAACGCAACCTGAAAAGGTTAATTTCTTAGCACAAAAGCTCCCTTTGCGGTGAGTATCAGTAGAACATGAACGAGTACCTGCATTTTATGTCATTAGCAGTTGTTATGCGGCGAATAAAATAACAGTTGTTTGTGTACACATATGACCAGCAATTTGAAAATAAAGCGTTTGTTTGTCAGACTATCAACATGAAAGTTGGAAAAGCTTACTTCATATGTCGGAACTGTGTGCTGTTTTGTCAACTGAGTACATCAAAGCCATCGCGATTGCTTCCACGCTGTCGTCCTTCCAACTACTTTGAGAACTTTTTTTCAAAACGACAAGCTTTAAAAGGAACGTATTTTCACAAGCTTGAGATTGTGATTTGCTTATGCAAATATTTTGCACATGTACTAGTGCCAACTCACGGCGAATTTTTAGTATTGCTGTGTCAACACATAGAGCATTACCAAGCATTCTTGACAGCAAGCCGCATTAGAATACACAGTGTGAACAGACATAACTGCCAGTCACTGCTTGTTGACTGGTTCAGGATAGATTTAATTAATCAAACATTAGCATGACGCTGTGCAACGATGGACATAGTCGTTTGTTGTTTTCTTCTGAAGTTGCTTCCTTCATATTGTGCGAGACACGTTTTAAGAACTTAACCTTTTATATCAAGTCTTCCGTGGGACGGGCAGCAGTACACTCACCACATAAGGAGCTGCAGTCCAGGAGACAGTGACTACCATGCGCAGAATTTGTTGCTTTCTTATAATATCGACTTCGGAATTTCTTATAGAACCGACTTGGTCTATAAAGGATGGCTCCCACGAGTACAACTTCAATACCTGAGAAATACAAAAACTTTAATCTGTGTTTATCTGTTTAAGTGCACAAATATTTCTTGCTCAGCATCCTCCAGACCTTAGCCGATTTTGACAGACAGCTATAATACTAACTGCTGGGTTTGGAATAGCTATACAGCATCCTTCAGGCCTCAAACGGATTTTGACAGTGGGCTACAATACTATATGCTGGGTTTGGAATAGATATACATTTTATTCACGTCTTAAATATCGCATGCTACATTCCCGTCACCGACCATACATACATACATACATACATACATACATACATACATACATGCATACATACATACATACATGCATGCATACATACACACACACACGCATGCATACATACATACATACATACATACATACATACATACATACAAAAAGCACCTGATACCATTATTACTGCGTATATGCATGACACCCATAACGTCAAGGCTGAAGAGAAAACACCACTGTTATATCCCAGAGGTCTTTTAAAAATTATTAACTATAATACAGATCTCAACATCTTATTTAGTTACTTGGATCTAATTGCGTCCCATGATGTATTTTTCTCTGCAGTGAAAATATTGTTAACAGAAATTTGGAAGTTTAAATCTGAAATTTGAAATATATGTTCACGATTTCCTTGTCCATACTTAAAAACATCGACACGTTAAAAAGGTTATCAGTGTAATATTTTATTTTATCTTTACACCTATGATCAGTCTTGACGGTGTTACTTCAGTTGATACTCAGTTTTTAAAATGTGGTCGTGCGGTCATTTTTGTCAATTTATTTTTCACGCTTAGTCACTGTACAATCTTCAAGTGCACGAGACTTTACCTTGATGCCATTGAGAATTTGTGTGATGAGCCTTATTCGCGTGTCTTTTCTCTCCATTTGTCCTTTCTGTTTTAAAAGTATAATTAAACAGATTAATATATTTCTGCATCTTTTTATAATCGAATTGTCCAGTGAAATGTTGCCAGGTCTGAGATCCAAATCCTGGTAAAGGTGGTAAACGACTTTTGTTGTTTTATAGTTTACTACCATGACGTCAATGATATAATTTATCTTCATTTTGTAGTGACCCTTTTCTTAACTACTAGATTATGCATTACTTGGCAATTTTTGTCATTGACTAATTTTAATTGAAGATGTGTGTGATTGCAGTCCGCGTTTATTAATGTAGAAATATATCTACTCCACAATCTTGTTTTGAAATGAATGTATCATAATCATAGGCCAAAAAATTATAATCAATATTGTATGATGAGTCATGAAACCCAAGCTAATCTTTCATAATGACAACCACATAAACATCAGCATTTAGACTGGTCGCAAATCCAAAAGGTGGAGTGAATAATGGAGGTTACCTGTAAATGGGCGTATCTTTTGCCAATGACACCACCATTGATAGGAGCAACGATGCAAAGGACAGCAAGGCCAGCCATGGAGGAAGGACCAATCACATCCCACAGAAAATACATGGCCAAGCCAATCCAAAGAAACAACGCCCAGGCCTCATGAATGATTGTGCAGGCATCGTGCACTTTCTGGGCGTCCACACTCATTAGGTTGACGATTTCACCAACGGTAGCGTTGCGTTTGGCCGCACTGGATAGCTTCAGTGCCTGGATTTTACACAGAGTAAACATCATGTATGGTTCAGTAAACCACATTTAACACGGAGCAGGAGGGATTGGTGAAACATAAGCTTCGTGCATTGTGCAATGTTACAAATACTAAGGATAAAACGATATCATATTGTTTTGTCCCTATTGTATTCATACAGATTTCTGTGCCTGAAGATTTAAGCATGACACATACGATTGAAATTAGTGAGAAGAAATTGCATTGATCGTAATAAGAACTTTTGTTCACCAATATGAACACAACAGAATAAGTGATTTAAGGAAAGAGCAAGTGTGCATTGACATTATTCAAGTTTCTGGAAAAAAAACATTGTGCAAGGAGAGTGTAAAATTCAAAATTAAAAGGTATCGATACCGTGTTCTGTGTTTAACAGTATTTTATACAGCATTGTCGGGTACCCGTAGAATTGGTTGGGTACCCGGGTAATGGAATTTTTCCACGGTTCCAGTTTCCAATACCCGCATATCCGAAAAAAATACAGCCCATGTTAACTGATTTAGTCGCTTTTTTCTTTTTGTAGGCATATGGCTATCTTACTGAAACGTGGACCTGCTTTCAAATCGCATGAAAATCTACATACGGTCAATAAATATTAGGACAATTTCGTATTTTTTCTTTTACCTGACCCAAATATAATATCTTTACTAGTTGTAAATGAATTTCTGATAGCGAACGCGAGAGGCATATTCAACATTACATATACATATATATATATATATATATATATATATATATATATATATATATATATATATATATATATATATATATATATATATATATATATATATATATGATATAATACATTTCTGTAACAAATTTTGAGATTTGGTTGTATTTGTTCTAAATTTCAGAACTTTGCATTCAGAATCAAATTTATTTACAATAAACTTTAGTCAAGGGAATTCAAGCATGGGTTTTTGATCGAACACTTCTGTCAAGTTTGCTGTAAACATCCACAAATTGTCAGAGAATTTGGTTTCAATAATTTTAGATATTTCAGACTTGCTTCTTTTGCTACTTAATGATACCTTTTGGCATCATTCTGTTTAAATGTTCACCTTTCTGACATTTTAGGCTGACATGTCAGTGCATATTTACTAATGTAAAAAAGTTACTCAATTCGACTGTCCCACAGCAGGGCCGAGAGTCAGTCATAGGCTCTCCAGATCACTTGGCCAGAAATTGGCAGTATTGAGTCAATTGTACCAAACTTGATTCATTCTTTTGAAAATAAACTCCAGGGCCGGAAGTTTTGGCATTTATAGGCAGAACCTCACTTATTTAGCTAATTCATCGTTTGACACGTTCTTATTTATTCATTACTATGTGGGTATTCTAAGCTGAATATTGAGCTTTGATAATGAGCTACTACTCAGAGATAGACATGTACGGGTACAGGCTCCGAAACATGTTTTGAGTAGTTACCCACTCAAGACCCTTAAAAAATTTGAGCTTGTACAGCCTATGTGAAAATTCTACAGAAAAACGTGACAATAGTACTTCCATGTGTATGCAGGTTAGACAGTGACAGGTTAGCTTATGGAGTGTGGAGTTCGGACTACCTAATAGGCTAATGACCACCAGGAAGTGGTTCTGGACAAAAAGACACAAGTACAAATATTTATATATAAATATATATATATATATATATATATATATATATATATATATATATATATATATATATATATATATATATATCCCAAGGCCCAAACGATATTACACATATCTATCATTTCATGACTGTTGACTGTTTGAACAGATTAATCGAATGTGTGGTTTGCTTAAACGGCTGTCACATTTTTTTTTTATAAACCGGGTATCTGGGTATTTCATTACTTGCATTTCGGGTACCCGATCATTCACTTTACTTTCGGCCGATAATTATATTTTGCTCAATGGCGCAAGATACCATGTACTGTATAAACCGACGACAAAAGAAACGTTTGGCTTCCTTGTTGTTGTGTATTTCCATGCATATTCTGTTAGATCAGACATACTTTACGATAAACAGCAGCAGTGATGCATGTTCTGGTCCTCATGGCGAATACATAACCATATTTAAAGTACATCTGCATTAGCACAGCACCAGCTATGTTGTTCACGAGATATAGAACGGCCAGCAAGTAGCCTTTCCACTGAAACGGATCATCACTGCTGACAAAGGCTATCACAAGCCTGGAAATAAACAGATATCTATTGCCAACAAGTAAAAGAAACGACGACGACGACGACGACGAAGATGATGATGATGATGATGATGATGATGATGATGATGATGATGATGATGATGATGATGATGATGATGATGATGATGATGATGATGATGATGATGATGATGATGATGATGATGATAAAGTATACAACCTTTCCTGGTGAACAGAAACGGCCATAAATTACTGCAACATCAACATAGGTTCATTGACAGTGCACAAATGTACTGTTCAGAGTCAAAAGTGAAGATGAAATACTTGCCACAGTGGTCAAATCTGAAATATTGCTTTTTCGAGAAATTCTTGGATCAGGTTACCTGTGTTCACTGTAGAATATTCTCACCCATTGCATAACAAAGATAAAAGTAGGATTCAAAAAACAAACTTAATGCTGATGTGGCAAAATTTTTTCATACAGTTTGATTTTTTTCTATTGGGGCAGGGACGAAGCTGTGCTGAACAGGACTTAAAATATGCAAATGAAAACTAGACACGAAAATTTGCTTCACAGCAAATCTTCGTGTGTATCTTTGAAACTAATGAATTCAAATGCTGAAACTACTGTTCACTGTTCACTGCTTGTTCATATAACCAATCAAAGATTCTGTGACATCTCTCTCTGCATTAGTTTTGCAGATGTTCAAACATTTAAAGTTTTGTTAATTTTCCCAAATAGCATAAAGTCAAATTCTGCCATTTTGTTCACGCTTCACTTGACGCACTCTAAAGCACATATCTTTGAATCGAACTTAGAATGGGAACTCAGGCTTGGTTCATGTTTTTATTGCTGGTGGCAACCTCCATTTTCACACTGTTTAAAATCATTCTGGCGTCCATAGTCAATTTTTGTGTGGCTATTGGGCTGGATTTTCCTCTTAAACCACCTGATAGCATTGCTGAGATTTATAAAAGAAGCATCTGAGTCAAAAACCAAAAATATAGTCTTACTGGTGCCACAACATTGGGAAAATGTGCAGAGCTACTGCCTTTAACCAGTGATAACTGATTGGCTGGCTGATGTTGTAACATAACCTTGATATTTTCCTCTGGCCATGACTGACCTCTGACCACGACGTTGACATATGGCCTTGATATTGACCTCTGACTTTGATAGAGGCATATGACCTTGACAGTGACATCTGACCCCTAGAGTGACCTCTGAACTTGATATTAAACTTAGACTTTATCTCAAAACACAATTCGTTGTGGGCATAATAATAGTCAGAATATCATACAGAGCAACATAGAATTTTAATTGCGTCAAATTTGCATAATATTTAACCTGTCAATATTTTGAACGGTATAGTAAATTTTACCATTGGTGTTACACCCATGCTAAACTTGAAGTTTCTCGGTCTAGCGGTATCCGAGTTTAAAGTGCCACAAGTATCAAGTGGAAAGAAAGACCAAAATAAATAATGCACTATTGATAAAACAATATGGGTGTGTTTGAACACACACAGAGATATCTAGAGTAAATATACGACTGGCAATAGGAGGTCGGTATGCTCGGACTTTCTGCGGATAGCAACAACCAAATTCTGATAAATGTGTCTAATTATGGATGCCGTTTTTAGCAGGGACGTCAAACGTAAAGAGTTCTGCAAAACGAAAAACAATAAAACAAAATAAAAGCAAAACAAAAAGCATCACGGATAAGGAAAGGTCAAAAGCGTATAGGCAAGTTGTAGATTTGCATGTAATAAGAGATGTGACGTAACGCTAAAGTTGAGCAATTTGTAAGAAAATAACCTGAACACAAAATGCAATTGCGATAATTAATTTCGGGTTGTATACTTTACCAGATCACACACTTTACCAATGAGCACAAAATTGTGATATGTCAACAAGCATGATATGAAGCGGTCATTCCAGTGAAAAAAAAAAGGAATGATGCTCTTTCGAAAATACATCTCTGTAAAATGCCTTTCGTATTTTTAGTGGAGGTTTGGTCAAGATGGGCCCAGGAAATCGCTCATTTTTTAGAACACATATATGGCACAAATATTGGTCCAGTGGATACTTTCTGTCCTCAAAGCTCGCTGTGAAAAGGAACTTGTGTTGCATTGTTACGTCAAAAACAATGGGAACCAGCGTTTAAATTCCTAGCCACTTAACTGAGCTTACTTAAATTGGCCCGTTGCGACAGGAACAACAAACGAATATTTATGACCTCTATGCATTAGCGGTTTCATATCCCAACCAATATAGTTGCATAGGCAAGCAACGGGAATGTATGGTTTTGTATCATCCTATTAACATATGGCTGAATCATTGTCATCAAATATTTGCGTAATGTCAGGTCTTTATTTTTCTAAATTTGGTTTCTACTTTTTGCTGAGCTATCAGCTCAACCGACTGTATTTGCTAGCCTATTGAATCGGACACGTTTATCCGGCGCTACCGCGTTCTCTAATTACAATGATGACATATAACATATCTTGACTTTACAAAGCATACACCATTTTCATAATTCAAGCAAGTTTAATTCTACAACCCTTTAAAATGAACACAACCTGCTAATTTTTATCATATACATTTTGATGATCGAATTGTGAAATGAAATGAAATGATATGAACTTAATTATTTCATTTTTGCAATATTTGAAGTGAACTTAATTATTTCATTTTTGCAATATTTTGCTATACATACAGAGACACAGTACAAGCACAAATAAACAAAACATCAAAATCAAATACTCAATACTACAGTCAAAACTTGCATCTTGACAAGTAACATAAGGCGTAAAGAATTACCAGTTAAAAAAAAGTAAAATGCTCCCCTTTTGTCAACAACGGCCGAGAAAAAATCATCACAGAAACAATTTTATCACTATTGTCTAAGTTCATTATAAATTCAAATTTATCTGTGTCAACTAAATCAGAGAAGGAAGGAAAAATATCATCTAAGGTGCTATATAAATTTTGACGTTCAGGATCGTAATTTTTGCATGTTGTTATTAAGTGTATCTCATCTTCTATTTCATTGCAATTTTCACATAGTCTTTCTTCTAACGGGACCTTGTGGGGTCTTTTATGCCTACCAGTTTCAATCTTTAAATTACGGGCGCTTACTCTAAATCGAGTGAAATTTTTCTGTAATGAAGGGTCCTTAATTAATAGTAGATATTCTCCATTTCAAAGTTTCTTTCAAATTTTGTATAAGTTCCTAATTTTTTGTTTTCTCCGCTATTATTTTCCATAGATTTCGCCCACTGAATATTGAATCTTCGTTTTAATCTTTAGTCCAAAATTTTTGAAGGAAATTCCTCAGTCTTAGAGCCGACATTCTCCACATTCTGTTGAAACCAAACATCTGGAATACATATCTTGATGACAATATCCATTTAAATTTTCCCGTTTCAATATTATCAACGTTACAAAGGAAGCAGTCATAAAGCAATGTATCGGGTCTCATGTGCACAATTCGTGACCAATTCTTACACATTTTTGGATATATTTTAAGTGCCAGTGGATATTCACCTAATTCACTTAGTACTGATAGTTTCGTAGCTTTCTTGTTGTACACCCAAACAGAAACGCCGAAACTTAGATGGCCCTTCTCGAAAGATGAATTTAGATAGCTGTCAATTTCGTTATCTGCTACATATTAATCAAATGGTGACTCATACGGTCCCCAAATTTCACAGGCATATGTAAGAATCGGTGTTATCAGTTTATGAAACAAACTCAACAGAATAGGTAAATTTATGTTAGAATTAAAAAATCATCGCTTAAGTCTGGATAAGGTTCGCAATGCTTTATCACTAAGTGCTTTTATAGCTTTAGAAAAAGAACCATCGGTTTTAATTTCTATTCCTGAATAACAATAATCGTGTACAATCTTCAAAAGGTCATTTCCTAAATAAAAGTTTCTTTTTTTAATTTTCTACCAGTCTTATTAAAGATCATTACTTTTGTGAAATAGATGGAATAGCGCGAAGCGAAATTTGAAAAAGTTCAACGCAACCGCTCTCTAATTCGGTTTAAAGTCGTCTATGCTTTTCAATTTACTATTGCCAAATTATTAATGAATATTCATACATGAACATATATACATATATATACATACATACATACATACATACATACATACATGCGTGCATGTTAAACTGTTATTACCCTTTCACATGCAACTTTCTGCAAGTAATATATATATCTTTTCCCTACCTGAGTATCTGAGGGTTGGCAAACTCAGCCACTGTCATCACTAGCCTAGCAAAGGCTGAGAGCATGAGAGGATACAGTCCTGCTCTGGCCAATGGGAGAAACATTGCCAGGCCGCCCAGTTTATTTTTCCTGTGAGGAGGCTTTTTTTGGTCTGTCATGCTGCCTCTTCTTTCTCCAGTCCTATCGGAACCCAGACTGCTTTCACCTGGATCCTCTACCTTTTCAACTCTGTGTGTAGAAAAAGTAAGCTGATGTGAGCAAAATCTATCACGAAAAAACTAATAAACGCGATAATGCCAGTGTGCAGTTGCTTTTCACTCTTCATCTTACTAAACACCCAGCTGAGCCCTCAGATAGCTGACGCTTATGCATTGAAAAACTACATTCCTGGTCACCGTCAGACTGAGTCAACAGCTTTCCTTGGCGCGGGTTGGGCGCATTCTGCCCAACCCGCGCCAAGGAAAGCTATTCACCATGCTGTCATGAACGGTCCTACATACAACTCTTAACAAAATGTTTTCCAGCAGGGAGAAATATAAGTATAAATGTTAAGGAAGACGACAAGTTACATCCGGGTACTTTTGGAGCGATTTGAGCGGAAAGGGTAAGATTGCACCGTAAAGTGTCCCTTGTAAATGTGGTCTGTTTCTACGTTTGTTAGTTTGTTAGTTTGTTAGTTTTTTTTTATATTCAGCAATACTCTGCTGTTGGTCAACAGCTATCGGTCGCGAGGAGAGCTGTCAGCTGTCTCCATTATATATATATATATATATATATATATATATATATTATGTATGCGGCCGCTTGCTACCAATCACACTTCAACATGCAATATCTGTAATCAGCTACTCTCACACATTTACACACTACAGCTTGTGTACCATTCTGGTCATTAACAAAACTACTTTTCAACACGCTATACCATGAAAATATGGTTATCACAAAGGTAATAGTTAACCTGACATATTCACGTGATTCGGCAAAAAAGTAGAAACAGGATCCATTTGGGAATCGATATCAAAAATTGTCTTCGTTTCTCTCTGTTGAGTAAAAAACATCAAGTATGAGAAAGTGATATTGTATACCTCATACAACTTTACCTGGATAATTTTTCATGAGCAACTTTCTGAAAATCCGCAAGAAAACCAGAAAGGACGGGTTTGCATTTGTGTTCGGGAAGAAGGTCGGGCAGATCTTCAAAACCCAAATTTGATCTGTATCCTCTGAAGAAAAGTCTGAAATGAACAAACATAGATTGTTCATTCGATGAACATCAGTTCAGTTAAGACACCAGAATAAGCGTTTGATTTGATTTAAGATATGATTGGCTTATTTTGGGTTGTTGTTTTGTTTTGTTTTTGTTTTTGTTTTGTTTTGTTTTGTTTTGTTTGTTTTTTTGTTTTTTGTTTTTTTTTTTTTTTTTTTTGTTTTTTGTTTTGTTTGTTTGTTTGTTTGTTTGTTTGTTTGTTTGTTTTTTGTATTATAACATATGGAATATGAAAATACAAAACAGCAACGGCATGAGGTAATTCATTGCTAACAGTAAAAACTAAAATCTGTATAAAATATTGAGGATCTGTAAATGATTACTCACGGGGTCATCCACCAGTGTGTCATGTTGGACACAAATGTAGCGGTTCTTTCAGGACATGGTACCTTAGAAAAGAAAAAGAAGAAAATATCAAAGAAATTAAAGTTTCCACAAAGGGTAGCTGGGGTCTCGCACTACATAGTAAATGCCATAAAATGGCTCAACCGTGATTGGGCCGGGATAAAGTAACTTCGTTTAAGTGTTAATAATAAACATGCACAATCAATGACCACAAACGTATGCATACACGAAGGAAGACTAACCAGGATCTAAGTGAGCCCAATTAGTATTTCAACTGAGAAATCTCAGTGGGGTTTCCCTATTCAAGTATCACAAGGCACCAGATACAACTTTCTTGGACTTAACACAAGAATGAATCGTGATCAAATTTTTAAAAAAATGTTCTGGGTATGAGTTTCGCATGATAATCTCTTTGTTAGCGTTTTTCAGCATCAACAGAGGTATGATTAATTTTTTAAAAAGAAATAGTTCTCATTGGATATACATCATGTATTGTGTTTTTAATTTAAGCTGTCTGATGGTTGCGAATTGCAAAGATGTAGGCTATTAAACAGATTTTATTTATTATAAACCATAAATGGAATAGAAAAGCAAGGAGAAGCTTATAATTTCGCTCCCGTACATAGATGATCACAGTAATGCTTAACAACACAGTAAAAGCAAATCTTGAAAATACAGCGATACTATGACTATGTGATTACGACTACTTTAAATGACAAGTTGTCGGACACAAACTGCATCAAACAACACTTGCATTCATATTTCGATAAACTTACACATTTTGTTCCATGAAAGAAAAAAATGTGCAATACAGGTAGGTCAAAGTAAAGTTAGATATAAATAAACGCAATGCCAAAAATACCCTTTAAGAATTTAAGTATTTAGAAATGTTTGGAACTCATAATAAACCTTTCGACATCAGTAAACAATGACTTGTTCTGGTAGAAATTATTACTGTAGTTTCCATTTAATACGTGAATACGTTTGTGGCGCTCATGTATAATACGCAAAGGTTGCCATTTAATTTTTATTGTAAACTGACTGGATGCTAACATTTTGGGGCGCACGAACACCAATGAGGACTGCCGCGTGTTGCACACATTCCAGCTTATCTCCGAAGGCTGTTATTGTGCAGTTGTTCCACAACATGTCAACGTATTCAATGACGAGTCTAATAAAAGTAAAATACTGTTTTTCCAGTTGTTTCGTATCAAGTATATATATCATGCCCCTGAGACAGTCCACCCTTTTCATGGCACTAGTATATAGATTGTCCACGTGGTTACTCCATGACCCGTCCTTGGATAAGGGAATACCCAGATGTTTATGATTTTTTACTTTGGAAATTTGACGACCATTAAGATAAAGTGGGTAAGATCTGGGTACAAGAGAGCGAGAACATAGCATTGAAGCGGTTTTTTTGACTCATTTAATTCAACGAACCATTGCTTTGCCCACGTAGAGATTGCTGACAAATCGCCATTGAGAATTGCCTGCTTATTACTGGGAAATCTCTAATATGAAAAATGGGGATGTGTCGTCAGCAAAAATACGAATATTGGATTCTACAAAGAATGCTAAATCATAAATATATATCCAAAACAGCAAAGGGCCCAGGATCGAGCCTTGTGAGACACCAGCATTTACATATCTCCAAGTTGATGACTGGCCGTTTATTACTGTAGTTCTAGAAATTTTCGCGCGAGTTTAATTTCGCGCAAACTCATTTTTTCTGAAATTACAGGATTTTCGCGCATTTTAGTTACGCGCAATCCAATGCCAAACAATGTAGTGAAATACAATGCAACTTATTTTCGCGCATTTTAATTTCGCGCTTTAGGTGGTAGCGCGAAAAGCACGAAATTAAATCGAGCGCAAAAATTTCTAGAACTACAGTATAACCCTCTATCGTCTCTAGACAAATAACTGTCAAACCACTTATACAGTACCTCGGACACCAATAGCGTGGAGTTTGCGCAAAAGACTTTATGCCACACTCTATCAAAAGCTTTTGCTACATCAAGGAAAACAAAGTTTATTTCTTTGCCTTCACCCATGGCTTCTAAAACAATGTCGTAAGTTTCTAACAATTGTGAAACAGGTGATTCGCCTGGTTGGTAGGCCGACTGAAATCTAGTCAGTATATTATTATTTATACAGTGATTAAATAACATTTTTCGAATAACTTCCCACAAGATCTAGTAACGAAATAGGTCGAAAATTCCTCACTTTTTGTTTAGAGTCCTTCTTATGCAAACGGTTTACGTTTGCATCTTTCCACTGGTCAGGGTAAATTGATGACGGTAAAGATTAGTGGTACTAAGTGGCTTTGCAATTGATTCAGCATAATGTAAGTATTAACGGGGATCTATTTTTCAATACAAGTATCCACCTGTAGTTAAATTTGATAATATTTTCATCATACTCAAATAAACAATAAAAATTTCGTGCACAGGAACTTTTGAAAGAAATTTTTATGAAGTGGACATTATGAAGGCAGCAATGTCTGCCAGCAGGTAAAACTAACCCGTATGTTGGTGTCCTGGCGCACCTCCGTGTCAGATTCCTCTGCCAGTAGAGGCTTTCTCTCATCACTGAGTTCCCGTTCACCAGAAACAGTTGGGACGTCGGCGAACAGAGTAAGTACCAGTATAATAACTAGCAGTCCATACTGGATGTAAAATGTAACAAAGCTGAACAGGTCTTTTATTCCTCCCTTCAATCAACAAAAAAGTGAAACTTCTTAAAACAACAATACGAACACTTACCAAATATTGTGTTTGATAGTTATGTCTCGGTGCGTTTCTTTCTTTCTTTCTTTCTTTCTTTCTTTCTTTCTTTCTTTCTCTTCCCCTCTTTCTCTCTTTTTCTCGACCAAATTTGTCCGGAGTTCTTCTCCGACACCATTATTTCAAAAGCCACCACACTTGCCATGGTGACTGACCCAACAGTAAAATTGTGCATAACGTTTGGAATAGTCATGATGTTTTAAATTCCGCAAATTAGGGGCAATTAAAATTTCAAAAGCTCCGCATCTTCCAAATTATTGCAGATATACACAAAATTTCAACGTGCATGTATATTTTTTGTCCCACCTGCCAATATAAAGGACAGCAAAGAAAGTTGAAGAATTTTATATTATGCTAATTAGGGGCACTGATTTTTTTTTAAGTTGAATATCTCCATCACTGTTTAAGATAGATGCCATTCCAACTTCAATATGTAGGTTTGTGGTAATGCCACATCGAATGAACCATGAGCTAAAGTTGTAGCATTTTTATTTATGCAAATTGGGTGAAAATGAAAAATTGAAATCTTTGAAAAGCTTGAAAACTATTATAGATACGGGTGTCATTCCAATTTCATTTTATGGGTTTGTGACACAGCTGCATCCAAGGAACCATGGAACAAAATTGTCAAATTTTATTTTATGCAAATAAGGTGAATACAAAAAATTTAAATCTGGAATAACTTCTAAACTATTATACATAAAGGTGCCATTCTAACCTCAATTTGTAGGATTGTGACATAAGCTCATCCAACTAAATATGAACTAAAGTTGTAGGCTTTTAATTTATGCAAATTAGGCAAATACAAAAAAACTAAAATCTTCAATAGCTTCAAATCTATTATACATATCGGTGTCATTCAAACTTCAGTTTATAAACTTGTGACATGGCCACATCCAATAAACCAAGAAACAAAGATGCAGTATTTCAATTTACGCAAATTACGCTAATACACAAAATTTAGATTATGTTGAACGATGACAAAGGGTAGGATTTGAAACTGTTCTCATTTTGAAGGCACATAGACAGATTTGCTGTGAAGCAAATCTTCTGTTCTAGTTATCTGGCTGTTCTCGCATTGTTCGATATGTGCAGTATCGCATCGTAAAAAAAGCCATGCAATAGCTGCTTAGTTGCGAACAATCAACTAAAATTAATTGTTATAGCTTTATAAAAATGGCCAACAGAATAAATTTTTAACACTAACAAAGCAGGAGTGAAAATTCATCATGGTAAGAAAAATATAGGGGGAGTTGCATAGGTAAAAACTCACGTCAGCCGCGTACTTTAATTCATGCAAATTGTAATGTAATTGTGCTGTAGCTGTGTACCGCCTGTGCTTTGACATAGGTCAGCATTTAGGACGGCATATTTATATATTTTTAATTAAAAAAGCCATACCACTTTTCTCTAATTGTATTAACTTTTTCCTCCAATCTCTAGTGGCCTCATTGTGAGTATACGTTTTGACACCCCCCCCCCCATTCCCCACCGTAGCACCTAATAATGCCCCCCTGCCCAACAAACATCTCTCAGTGTTCGCCTTGTCGATAGAATGCGAACCCTATTTCCCAAGTATATACGCATTTACTACTCGCACTTTCTAGGCTAACATGGTGACACACACCCTGCTATGTCTTCTCTTCGACCGTATGGCTTTGTCGATTCAGGTCAAATATGCACTCCCACCATTTTCTATCGAACTTTTTATCGAGCATGCAACCACTTGAAACGGACAGAATCGGTCAATACAATTTGAGAAAAGGTAGCACTATTGATTTGGGAAAAAATACTCTATGTTGACTCGAGTGTCGCTGCAACATTGAGGATAGCATATTTTCAATTATGAAAGTGGTACTTCTATTCTCAAATAGGAAAGGTCAGAATTAGCTGTAAGGTGTGCATTCGCCCCAATACACAACTAAATACACAAACATTTGGATGGCCAGAGCTGTGTATTCACATTAGTTTGTATGTTAAAGCAACCTTAGATAAACCAGTCACTTTTGCAGCTGTGGTTATATGATTTTTGTGAGGTACTTAGTTATGCATATAGATTTACTGTCTGAAATTTGGTGTTTCTATGTGCATTAGTTTTCAAATTAACAAGTTGCAAATTACAATGTAAATTAATGGGAATACACAACCCTAACCCTCCAATGACTGCAGTGCCCTCTTTTAGGGAGTTCTTGAACCTTCTGTTCTTCTCCTTACCTATTGCACTTACTCTATCCCCCCCTTCCAGTATCCTTAATACCGATGAAATATTTACCCCCGTAGCGCCTATCGATGACCCCCCCCCCCCCCAACGAACACCCCAAAAGCGTATCCCTTTTGCAAGTGTTCGACTGGTCAATAAGCTGTTGAAAATATACATGCAACCCTAAATGTTGAAAAAAAATGTGTGCTTCCACAACCAAAGCACTTCGTGAAATTCAGAAATAAAATAAAAATGCTTTTTATTGATTCATTGTTACCGGTGACCATTAAAAAGGTTAAACAATTTTTATGAAGTCCTGTCACCACCGAACAATTATATGTACAAAGGTTTAACAATTTTTATGAAGTCCTGTCACTGCTGAAATAATTACGTCCCCGTGCTTTTCGTGATATTCGGCACTATTTGTACACATGACACACAATGGTTGAGGGAACAGGATATAATTTTGGCATTAACGATAGATAAAATGCTGCAGTTTTATGATTTTGCGATACATAATATACAAAACATCGAAGCAGACTGTTTACAATTAATTATTTATATACACAAAGTACAGTAACTTCGTTATTATGGCACTAAAAGATCTTGTTTAAAAAGCACAATAATATATTTTAATAAGTTCTTTTTTCATGTTTTAGGAACCGTCTTTCCTATTAGCATTTAAAATATAAAAACTTACAATGTTTTTTGCGATAAACAGAATCATTTAAGTCCACGAATCTATGCATAAATAAGCTTCTACTAGGTACATTTTTTAACGACTGAAAAATTGGTAGCAAATAGGTCTTTAAATGGCACCAAATATATAAGCCTAGATTTCAAAATTCTCTAGAAAACGGATGCCCCCGCAGCCCCAACAAGGCTTTGACTCTTTGACGCTCCCGTAACCAGCCGTACAAAAGAGGCCGTTTGCACCTGAATTTCTCTTTTGCATAGCAGTAATTGCTCTGTTTTTTGCCTGTTAAATCGAACTCTGTCTCAGTTTTATTCTAATCATTCACCCTGAATGAAAAGTGGAACGATTTGTCTCCATAAGTGCACACTGCATGAAGATATGTGCTGTTCAGGAAAATGTAAGGTGATAAAATAATAATGGAAAACTTTTCTCTACTTGCTCGTCCATATATACCGTATAAATAAAACAAACTTATTTTTTTAATGTTCTTTCTTGTTATAATATATATATATATATATATGTATATATATATATATATATATATATATATATATATATATATATATATATATATATATATGTATATATATATGTATATATATAGATAGATAGAGAGAGAGAGAGAGAGAGAGAGAGAGAGAGAAGGAGACAGACAGACAGTCAGAGAGAATCTACCATACCTGAAAGTAAGTTACTATTTTTCTGCTTGTGGCGGGGATAATCACCTGACCCCAGCAGTAGTTATTATTTCTCCTGCCAACTCAGAAACATTTTATTTGGCATTTTACAAAAGTAATAATACAGAAAATAATGAAAATCTTAACATCACAATAAAAATGATTATACGTGATCGTACATTGTGGTACGGTAGTCATATTACAAAAGTATACAAGAAAGTCAGGGAAGCCCTAACTAAGAATTTAAAAGGTGGGGTGACACCTAAGTATAATAACAAGGTAAACGTAGGCCATGCTTTTATATTTATATACAATATAACTTTTAGCATCACAAGTATAGGAGAGAGCCTGGTGTGTTATCAGACAATAACACATGGGCCTTGTGTGTAATCAGACCATAACAGATGTGTCGATCCCGCCCACATTCCAATAAGCCACGCCCACCTGGGTTTCCGGAACTCAACACTTGAACATGCTGGGCAAATCAGTTTCTCTTAATTCGATGGACTAAATTTATAAATTTCGTGTAATGGAGCAAAAAAATTAAGGGGAAAATGTAAAAATAAGCAAAACAGGTCGCTTTTGTTCGTGTTATGACATAATGACGCGGGTCATTAAAGCAGGCATCGGGCAAGGCGCAATGGTGTGCGCCTCGGCAATGACGCCTGCTTCAATCACGTGCGTCATTATGCCATACCACACACAAAATCCACCCTCATTTTTTAAATGCCATTGTAACAGATGTTATTGAACATCCGTGATATTTTGAATTTGACGATAAAATAAAAGTAACATTCCTGGTTATAATTGAAATCCTAACGCTTGTGCGTGTATAATATCACTGTAACATTGGTTAGTGCGCAATAATGGTTATCTCAGTGATCAAACGATATGATCAGTCAGCAGCTATTGGGGGTGACATATGACCCACCGTGGAAAACCATTTACAAAATTGTTATTCACTTGCCAAACATACATTACATATATGCTGTGTGGGGCTGTATTGCAGCCGGCGAGTTCCCTTTTGATCCTTTTATACGATTGTGTATCATGTGTATCCAATAACCGATGTGTGAGTATACAAGAACAATGGCTTAATTGGACTGTTAATGACTGAATACACAAGTCAAGCCCCAGTGGCCTTGTCTGATGTCCTGCAAAGGTGAGGGTATTTTACAAAGAAATACACTAGGGAGACGTACATTTTCCTTAAAAACTGCCCACAGAAACCAGGGATACACTTTGTATGAAAAAAAGTTGAAAAGGAAGTTATTCAGTCACACTTAGTGCTTTACATACTTAAAATCTGAAATGCTCAGTCAAAGGTGGAATATACGTTTTATTCAAATTTATCAAAGCTTGTAGGACTTTCTATTGTTCTTCATGTTCACTCATGCAATTCACGCACATACACTATTGAGGTATTTTGCCTTGACCTCAGAGCTTTTTAAATGCGTTGCAGCGAGCAATGTTGAATTTTACTGGGATCTCTTGAAAGTATCCCAAGATTTTACCTCATTAGGAGCACCATCTATATTCCACTTGAACGTTCCGATGTCTGCGACAACTTTCAGACCCCAAAATATGAAGAAAAGACCTGACGTGTGAACATTTCTGATAAACTCCCAATGTATAAATATGCACGACATGATCTGAAATGTAACAAGACATGTTTGTAAAACATATATGCGCCATTACTGTCATTATGTTTGCCCTCATTACCCTGTTGATGGTACCAAATGGGGCACTAATGACCTTGGAAAGTGGATGTAGAAACCAAATTCACTAAAGTGGCCTTGTGACCTTGGATATTAGGTCAAGGTCTCCCTTCTTTGAAGCTGATCTAGCCTTAATAGAAGACTATAAAGATATACAAAGTAAAAGCTCTGGCTCAAAAAAATGCAGTTATTAAGCAGAAACCAAATTCAGTAACGTGGCTCTGTGACCTTGGAAATTGGCTCGAGGGGACCCATTTCAAAACTCGATCTAACTCTTATAGAAGGCTATATTGCTGTGCAATATGTAAGCCCTAGGTGAAAAACATCTTGAGTTATCATGCAGAAACCAAGTTCACTAACAGGACTCTAGGTAGCGACCTTGGGAATTTGGTCAATGTCATGCATCTTCTAAGCTGCCCAAGCGCTAATAAAAGACTATTACCATTTGCAATATTGAAGTCATAAACTGCCCTTGTGACCTTTGAACTGGGTCTTTAAACCTGACCTACCCCTGGATAAGGACTATAATCCTGTGTACTATACAGGTCCCATCATTAAAACTTTTCTAGTTATCGTGCAGAAACCAGTAATTACTACAGTACCTCCGTAATCTTTGAAAGACGGTCAAGGTAAACTACTTTCATATTTCACATAGCCCTCATATAGGAGTATATGCCTGGGCACTATCAGAGTCCTGTCTCAAAAACCTTCTTGAGTTGTGGTGCGGAAACCACAGTCTGTCTACCAACTCACCGACCGACCTGGTGACCTTGGGAATTCGGTTGAGGGCGTCTATCTTCTAAGCTGACCAAGCCCTAATTGAAGACTATTTACATGTGCAAAATTGAAGTCATAACTTAATTCTGAGTGATAATGCAGACACCAAGTTCAGTTAAGTGACGCTGTGACCTTTGAATTTCGGTCAAGGTCATCCATCTTTAAACTTGACTTACCCCTGGATAAGGACTATAATCCTGTGCAATATACAGGTCCTATCATAAAAACTTTTTTAGTTGACGTCTGGAAAACAAAACTGCTACAGTACCTCCGTGACCTTGAAAATAGGGTCAAGGTCAACCACTTTCATACTTCGCCTAGCCCCTATACTGGAGTATATTCCTGGGCACTATCAAAGTCCTATCTCAAACAAATTTTGAGTAATGGTTAGGCAACCAAAGTCTCTCTGCCGACCGACATGGGCAAAGCTATATGCCCCGCCTTCTTCAAAGGGGGAAAGCACAAACAGATTTTAAAGAGGTGCATATTTACATTAAATGACGACATTATCACGAGTGTGGTCTAAGCAAACAATCGATTCACTGGGTACCGGTATATTATTGGGATAAAGATGCCCTAAACACAAATAAACGCATACACATATGAACATCTCTTTGTCTCCTGTGTCTCTGTGTGAATGACAGTTACATAACACGTGCTAAGTCTTATATTATAGCATACACGTGGTTCACAGACCTATATCTAGAAGATTCATGTGCACCAACTTTCTGAAGATTCCAAGTGAGTAATTTGGGGCCATATCTCTTAGTCAAACAAACCACAAACATTTGCTTTTGATACTTGAATGGATCTATTATTGCAGCTGCTTACATACTATGTATAAAATATATCAGGGTTTTGCTTGCGGTTTAATTTGTCTTTATGGTCCCATATGGGCTTTTTCGCGCCAGCCGTGTGTGTGCGAGTCTCTTGAGATAATTTGTACAATACCCTTTAGACAATACCTGTAATGTTTGCTCAAATGCTTCAGCATACAAGAAAGCTGTTCATTGTACCTTTGTGAACATAAATGGTTTCTAAGCAACGTATTCTCCAACTTTGCAATACATACGAACGTTGCAGCCTCCACGGCATAGGATTGATAAACAGCGACCGTGATAGTGTCCCCATTGGCCCCATCAACAACTGTTTTGAAGAGCCGGGCCAATGCTACGGCTACCAATAAGATGCCGATTACCTGAAAACATGCATACAGGACAAGTTAAAAGAAGAATATGTAACCTTTATACCTGCAAGCTTTACAGGTAAAACTCAACGAAAGCATGCAAAAAATTCATGAAAATGTTCCCTGTGTCAAGAAAATACAAAAAAACAATAGCTCTTGGCACACAGGGCTTTCTTCTACCGTCAGAGTTGATTTCATGTTAACGCAGAGGAAATTGGATCACTTTTTCTTCCTTCGATCAAAGCTACTTTCATAAAAAGGGAAATAATAATAGTAATCACCACCATTGTTATTATAATCATCATCCTCATTCAAATATCTTTATTTGTGCTAAAGTACACTGTACCGTATATATATATATATATATTATATATATATATATATATTATATATATATATATATATATACATATATATATATATATATATATATATATATATATATATATATATATATATATATATATATATATATAAGTAGATAAAGAAAACAAATACCAAATAAAACTTCATGAATATATCAGTCTTACTTCAACACAGCGTCTAAACCTCTAGTAAATACGTCCTGCATGTATGGAGTTATCCTATACATAGGATGCTAATAGAATTTGTGCTTTAATCCTGAGACAAAATGCAATGCCAGTTGCCATCTCGTACTTCACACAGTTCAGGTATGGATTTGGCAAGCGACAAAACATCAGTAGAAACTTGGTGTCATTATCTATAAAGGTGAGCAAATCCTGTGCCTCGTATCATGGAAAGTTTGACCTTAATATATTTTATTAAGGTATGATAAATTGGTGGAATTGCTGACAGCTGAACTGCTACCTTGAAAGACATGTCTCGCAGGAGTCCTGACAACAAAGTTGGTACCATCGTATGCTTTTTGAAAAAAAATCTCCAAAAATGTTCATGAAGCTGAGCAGCAATATATAAAAGTCACAACAGATTAAATGCAGCAAACAGCAGTGTGTTCTATATGGAAGTTTCCACAGCATTCTTATAACTTTTCTCCAAGCATGTAAAAGAGATCAACATGCTTGGTGGAAAAATCCCACAACTGGCAGCCATAAAGCGGCATGCAATTTTTTTTAAACAGTTTGTATCTTGTCGATGAAAAGATACGGCCAAATTGTGACATGATCATTTTAAAATTAAAATTTCTTACTACTACTACTACTACTACTACTACTACTACTAATAATAATAATAATAATAATAATAATAATAATAATAATAATAATAATAATAATAATAATAATAGGACAAGATGGGATCAGGATTTAGGATTATGGTCAAGGAATGACTCCGCAGTTTTGTGGGAAGCCCTGTTGGGTTCACGATGTAAATTCTTACTAAGAATGCTGTGTCATAACTAGTGGTCTCAATTATTATTTGATCATCCACTGAACAGAATGGGCATAGCTTGCACTCCACTCTATTAAAAATTCCGGAATGGGACTCAATCATGAGGCTAAATAAGCAGTATCAATGTGGTTCAGCGGTCAGCATTCGATGAAAAATGAAATGTCATAAACTGTGTTAATATAAGCGTACATACTGACGTCATGGCGTGAATCCCACAAACGCCACTTACCAGTTTGGACACATAGATTTTGCTCGTGTCCCTTCGATGGCGTAAATGATTATCCTTGGCCCGACTTCTCAGATACATGGAGTAAAAAGGCAGACAGAGCCAAAATATTCCGCATGGTACCCATACCAACACAGTCTGTTGGAAACACGGCGTAAAATTTGGGTTTGATGTATTGACTGTCAGCTGGTCGTCCTGTATAAATGAATTTTTTTGTGTAAAGCACAATTGGAATTTCCTTATATCAGAAACACAACTGCACACACACGCACACACACACACACACACACAAACACACACACACACACATACATATTGCACTAAGGCATACAGGACCAGTTTCAATATATATAATATGGCCTTGCAACAGTTTGGATTTCTAGCTATAGCCCTCTCCGAGAAAAGCCGCGGGTAAGAAGAAATAGATAGATAGATAGATAGATAGATAGATAGATAGATAGATAGATAGATAGATAGATAGATAGATAGATAGATAGATAGATAGATAGATAGATAGATAGATAGATAGATAGATAGATAGATAGATAGATAGATAGATAGATAGAAAGAAAGAAAGATAGAAAGAAAGAATTTGGATCAAACATTAGGCCAACAATTCAGTAGTTCAAGGCCCAAAGGCACATTGACTTTTATTTTAGGATGAAATTCAGGATCACATTAAACTCTTTGTAAATACGGCCCCAGCAGAAGTAAAAAATTAAAAGACCACTGCACCAAGAATGCCTGGTTGACAGACTGATCCAACATCCTGATTTTGTGATGTTCTATGTTCATGCAAGGAGGGTAAACAGAGGGTCTACCCTCCTTGATTCATGTAAGAGTAAATATAGTCAAGACATGTTCTTGTTTTCTTTATGTCATACTATAGAAATCAGTTGCAGGTATATGTTAAACAGAACTCTAAATTGTTAATTTTGCACACTTTTTTACTATCACACTTTTTGCATTCAGCTGTAATCTTAAACAAATTAACTATTTTTGCGAGAGTTCCTGTGGTGTTGGGCATCAATGAAAATGACAAGGCGGTGAAATTGGGTCAATTTACATGGTACAAGTCACCACTGTCTTGCACTCATGGAACTGTACTGAAGAAATGAATGATAATGACAATGAAAACATGACTGCATGATCATCATCATCATCATCATCATCATCATCATCACCATCATCATCATCATCATCATCATCAGTGAAATAAGTGATATCTCATTGCAACACTTAAGAGCCAAACTTCAAGATATAAGCTAAGTGCTATGTTCTTCAAAATTTAATATAGTATCTGGAAGAAATGATATTTTTATCGTTAAAAAGTGTGGATATTTAAAATTTTCCAATGTTATCTTTGTCTATTAATTCAGGAAGTGGGATCATTGATCATGATAGCATACTACTACATTATTAAGGTGATCCTTTCATCCAAATTGTGTTTTCCCTTTTTTAAAAAATTTACATTTTCTCAAGCAGAATCATAAATTTTCTTGTATATGAATCACAGATATTTAAGGTCTTTACACTTCTGTAGTGATTAGGAGTTGAAATTGCAGTCTTTGAATTATTAAAAGCAAAACGGTGTTATATTTTTTTACTCCATATGTCAAATTGTAAATTATGGACCTTCATGAAAATAAATTTAGATTTGAATGTCGCTCAGTAACGTGAACTGTACATGTAGCAAATTAATTTTATGAGTGAAAGCTTGAAGGCGAAGATAATTTTTCAATCACACTACATGCACTTCGACACTCTTCTGCTGGATGGCAATCTAAAACAAAGCCAAAGCTGGACCTTCTTAACTTTACGCCCAGATGCTAAATTTCTATGAAGCTACATATGCACCACCAAAGACTTTAAGTAGCCTATGAAGGCTTCTATACTGTTACACGTATAACATTTTGCTGATGAACATGACTGGAAGACTTCTTCATGCACTAAGGCTTATTTTCTTAAGCCGTAACATAAGGTCTAGCCACCAACAAACTTTTGGACCATTTTATTATGATCACATACAAAAATCCATTTGCTATGATCGCCTCAACCACACCAATCACAGTAATAATGACTTTTTTCTTTCATTATTTCTTTCTCTCTCCTCCCCCCCCCCCTTTTTTTTTTTTTTTTTTTGTAAATGGGGGCTTCGTCCGAACCCTTTGACTCCCCCCCCCCCGGCCACGCCCTTGTCTCAAAGCAAGTAATTGATAAGAGTACAGGGGTGTCGGTAGCTGAAACCATTTATCATTTCTTGTCGGGCCTTTCGATTCACTGTAATTTGTCACATTTTCTTGGATGTCCGATTCATAAAGAGACAATTCAAAGATACAACATCGTCAGGGTAGACGCACATTTTCCTACACTGACCAGTTTAAAATAGTTTATAGTGCAAGCATGTCTGTTTGATATCAGTCTCAAAATCATTTAGATAAAGCTTTAGACTGGATAAATTATCGCACTGGGAGCGCATGGCTGCTAGATGATGACGTAATGCGTATATATCGCTAAAAAACGCTGCTATTCTTGCCGTCAATTCTTCGGAAAAGATCGCAAAAAATGTTCACATTCTGCACTCAGCATATCGCTCAACAAATTACCTTTTCATAATACCGGCAGGTGCGAATAATATCCGACTATCCCGCCTCCTCCTCCTCCTACCCCCCACCTCCGTCCACCGCTGACCCGTTCAGGCATATGGTGTTGATAAACTGGTCGAACAATTTCATATTAAGTTAAATTTTCTCTCATTACAGTCTTTAAATTTGAAAATTGCCATGGGTGCGTCTTGGATATATTATTTTGTGTTCTTCGTGTTATGCTCCCCTTGGTTGTGAGCATGTTCCCGGGAATTGCTCCCCAAATGAAGCCCACAGTTCCGGCCCGGAGTTCCGGGGTGACGGAGGCTTCATGGGAGGAGTAGAAGGGGGAGATCCCCGGAGCTAATCGTTAAGCTTTACATACATAAATATTCAATGCATGTAACCGTTGTGTTTGTCATGAAGACCACGCGTGTACAGTTTGTAAGAATGAGATCTGTATCTCAGCCCCTCGAATCACCAGCAAACTTATAGGCTGCCGTTCTCAGCCGAGTGCCTGATTACAATAGGGTCTTGTTTGAAGATGTCCGATGCCCTTTTTTGTATAAACTCTTGCACAGAGAGAAATATGAAAATATTATCTTCGAGACTGCGATCACAATCACCGAACAAAATTGTATTTAAACAGAAGGTTGCATCAACTGAATTAACAGACGTATGAAGATTGTTGAGTATAATAACATATCGAGGGCAAGTAAGAAAGTAATGCCACACACTTTCAGCGGCAGCACCACACGAACATGCTGGTGACTCTTTAACACTTATTTGGAACAGATGTTCATTCAATTGGCTGTGGCCCATGCGTAGTCTAGAATGTAAAACAGATAGATATCTCTTGCCTACGTTAAGAAGTTCGGGATATTTCAATGAGCATTTTGATGGATTAGAAATTCTCCTTTTAAATTGGCATAAAGTCGGTAAGTTTAGCACTACAAGCGGAAGAAGATTCCACGATTTAATAGTAGAAGGGAAAAAGATTTTTCAAACAATATCAAGCTGGTTGGAATTAAAGGTAAGTCAGAACGTCTATTGGTGTCAGATTGGCTCCTGGTATCGTAGCGGTAATTTTCATCGGGTGCTGGAACATTGGGGAGAACGGTTTACAAATAGCTAGGAGTTAACTTGTGGACTACCTTATACATCATAGAAAGTTGCACTTTCCTTCCTTAAATTTCGGGATTAGTTCCCTGGGGGCGCCTTTCAAATCAGATTTCTGGTGAGGATCAAAGTGTTCAGAACATCTCATTGGTTCCACTCGGACAAGTACATTGTATGGCCTACTAAATTAGTATCCAGGATAATGTCAGTTGCTTTACAGCAAGACAAATACTCGCACCTGCTGTCATTATGACCACAAAAGTCTGGTCATGCGATATATGGAGTGCAGCATGTGAAAATTTTGTGTGCACAACATTAACCTTTTCACTGGTATATCTATCGCATGAATTGAGTTGAATAAGACTTTCTTCAAAATATAATGGCAAAGTATGTCACAATATGCTCAGAATGGCTACGATGGAATCATTCCATATGCCGGGGCACCCATACAATATACATCTGTACGTCCATTGTAGGTCTGGAGAACCCCTCGATTAGTTTGATGTAAGTATAGGGTTATCCAGGTGAAATAACAACGTTCACAATAAAATACAATATCTACTAAAACATACAGATTCATAAGTGAAAACAATCTACAATACCTGTGATTTTTTTGTGTTTGTTTTGTTGTGTTTTTGTTTTTTTTTTTTTTTTTTGTTTTTTGTCTTTTTTTTTGTTTTTTGTTTTTTCTTTGTTTGTTTGTTTTTGTTTTTGTTGTTGTTGTTGTTGTTGTTGTTGTTTTTTAGTTTAAGCTACGGTATTTAAAAATGCATTCAAAACGCAATTACTAATATTTGGACAAAACTAAAAAATAATTAATCATTACACATACATGAATTTATTGCGTTTGTAAAATTCTAATTAAACATTGAATATAATCAGTTTGGGTTCCTTCATGTTTTCACCATCCGTGATATCTTCATATGATTATTAAATATACTTTTTGTATTAGTTCAAGAGTGATTATGTGAAAAATAGTTCATAGAGTCCGACAACGCCACGGACATACAGCCTTTAGCGGATAATGTAGTTGATGCTACAAGAAGGCATGCCACCGACGTTTTACAAAATCCTTGAACTCACTCAGGCATATTGAAATGTGCAGACCTAGTTTTGCTCTTATTTTGACAAGCTGGATCAATTTCAGCCATTCATCAATTCTATACTATTTCGAGTATGCACTCTACTTGCCTCCGTTGAAATTAGCCTTTCACGAAACCTCACACGAGAACAACGGTGTTAACTGCATTTTAAATGTTTATCAGACCAAGGAAACTGGAATGGAGGGAACGAAAACGTGTACCTCGGCTGTTCGCAAATTTTCCCCATACATGCATGGAGGCGCAGAAACGTAGACACATAAAAGTATTAAAGCAATGTGAGCAAAAAGACTAGCAATAAAACTGTGACGCCTTAAAAAGACATCCATAATATGTAAACATGGAAAAGCAAGGTATTAAAATTTGTAGCAGGTGAGTTGAGACAATCATTACCTACAATCTTTTAACTTCATGATGTGAATTCATTTAAACAGAAAGTGAGCACTGACATCCATGCCATCTATTTAGTTTCTGTTTAAAATTTTTGACAGTGTCGCTTTCCTTAATATCAGAGGGTAAGATGGTTCAACGTTTAGCACCTTCATGCCTGATCGATCGTTTTCCGTAGCGAATAGTATTGAACTTTGGAAGTTTCAGCATTAAACACACCCCGGGAATCATACGCTTTCATTTGGATTTGAAAAATATCCCACAAGACAGGAGGACTTATGTGTTTGATGATTTTGTATACTTCAATGGCCATACCCCGAAGTCTAAGTACCTTTACAGTGCATACACCGGTACGTGAAAGCAGCTCCTGGTATGCTGAGTGGGTATCATATTGAAAACAAAACGCAAAGCCCTTTTCTGACTTTTATCTAGTTTTTGAGAACTTTCCTGACAACATAAATGCCAGATAATTGGACAATTGAGAAAGTTGGCTCTTGCAAAAGACTTGAAGATGGTAACTTTACTCTCAACATCCCAAGACCATGTTTAAACGCTTCAGTCCATTTATTTGTTTGGATGTCTTCTTACACAGATAAGGCACGTGTTCATCCATTTTCAGGTCTCTGTCTAGGCGGATGCATAGGAGTTTTACGTGATCAGAATTGCCGATATAGTTACCTGCAATTTAGAGACCTTGTTATAAATTGTCTGACAAGACAACCCGAAATTTCTCTGAGTTGGCAGTCATGCTGTTCGCGTCAAACCAGCCAACGGCAATATTACTCTGTGTTTCAAGAATAGAAACTACACCACCGGAAGTGTTGTCGGTGTGATTGATAATGTTTCCATCAGCGTAATCATAGAGTTTACACTTGATATAGTAGCTGATGTCGTTTATGAAAATATTAAATAAAATGGGACCCAAAATGGATCCCCTTTTTAGCTGGAGCCATGTGCTACATACGTTGTCTGTTTTGACCCTCGAGTCTATTTCTTTGATAAGACGATATCATCTTGGTTGCACATGATGATACGCTAATACTCATAAGTTTGGAAAACAGTAAATCATGAGGCACACTCTTGAAAGCTCTCGAAAGACTCATTACTCCCTCAATTTTTCTTGTTGTTTTTTTTTTTCTTTTTTGTTGGTTTTTTTTTTTTTTTTTTTGTTTTGTTTTTGTTTTTGTTTTGTTTTGGTTTTTTGTTTATTTTTGTTTTTGTTTTGAAAGGCACTAGAGGATACTGACTGGACGGTGATGTGCCTTGCATAGTCTGTCCTCCTTTTGCTACATAGGAGCCACGTACAGAGGCCCATTTTAAATCGTTATGGAGAATATCTGTTGAGATTGATCCGCTTATCAAAGAAGTACTCACACATGAGGGATGCATTCAGCAGTTATACTTACAGGTTTGGGAGGTATCCCGTCATACCCTTTGGCCTTATGAGTGTGAAGGGCTTTTAGCTTCTTAAGTATACACTTATTTGAAATCTGTCTGAGATAAAAGCTTCCATTTCCTGATTATGGTTAGCGATTGATTTCACGCTGACGTGGTTCTTGCATTTAGACCTGATCTCCTGAACAGATTTCTGACCCAGTAATATGTGGTCAGCATTATCACCAGAAATATTAACATAAAATTGATGGAAAATATCAGCAATTTCTCGTAATAATATCTGATTTGCTTGAACATTTTGATGATAAGAATGGTTTGGTAGTGGACCAAAAATCAGCATTACCTTGACCATTTTCATATTTCTTAGCAAAATAATTCTTAATTGCCTTTTTACGGAGATCTGTGCATTTGCTACGCTACCTGGTCCATAGATGTCAACCCTCAAAGATGCGTGACCGGGAGGTTCTTGTAAAAAGTACATGAAATCAAAAGAAAATAGTCCATTTTGCCTCAAAATTCCTGTCATTTAAGAACTTTTTGAATCTCCAAAACGGGAGACTCCTGGTTTGAACAGGAAAGTTGACAGGTATGCTGGTACAGGCAACCCAATCCTTATATCTGCTCCCATTTGACCTATAAACAACAAAAAGAAGTCTCTTCCTTCCATGGATTTCTTTTAAGAGCAGCATGTACCAAGGGCACCACGTGTAACTGTTTATCTTTTTTTGCTGGGGGCATGTTTATCGACCACTTTACAGCACACGTACAACCTATAAAGGAACCAGTACCCTTCTTAATCACTTAGGCCATCCAACACTTGACTGAATGGGATCTGAGCTGAACCTCCGTTAATGAAGACTCATCAAAATGTTTAAAACTTCTATATTCAATGAACTGTTTACTCTGTGGTTGGAGATGTTTACGTAAGACCGTATAGACAATATAAAGTGATGACAGTCAGTAGATCCTGATGTAACTAGCTTTTGTCAGTTTTTTAATAATACATCAAGTCATTGTGCTTGGAAAAATATGTCGCCGTACCTAATTTTCTGAACTTAAGTTATCCATCAGGTCTCTCGATGGGTTACCTTTGCTGTGGTCCAATAAATCGAAGTTCAAATCCCCGTACTCTGATACTCAACTGTGGACATTATCTGTTATGTCTGTATGCCTGTTGCAAAATTATTTGATGAACATGCTATTGTGGAAATATAAATTTCGTTAAAACACATATTTATATTGTAGAGTGTGTAGTAGCTGAAACGAACAGGAACGGTAAAGAACATCTCCAACGGATTTCTGCTGTTAGTATTTCGCAACTATTTGAATGTGTAGGACAAATTATTACTCAGAGGTTACCCTGATATGGGGCAGTAGAACACCATGTGACAATAAATTTTACATCATAACTGATCCCTAAACAACATGCAACCACAAAATGAACCAGCTTTTTATGTGGGTCAGGGCATAGAACTACCTACCCAAAAAGCGTCTTGACGAGATGATTTTCCGCAAAGTTCAGGCCATAGCACCGGATTACTCATATCTTAAGTATTTGTACAAACGGGAGCATACATGTATTGACGCCTCTCATCGGTGCTGTGTTGTCGCTACTGGTGCGGCAGCTTGTGCGCAAGATCTCGCTGTTCCTATTTACAGATCACGAGCACGTGTAAGGCTGAACTTCGCAATATCTGTAAATAATGGAAATCAATGAGGCCTTTGTGGGCTTTTATATATCACATGTAATGAATGATCTTTACTGACATAAACCGTGCATAGCAAGTTTTGTCACATTAAAAAGATAAACATGAAAAGAAAAGGTGTAACATACAAATAAAATCAGAGATTGTATTTACAAGTCGCATATATAAAATGTTCTTTCTCAAGACGCCATGGATGTTGCTGCATATCACGTCTCACGTAACTATTAGTTTAGAATATATTATACCAGTTGTGCCATCTTAAATATCTAAGATTCTCATTAAATTTTGACATACACATAATATCCATGTAACAAGAGGATCAAGATGATCCTGTGCTCTGCTGACTGGAATCCGGTTTAAGTGGCTGCTCGCTTCTGTTTCACACCAGTAAATCCTGTTCACGCAGTATGTACATTTAATTCAGTAGTTATCAACAATTCAAATAGTTTAGAAAAGAAAGGATTATAGTTGACTTTATTCAGTAAACAAATGTGGAAAAAAAGTTAACATATGCACATTATTTTCGAAAAATTCCATTGTCTAGAGTCAAATTATAATCTGATAGAATTTTGAGTACTTCTATTCAGCTGTTCTGGAGAAGTCGAAAATAGCCTAAATACACACAAAAAATCATTTAAAAAAGGAACAAATTGCAGCGCCCCTTGGTGGCCAAAATGGAACCAATTGACCGCAGGTGACCTTATGTGCAATATCAAAACAATTGGCCTGGTAGTTCTTCAGATTTTTTTTCAAAAAATCTAGCAAACAAGAGGGCTATGTGAACAGACCGTACTCATCTACGGTCACAGAGTTTGATTTGTCATAACTTCTTAAAAAATTAACATATCCACATCAATTTTGCATACATACATTATCTAAAGTTTAATTGTATGCTGATAAAATTTGAAGCGATTCTGTTCAGCCGCACACAAAAATTCATTAAAAAAAAAAGAGTAAAGATAGCAGCGCTGCCTGGTGGCCAAAATAAGAACTAGCTGACACTATGTGTAACATCCAAGCTATTGGCCAAGTAGTTCTTGAGATGAAGAAATTCTTTTTTTTTTTCAAAAAAAAAATATATATATATTTTAAAAAAATCATTAAAAAAGAAAAATTATTGCATCTTCATCTCTTTTGCAAACTTGATAGAGGTCCACCTGGGAAACATACCTGTGAAAATATAAAAATTCCAAGCTCCGCTTTTTGAGAAGAAGTCGAAAGTAGGCGACCACCTGGTGAAAAGACCAGTTTTCCTTGGTACGGGCGCTGTTGCAATGTTAAATAACCTGACGCGAACGACCACCTGCAGCACGCGACCAACGACCAGCAAATTACCCACAAACGACCACCCGTTTAACCAAAGGAAAAAAAAGAGGTCGTTCTACTCAACCGTAACGAAGATGTAATTCAATAGAAAAGCTGAACAAAGTGTGCCGTTATTTTGTAGTAATGTCAACTCAAACACAGCATGTTAAAACTTGTTTGTTATGGTTAACTTGGGCCGGGGAAGCAGCATAGCTGCATATAGCCACGGTTGTGCGGTGATCGCTATCTTATATTTCTCTAGGTTCCAGGTGTCTGTTCTACCGATTACCAGGGCAAACAGTCGTTTAAGTGTTTTTAAAACATGACTTACTATCTTAACTTTAATCTGCCTGCTTGGTTGTGTCTGAAGCAGTAATTATCGTTAGTTATAAATCCAAATGCGACACGATACCCTAGCATGCGTGCATGGTGAGCGTCGTTTTATTGAATTAAAATTTTATGTTAACAAATATATACATCAATTGATATACAACAACAGGAAATAAAGGCTCCCAGGGGGAGTATGCACCCATCTAGTTGGGTGCCAGTCATTCTTACATATACGTGAGTTGTCGACACAGAAATAATGTAGGAGAAGAGAGAAGAAAGAAAAAGACACACAATTTCACAACCATGGCATCAGATGAATTAACTAACAGTGGTTAAACATAGTACTTGTTCTGTCAAAATACACACACACACACACACGCACGCAATTACATGAAACACACACAAAATATATGTAGTCCTATATTTTACTTGACGTGTTATTACTGGTGAAACTCGCTAAATAGCACCTTGACTAGTGGCTGACTTAACGTCTGTCTAAAAATGTGTACTTATAACAATGAACCCTTGAAGAGAAGAGAATGGATTTACAGATGATATCTATTAACTATAAAATGGTTGACAGCTTTTGTGAATTTGGAATTATCAGTAATATGCTTTAAATTGTTTGGGAGTGTATGCCACAGATGTGGACCCATGTATTTGTCATGTAGCGATCATGTGTTGAGTTGACTTGAGGAAAATGTAGGTTTGCGTTTTGTCCTGTGAATTGTTGATGGATCCGATTATTTGGAGCAAAATATGTACAATGGATAGAAGGTAGTTTGCCGTTGATTAGTTTGTGGAAATAATATTGTGATATTTTCATCATGTTTATAGTTGTGTTCTACTTTCAAAACCGTTGCCTGTGAGTGTATATAAGTGGTACAGGTCCTGGGGTGCTGGTTTAGAAGAATTCTTCATGATTTGTTTTATATTATCTGTAATTTGTTGCGATTAGATTTTGATGTTTTACCATACATCTCGATACCATAGCATATTCTTGGAAATATGAAGGAGTAGTACAGTATTTTTGCACAGTGTTTAGGAAGATATCCTTTGATGTACTTAAAACAGTTAGTGTATTTTAAAATACTATTTGAAATGTTTTCTACGTGTTCATTCCAGGACAATTTATTATCTAGTATAATTCCTAGATACTTGGCAGATTGCACTTTTTAAATGTATGGTTCCCGAAGGTAAGGGTGGAGAATGAGTTTTGATTGTTACCTTTTGAAATGAAAGTGCTGAAACAAGATTTATCGCTGTTCAAGGTCAGTTTGTTTACTGGAAACCAGTTATATAGTTTTTTAGTATTTGTTCGCCCTTATTCGTGTAAGTTCTTTCCAGATATGTAGATATTATTGCCGTCTGCAAACAGACGAACACAATTGTGTCATGTGAAACAACACCAGATGTCACTGACATAAATTTGAAATAAGAGGGGTACTAATACTGACCCTTGAAGTACTCCACACGACATAGAACGCGTATTGGATTTTGTTTGTTGTTGTTTTTTTATGTGGTTTTTTTGTTTTTGTTTGTTCGTTTCTTTTTTCCCCCTCTCTTCTTCTTCTTCTTCTTCTCCTCCTTCTCCTTCTCCTTCTCCTTCTCCTTCTCCTTCTCCTTCTCCTTCTGCCTCTGCCTCTGCCTCTGCTTCTGCCTCTTCTTCTTCTTCTTCTTCTTCTTCTTCTTCTTCTTCTTCTTCTTCTTCTTCTTCTTCTTCTTCTTCTTCTTCTTCTTCTTCTTCTTCTTCTTCTTCTCTTTTTTATGAGGGTGGGGGGTGGGGCATTTTCCCAGGCTTGATGTTACCCAGCTTTTGTCTTTAGCACGTTTTCGAGAGAGACTTTTTTAGGAAAATTGTCTTCAAATAATTTGCAATAAGTAGACATAAACTCATCACATTTTTCATTCGGTGCATTGTTTTCAAATTTTCCATTCCAATCAAAAGCTGATAAATCTGATTGAAGTCTACTTATGTTTGATTCGTTCAGTACTCAAATGAGAGCTCTTTTGTTAATAATTTCTTTAACCGGAGTTCTGAGAAGTAGAAACTTTGGTAGATGATTTGTAATATCTGTTAAGAGATTTCCTGTGACGATACGAGCATTAATATATGTTAAATCAAGCTGTAAGTAAATAAGATCGATAATTGTGGCTGATGTTCCAGTTATTCTTGTTGGTAAAGTAAAACATGGTGTGTAGCTATGAACAATAAGATTGTTTATATAATTTTTCGTGTTGTCATTTAGAATGTTGAGAAAATTAACATTGATGTCTCCTACTACAATAACGGTTTTTGTCCTGGTTCTTAAGTAATTCAAAAACATTTTCCAATTCACTTCGAGCTCTATTAAGCCCCCCTTGTTAGGGTGCCTATAGATTGCTAAAATAGTGTAGGATGTCTCAGGGGTGGGAATATCCAGGCATACAGATTCGATATAATTGCCACATTTGACAAGGCAAGGTTTCACACCATAATGCACTGAATAGTTTAAATCACTTTGTACGTATAAGTCGGCACCTACACAAGTTGAGTTTTCTTGCGGTTTTTCATACATAAAATCATAACCATTAAGTATGTCTGTGCAGGCGTCAGCATCAATGCCGATTTCTGACAGGGCAACTACATCATAGTTACACTTCAGAGACTGTTTTAAACATGGAGCGATGCATTCTGGGACAGTCACGCAAAGGAAAATGTGATTTAGATATCACAGTGAATCACGGCCACGTGTTTCCAGCACTGTTTGCCATGTGCATGGATGAAAGTGAACAGTGCAATGTGCATGGATAAAAGTGAACATGGCGGGCTGAACATAGTCAGATATCCCAATTTTGCACACGATCTATTCGATCTCAAAGTGTTTGGCACATGGCCTTACGCTGTGTTCACCAATGTGAGTACATTTATTTACAAGGGTATTAATTTTTACTGTTTTCGCATTTTGGACCTTTGATTGAGACATTAAATTCACTATTTTATTTATTTTTTCCTGACAATATCATGTTGAAAACCTTTGTCAACGTGATCTTAATTTCATAGTTTTGAAGCATAAGTGAAAATAAGAACACAGTGATGACCTGGGCTCACGCAAGAGTATATTGAAATTTTGCTGGCTAGGTTTTTTTCCGCTTTCACATCATTTGATTGAATGATGATTAGATTCTTCAGAAGCGGAATATGGATTGCACGCAGTGTAATTCTCGAGTGTTTTGGGGCGTATTAAAATACCGCTGACGTCTTCTTTTTTTTTTCCTTTGTTGCATAAGCGGGTAAGGTATCCTCATAATAACAACCTACGCATATGCAATGTGTGGTCGGGGCACCTGAACGTGCCCCTGACGCGAACGACCAACTGCAACCCTTTTAGGCTGGCAACAGCGGTGGTCGTAAACAGCAGGTGCAACAGCCATATATACTCTACAGTGGTACCACTCACCCACGGTTGCAGATTTTGATTTTCAATAACTTCGTCAAAAATTAACATATCCATATCATTTTCGCGAACTTTCATTGCATGTCCAAAGTCACGTCATAAAAAATTTAAGCAGTTCTGTTCAGCCGCTCTGGGGAAGTCCAAAATATGGCCTTAATACACAAAAATTCATAAAAAAAGGACAAAATCTTAGGGCCACCTGGTGGCCAAAAGAAGAACCAGGTGACCCCAGGCGACCCTATGTGTAATATCAAAGCAATTGGCCAAGTAGTTCTTTAGATGAAGATTTTTTTTTCAAAAAAACGTGCAAAATCAGAACATTCCATGCAGTGGCTTTTGAGGAGACCGTAATTTTTTCAGCAAGTGGTGCCGCAATTTGTCTAAATTTTGCTAATAATTTGCATGCGCACGGTTGTAATTTTCCACTTTTTATCTTCTCCCAAACCACATGCTGCACTGTCTTAAAACTAATTGGGAATATGGTTTAAATAAATTTCCACCAACATGTGAATTTTCTGGCACCACCTTCATTTTACCGATTTTGAAAATAATTAAATTTTGGGAATCATGTAATGATCGGTAAGAACACACGTTAGAAGTCCCATCAAGAGTTCAATGTCAGATGAAAAACATAAGCAGCTTGGCTTTAGGATAGACCCTCTCCATCTCCACCCCACCCCTACTCCAAAAAACTAAAGTGAGCATTAAATTGAAATAGCATCTTAAACTCTGCGTAAATTTGGGATCAGAATACTTTTTCTGCATGACTGTGTTTCAATTATACATACGTAATTTGTGTGCGTCTATGGTAAGCCAACAAGGCATTAACGCATAGGGGTAACGCGTTGTCGAGCCAACCAATCAGATTTCAGTCTCTACCACGCGTAATCCAGCTTCGGCTATTAAAGTGCAGCCCCTTTATGGTCCCTTTTGCCTGAATACAAGAAAACCAATCATTTAGGTTTTTAACAAGCATTACTCAAATTGACAAATTTGACAAGTTTTATTGCAATCCAAGGTCAGTACAAGACTGTTGAGGTCTGGGTGCCGTAACAATTAAAAATATGATCAAAAAGTGAAAATCAGATAAATATGGGTAGATGAGAAGTGCACACGGTGCATTCAAAGATAGTACATCAAGAACACTAAAAATTTCATTCAGCTCATAAGACATTAATATCAGTCGAGAGCGGAAAAGTCTGACAAAACAATCAAGGATAAGCAGATCATTGATAAGAAAGGTTCGACGTGCTCAAAGATGAATTGTATACAACTTTTGAAACAGCCAATCGGATTAGAGTCTCTACAACGGGTAGCGGATACATAAATTCTCTACAATATGAAATTCTCGACAACGCGTCGTCGAGGCATCCAAACAAATTAGAATCCATAAAACGCGTTGTCGAGACTATGATTTTCTGTCGGCAAGCAGTACAGACCGAAAATATAGTTTAGCCGGTACGCAACTACAATGGGTTAAAGCTGTTGAGCCAGGGTATTCAGTGCAGCCGTGTTATTGGCTGAGGGTTTTTGGCGGCACTTTAGGCGGTTAATGATTGGTTCATGTGACAGTTTGGGCTGAGTATTTATATTTGAGAAGGGATTAAGTTTTTCATTCCACGCTTACCAATTCAGTAGATCGACTTTGAATTTATAATTCAAAAAGTAAAATTTGGTTCCATTTTGAAATAGATTTACTTTACGCTTTCCAGAGTTTTTGGCCATCTGATCTTGCCAAGAAGATTTGTTAAACCAAACAATTTAAATTTAAAGATTACCTAAATGGAAGACATGACCCTTATTTTCAATTTACTCAAATCACCGAAGAAGCAGCAGTGGGGAAACTTATTGATAGTATGACACCCAAAACTAGCAGTGGACCTGGTGGAATTTCTACTTCCTGATTGAAAAGATTTAATCATGTGGTTTGTAAACCAGTTAGTTTTGTCTTGAATCAAAGTTTATGCACTGGTATGTTTGCTGATCAACTCAAAATTCCCACGTTTACTCCATTGTATAAAAAGGGTGATGAAACCTTTCTTACAAACTATCGTCCCATAACTTTACTACATGCCTTCTCAACAATATTTGAAAGAGCAAGTTTCAACCAACTGTATGATTACTTTGATGGTTCCAAAATATTTTATGAAAGCCAAGATGGAATCAGAAAAAAAACGCTCTGCGGTACTGGTCAAAACTGAACATATAAATAACATTATGGAAAAAACGGACAAGTGTTTTGGTACCACTGTGTATATTTCTAGCTTTATCTAAGGCGTTTGACACCTTAAACCACACAATTCGTATAGAAAAATTCAACTTCTACAATTACACAGGCACCTCGGCCAAACGTATACAGAAGTACCATGCCAATCCAAAACAGTATGTTGAATATGATTAAACTAAATCTGATTTAGTTGAAATAACTACCGGGGTACTCTAAGGATCCATCTTGGGCCCCCTGCTCTTTGTTATATACATAAAAGATGCTGTAAATGCTAGTGAATTGTAAAATTTTATGTATGCAGGTGGTACAATACTGTCAACAATCCTGAAAGCAACAAATCTTGGTATGCGGAACGATGATACTTTAAACAATGAACTTATAAATATAAGTTCCTGGCTTACAGTTAATGAACTGTCACTTAATGGAAACAAATCAACATTTATGGGTTTCCATCACATACAGAAGAAAATTAACTCGCCAAATATCAAAAGAAGTGAAGCTAATGTCAAACATGTAGAGAATTTTAATTTTTAAGGCATAATCATAGAGAAGCACATGACTTCGAATAACCATTTAATAAAAGTTTCAAGTAAAATATCACGAACTATGGGGATTTTAAGCTAGGCTTCACAAAATTGGGGTCAATATATTAAAGTGACAATAATAATTTCTGAATCTTGTAATTTTAAAAGAGTATTCAGTCTTGAACACTGGTCCATTTGTAAATCTTGTCAAATGAAGTATTAATTTTAGTATTAAGTCCTTAGCAAGTTGCCATTTGTATATATTATAAATATGGAGTTGAATTGACTTCTGTCTTGAACACTGAACCATTTGCATATTATATCAAAGTATATAAAATATAGTCCGTTTAAACATGCACATCTGTCTTTAGTCTTCATATGTGTATGGTATCAAAATTTAAAAACTACAAAAAAGGAACCACTAAAAGACCGCCAACGACATCAGATAGACACAGGCAAATGAGGTTGATACATTAAGGTTGATACCCCCCCCCCCCACGAAGGTAATTAAGATTTTAAACACACATTAATCTTTTTACCTTAACACGATTTCCCGTTTCAGCCAGGCTATCTATCTATCTATCTATCTATCTATCTATCTATCTATCTATCTATCTATCTATCTATCTATCTATCTATCTATCTATCTATCTATCTATCTATCTATCTATCTATCTATCTACATATATATATATACATATATATATGTATGTGTGTGTATTCATATATATATATATATATATATATATATATATATATATATAGATATACATACGTTCATCCATGGATACATACCCACGTACTTGTATGTTCTTTTAGCTTAAAGTTAAGCTGGGCTTAACTGTGTTCGTTTAGTTCCTTCAAATTTTCAACTCAGTTCATCTCTGTTTAAGACTAATTGTTGGGTCATATATGGAGGTCAGTGAGGACGAGCTGTTCACGGAGCTGTCTTGTTATTCGTAGAAATTGTTTTTTTTTTTTTTTTTTTTTTTTTTTTTTTGGGGGGGGTATTTGTGTTTTTGTTTTTGTTTGTTTGTTTGTTTGTTTTTTTGATGTGAGCGATTTTCTAGATTTACTAGAAAATTTGTTCTTGATCACAATTGTCAAGGTTATAAGACTGGTTCATAAGTTCGTGGCTGTGACGTGATATGCAGAAAAATGCAAGCTCTTGATGCTTGATTATTAGACATAAAGGTCATCTAATATATGATATGTAACACCCCTGTAAGAGCCTCACATATCAGTAGACATATTTTCATACATCACATATCAATACACTCTCCCTGTACCGGGCTTTACTTATCCAAACCTATATAAGGATCATACATGTACATGCGAGCTTTTATGCCACTACCCGAGGCTATGTGCACCTGAACTCACTTGAAAAATAATAATAATAATAATAATAATAATAATAATAATAATAATAATAATAATAATAATAATAATAATAATAATAATAATAATAATAATAATAATAATAATAATATACACGATGAAATCTTCCTATTAAGATCACCTAAGGGACTGAGAAAATGTGGTCTTTATAGGGGAGTAGTCTTAATGGGAATATAATTTCGGGATAAACAAAAACGGTTCTGTAAATTGGTGGTCTTAATTGGAGATTCTGCTATCTATCTATCTATCTATCTATCTATCTATCTATCTATCTATCTATCTATCTATCTATCTATCTATCTATCTATCTATCTATCTATCTATCTATCTATCTTAATTGGAGATTCTGCTATCTATCTATCTATCTATCTATCTATCTATCTATCTATATATATATATATATATATATATATATATATATATATATATATATATATATATATATATATATATATATATATATATATATATCCTAAATAGAAATGCTTTGTGGGAAAGTATATGCTGCATAATTATACGGCCAGGTTATTTCACAACAGTAGACTACATTACAACAATGTACTTTCTCTGTGAAAACAACTGCATGGCCTCGGTGTGAATTATAACAGATACTTATGAGTAACCTGTTGACCCTACAGAGCTGACTTCTAATTTTTTTTACTTTATTGTATCTGGGCCTTGGACAAATCCTATCGCCCACTCTTCTGCGATAACGTTTATCTGAAAATCAATAGTGTCCTCAGTCAAACAATCAAAACTGGATATTGACACTACCAGTGATTGAAAATCACGCGGCATTTCAATAATAATAATAGTAATAATAATAATAGTAATAATAATAATAATAATAATAATAATAATAATAATAATAATAATAATAATAATAATAATAATGATAATTCATTCATTGAAAACCCCCCCCCCCCGCATTGCTGGGGAGTTTTTAAATATAAAATACATCAAAATGAGTCCAAATCATACAAATGTTATAATCATGACACACCAGTCAAATAAATTAAGTGTGAAAAAGCTAAGCGCACGAAATACGCCATAGATATTATCAACTGTCCGGAGACAGGGCTGCATGTGCTGTCGACCAATCCAGGCAGTCTATTACGCGTGCCAGGTGAGCAGGAAGGCCACCCTGCCATGGCAGACACCACTCCGAGGACTCGCTTGACCCGAGCACCCCGGGCTGACCCTTCCCGCTCAAGCCATGATAATATCTAGGTCACATGCCGACACAAACAAAAATGTACATGGGTGATCCAGTAGCATCTTAAATAAAAATGTAATACAGGGACATCAACCATCAAGATCAGCATACTTAAGCAACACTTTAAGGTACATGAAATGTAGAATTTCAAATGCTTTCACCAGCCAGCAACTTAGCGTTTATTTAGAGACTATCCAAACTCTCACATTCTCCATCTGTATTCGACTGAGAAGGCTGGCGTCATTCGTGAGAGGGTTCAGTCTGCGAGGTCACTATCACTATACTCTCATTACACGGTCTTTACTGATTCAAACCAATATAGGGATCATTTATACAAACTTTTAAACACTACTCGAGGTCATGTGTACCTAAACTCACGTATGTATGTATGTATGTATGTATGTATGTATGTATGTATGTATTGTAAACAAAAATGCTTTGAAAAGTATATTCTAATACACATTTCATTACGACCACGTTATTTCACAGCAGTTCCTTGCAACAATGTTAAATGTGAACAACTGGTCCCGGAACGTATTACAACATATTTACAAATAACCTGATGACCCTACATTGATGACACAGTTCAGTCTGTGAGGTCTGTGAGGTCTTCAAACGAATCAAAAAAAAAACATTACGGGAATGCTCTTTACTGACATCATTCACAAAATTAGTGTCCAACCTTTGTCTCGCGATATTTACATTACGTGCCCATCACAGGGTGCAAATTTTAGCACAGCTGACTTGTCAACTGAGCTTATTGGATCGTTAGGAATCTGTCGTCCGCCCGTCGTCCATAATTAAAGCGTGTGTGTCTACACACACTTTTCTTTCTTTCTTTCTTTCTTTCTTTCTTTCTTTCTTTCTTTCTTTCTTTCTTTCTTTCTTTCTTTCTTTCTTTCTTTCTTTCTTTCTTTCTTTCTTTCTTTCTTTCTTTCTTTCTTTCTTTCTTCTTTACCAGCAAATTTGTCCGACACTTTTCTCGGATACTAATATTATACATAAAAGCTCAAAACTTGGCATGATTTTACATAGGCTGCATACAAGGAGTTTGACCGTTGTATACCGAGGAATGAAGATGTTTAAAATTATGCAAAGTAGGGGCATTTGAAATTTTAAATCTTGAATATCTTCAAAAGTATAATAGATAGAGACGTCATTCCTAGTTCTAATAGGGGGTTATTGACCAGTGCGCATGTAATGAATTTAACACGAAAGCTGTAGCCATTTAAATTATGCTAATTAGCAGCATTGGAAATTTAAAAAAATTGAATATTTTCAAAACTATCATAGATGGAGATGTCATTTTAACTTCTACTAGGGGTTTATTGACCATTGCACATCTAATGAATCTTAAGCAAAAGTTGTAGCCACTTAAATTATTCTAATTATCAGCATTTGGAATTTTAAAACTTGAATATCTTCAAAATTATTACAGATAGAGATGTCATTACAACTTCTACTAAGGAGTTGTTGACCAGTGCACATGTAATGAATCTAAAACAATTATGCTAATTAGCGGTATTGGAAATTTTCAATCTTGAATATCACTATAATAGATAGAGATGTAATTCAAACTTGGGCTAGGGGTTTGTTGACCATTGCGCACCTAATGAATTAAAAATAAAAGTTGTAGCAATTTAAACTATGCTAAATAGCACCATTAGAAATTTTAAATCTTGAATAGCTTCAAAGCTATAATAGATAGAGATGCCATTCCAACTTCTACTCCTGTGTTATGGACTAGTTGTACATTGCCATACCAATATTCTTTGAAAACACACACACTGATTTGCTATGCTGCAAATCATCTTTCCTAGTTCACATTTTCGGATTCACTAAAACCACCGGCCAGATTCTCTGCGAACCTGGAGAAAATGTTCACGGGCCAAATTTGTTCAATTGATCACGCTGCGGCGTTTTTGTTTGTTTGAATTAGAAATACAGATTTCTATATTTGGTGGTCAAATACAGATATCTGTATTTGAATACAGATGTCTGTATTGAAATGAAGATATCTGTATTTTAATGCAGATTTCTGTATTTCCAGTCTTATTCAGATATCTGTATTTCTAATTCAGATATCTGTATTAGAAATACAGATATCTCTAGATCTATTTGTGTTGCCACGTGGTGAAAGTACAGTTAAAGATAGATCCCCGGTATGCGTCCCCTGCATGTATCCTCATTCTGTAATTTGGGAGCTACAAGATCAATCCCATCTCCTTTCCTTCCTTCTTTTTCTTTTTTCCTGGAAATTATATATCAATTTTGTGGTATTTCACCAAGATTTGTATAAAGTAGTTTGAATCAGGCTCGCACAATATTATATAACGGGGCCGGAAACTAGTAACTACGCGGGAAGATAAGCATGGCCATGGACCAGATTGCAAGCTCTTTGGTCTCACGTTGCGAAATCGATGCATCGATCTGTGGCAGATATCTCTATTTCTAATACAGATATCTGTATTTCTAATTCAGATATCTGTATTCCTAATACAGATATCTGTATTTCCAGTTCAATTCAGATATCTGAATTAGAAATTCTGATATCTGTATTTCTAATTCAGATATCTGTATTAGAAATACAGATATCCCTATTTGTGAATATTTGCAGCTTTGGCTTGCCATATTTTCGGCCGGTCATTTTCCACAATTACAACACAAAATGACATGTTACAATGCCAGCTCAGATTTACGTGTTGTCGGTCGAGTTTCCAAGAATCACTCTCCCTACCCACTACGTCTTTGCCACAGGTTATGACACTTCATTGTATTTTTTAAATTGGGATATAAAGATCTTGGGCATAGTACTGAAATTTGTGAAACAGTGTCTAACAAAAACACCGACTATACGATAGATGGACGTCATGATCTACATGCAAAAAGCCACCCCTAGAGAGCTGCGTCACTCGGTGAATGGCATTCTGAAATCTCTTCCCCTGGGGAGCTAAAGGCTGATAATGATGATAATCTGGATATGGCCACGTTTTTCAAGTTGTATAGCCTGTAGATTTGGATAGACCCGGCCGTTGCTTGGTCAAAACAAAGCAAAAATACATTTTCTGTTCGTATCTCAAGCTCAGGGCTAGGTGCATCTTCTACAAAATCTCAAATAAACAAATTATAGCTCATATTTACCCCCATAAGGTATACATTTCTGAAAAGTAAACTTGCCGCGAAATCAAATGACACTATTGTCAATTACGTACTTTGTTATGTGTTTATGCAAAAATGTGGAAGATGAAAATGAGATAGTTTGGGATGTTGTTATGAAAACGATCGTTTGAAAAATGAGCCGCCTTTGAAGGAATTATAGGCACTTATTCGCGGTTTTTCCAGTTTGACAACTCTATAATCCGTAAGCATTGTTTGTTTGTTGACTACTATGAGATCGTTGATTAATCATACTTGAAAAGAACGCAATTTATGAAGTTTTTGTTTAGAAAATTCCGAGTTCTGTATCAGACTCAGCATGTTCTGTCGCAAGCGTGGTTTATAACTGGCCCGCTGATTGGTTACGCCTTATAGGCCTACGGCAGGCTCATTAGGATGATTGACAACTTCGTTGCGGGGTAACCACTGGCTGGGAAAGGAGAACAATATATGGAAGCCAGCATGGGAAATCCATCAGTTTGGTTTACATTGATCTGAAGGTATCGAAGCCTGACAAAAATCTGCATAACGCACATGCTCTATTTTGTTCAGTTTTAAGTTGGAAAATGCCTGTACGTGTCTGTACGCCTATAAAATTAAAAGGTAAAAAATACATTAGAACAAAGGCCAAGCGTACGCAAAGCATATATCGGCCCCCAAAACCAAGCATTTGAAAAAAAAATGGACGTTCAGTCACTCAATGTCAATAAAATAATTAATATTTTCCCAAAAATACCAACTCTTTATTACGGTCTACAACAAACTTGTGCAATGGAAAAGCCCGGAAAACAGAACATTGCTGAGCGAGTGGAGATCGTCATTAATTTGTACTTTCACAGTCACACAACACGCATCTCCAACGCATCCACTTTCATTCATATATGATGACTACTGTTAATCCATCAATTTATCCTAAAAAAAAAAAAAAAAAAGAAAGTCAAAGTGGTAACCGGGCCAAACAACTGGGGAGTCAGGTTTTCGGAATCAAGTGAGTAAGCTCTCGATTTCTTGGGCGTTGGACCCAGACACAGAGGTCTTGGCAAATGGTGGACGAGAGGTAAGTATACTTATTAAATTTACCGAAACCACTAAAAAATTCACATATCAGTATCATTCAGCGGGACATCGATTTACAGGTCCTAGACCAGTAACCCCTCAAGGTCGGTTCAACTGATCCACAACTTTTGATCGAGTGCCGAATACTGTTGCAACTTGTTGCAAAATTCGATGCTAATATTATCACAGGAGCAGAGCATCCCAAATTAAGTCCCATCATAATTTTGGATAGGAAAATTATGTATAGGCCTACTTATCAACTGTGAGTTTTAGAAAGGCACTGCTACTCAAGAAATATTTTAAATCATTTGATAACTTTGTGTATTTTTGGAGACATATTTGGCGCGGAACGGTCAATCATGGAGGTAACTAAGGTACACAAATTTATATGCACATGTAAAAAAATATATATATATATTGGTTTTAACTTGCTGCTATCACTATAAACTTGAAGTAAAATGCAAAGGAAGTTGTGGTTTTACGTTTCAAATAGCTAGGAGAAACAGGCGCGGATCGGGAGGGGGGGTGGTGATGCGGGAGGTGCGGCCGCACCCTCCCCCCCTTTCCTTTAGGAAAAAAAAATATATCTATTTTTTTAATCAATACCAGTGGTCAGACAATATCGGGTGGTTGGCGAGGGGTGCAGGTATAGTATAAGGGGGTAAGGGTTCACAGGACTCTTCTCCACTCCAGTCGGCCTGGCAATATCACTGGTAACACTCATCGCCAACGCGCTTCCCTGCAACCACAGCCGGCCCAGTGTCAAAGCCTCCCATGAGGCATTGCGTGGCCACAGATTCCCGCGAAGCTCTTTTCCGGTTTGAAACTTGGCAAGATGCAAAACACGCAAACTTTCGTCTGATAGAATTTCGACGTTCAGTCCAATCTTGCGGAGATCAGAAAATGAGATGCCTTGAGCATGGACATACGAAAGTGGGCAAAGCGATCCACGCATATAATTGAGGATTTTGAAATGCAGAAATTCTGAATGAACAAAAACCGGCATATAGAAGAATGGCTATCATTTAAATTTAATTTCTGAACTGGATAGATTTAACCGATGGCGATTCAGATATTGTGATTTGTGCACATGGATGGGAAGTGACCCATTTGTAAGCACAATGAACTCTTTTCCTTATTTATCGGTTTCACATAATCCTTGAAGTGATAATGATTATGATTTCTTCACAAAATCAGATCTTATTCTCATGCGAACAAGGATATCTCTGACTTTGAGGTGTCATGAGTACCACTACCAGGGATGTCAGGTTTTTTTGTTTGCTTCTTTTTTACCGCTAAAAAGGATGAAATATACAACACATTCAGCATACATCGTTGGTTAAATCTAATACTAACACTTATGTGAGTTAAGAAAGGTGCTGTGATTGAAAATAGGCCGTATACCATTTTACCTTGCTTTTAAGACTTTAATATTTGAAAACATTCTAAAAGTTTCATGTAAAATTATCATATTTTTTACTCGAGGGATGAGTTTTATTTGTGGGTGGGGGTGGGCAGGGGTGTACGTGAGCTGTCTATATTCAGTCACACTAAATTGTCTTTGGTGTGAAACATTGAAGAATGTGCATTGCTTTGAAAGAAAATTTTGTTTAAGAAGAGTGTTGCAAAACTTTATCACATATGTGATTTCGTGAATTAAAAGAATTTTCCATAGCACAGGTGCTGCACATTCTTGCTTGGTGGGTTCATATGGTGAAACCTTGCGGTGGAACTAAAAAATGACATTGTGCCCCTTTATGTAACATTACCATATGGCATACCTGGACAGTCATAATTATTTTATTTTGCTTTACTAACCTCTATCATGTCTGTGTGTTTGAAAATAGTCCAACCTGCTGGCCAGTTCTCTTGCTACAGTCACGCATAATAAAGCTACCCAAAATTTTGTATGGAAGATCAAACACACTGTTAAGTGTATTCATTTTATTTTTAGTGAAGAACCTTGTGTCATAGTCACATATCTCCAAACCTATTTGATTTTAAGTTCTAGCCTAGATGATTGGTGTGAGGTGTGTCTGTTTTTTTTTTTTTTTGTTTTTTGTTTTTGTTTTAATATTAAATTTCAGTGGTGATGACTTATTTGAATATATGTGTAAGGAAGCTGTATGATTGTGAAATGAAAGAGTTAATTGGCGTACTATTGTGATAAAAAAAATCCTGACTGAGAAGTAAGTGGTTAATACCACCCACATCTATTTAGTTTAGGTGCAATCTAATTATTACTTAGTAATTTCGAAGGTGCCAGAATTAAATTTTTGGAATTGTTTGTGCTAAATTAACAGCATATTTATATACCAATACATATGTATGCTACATAACACAGAACAGGAAAGCTCATGCTTACCCTGCCTTAGAGTTTTGGTGCTGTCTTATGTAATACATATTATACATTTATTTATGACATGTAAGCTCATTTGGATGTACTTGCCTTTATTCTGCAATACAGGATCCCAAAATTTGATGGTTTTATTATTATTATTATTATTATTATTATTATTATTATTATTATTATTATTATTATTATTATTATTATTATTATTATTATTATTATTATTATTGTTATTATTATTATTATTATCATTAGGCGGTAAAGTGATGTACTGTGTTCCAAGAACTGAATCAAACATGACAACTACCATGGGTCTCTATTGCGATACATTCCAATAAATCATATTTTCACTTGCATTTCAAATGAAGTATTGTGTTTTATATAATTATGTGCATGAATATCTTCTCTATAAGCTCTAATATATTCCAATATTAATGACAATTCAACAGCAGAAGTTTCAGGAAATAAAACCCACAGTATTGGTTATCAAAGTTTGATTGTGGGTCAATATCATATCAAATGAAAGTTTTTACCGTACACCATATCTGTTATTTTAATGATAACAAAAGCTGTTTATGCCCTTCAAAATACTGAAAAACCCTGGGGCTTCGGGGGGCTCCGGCCCCCTGAACCCCCCGCCAGGGCTCTGCCCTGGACCCGCTGGGGGCCTGGGCGGCCCCCTGGACCCCCGCCTAATTTCTCAGTTCAGCACCCACTTGAAAAATCCTGGATCCGCCCCTGAGAAATAAGCCAGCGAATGTCGCTGTTTTAACATGTAAATGCATTACCATTAGGCCAAGTTTACTACCTATATTACTGGTCCAAGACGCAGAACAAATTATTAACTCAACATGCATCCTGGTTGACGCTGCAAACATTTTACCCAGAATGATCTAAAATGTATATCGCATCACCACCAATTAAAGTACGCGGAAATAACTCAATATATTAAATAAAGTTGTACATCATCGGTTTTTGTTTTCATGCTATTGACAGAATTTAAATTTGTATTTTAACCAATCATACCCCTCACCGCGCCTTGGCGGGAAGTGCAGTATTTTAACCAATCATGGCCCTCCTTGTCGGTAAGTGAGAACCTGCGGTGGTCAGTAATCGCCATATTGGACTATGGAAGGGAGTGATGTACGTATACCGACCATAAAAGCGAGCTTTGTTAGCGATTAAATATTTTTTGGAAAGTCTAAAACTGTGACTACAAAAACACTCTTCTTTCCTGACTGCCGACTGCGTTCGACCGGTGTCTGTGCGCGGCAGGTCAGGTAACATTGCAGAAGGCACCGTGCATTTGATTTTGAAGTGTGACCGATCACCAGGTTGGGGCCGGGCCGACCCTTGATGGGAGTGCGCACGTACATTAACTCTTTCAGTGCCAAGCACGACTAAAGGCAATCTACTTTGGCCAAACTAGTCTGAATTTATATGTAGTGTGCATAGCCTTAGACGCGAGCGTCAGCAATACAAAGAGTTGCTTGTCAATAATTAAAAGATCGAAGTGCAGGCCGACTATTAGCCCGGTTCCCCATTACAGCCTCCGCTCGCCATGCGGCGCTTATAAATCCCCACGTCGAAGACAAAACTGCGATAACGCCACGATTCTCGAGTTCGCTGTGACGTCACACACGTCATTGCGAACTCGGGAAAATGCACCGACTTCACAGTTCACTAACGTACTGACCTTTGCTGATAAAATTTCGCGGAACTTGGTACTATTTACGAGTTTAATTTATGGTATTGAAGAAGTTGTAATCTTTTAAACAGTAATTATAGCTGTATCATCCAGAAAAGGTGGAAGATACAGACTGGGTGATAACCCTGTCCATATCTCCACAGTGCAAAGGTCAATCCATATCACCACAGTGCAAAGGTCGCTGAGAACTACTTTCCTTCTAAATTCTTGTAGTTGGTGCACGTTAAGCATGTAGTTTTCAAATGACCCAATTACTGGACCCTGCGTTACAGTTATTCATACGCAAAGCTTTGCAAAGCATTCTTTGATAAAATAAACATTGAAACTGTTTTTAATTTTCTTTTTTTTTTTTTTTTGTATTTAACAATGAAAATAAGATTACAGTTATAATTACTGGATAAAAGTAAAACCAGCCGCGTCGAGGAGACTCGTCGGCAGACTGGCCTCGTTCCCACGGCGGATCACTTCTCGTGCAAGCACTCGGAGTGATCCGCCGCGGGAACGAGGCCAGTCTGCTGACTCGTCTCCTCCACTTGGCTGGTTTTACTATTGTATAAGTTGTAAAACCAGCAGCAAAATTTTGTCACAAAGCTGAATTTTGAGCCGGGTTTTTGTTTTATCTATTTGCGCAAAGAGTATTCAGGTTTTTGCTATGAAGACAAAGGTATGGTCACCTATTCTGTGGCTGCATTGCTGTTCTTTACACATTTTAATTACATGTTATTGGCCAGTGTCGAAAGTTCCTGGATGAGTGAACTCGAGAATGGTTCCAATTACTGAATGGCATTCTCATAGTGAATTGTGAAACCCGAGACTCTGACTCTATAGACTATGATACTTACTTGATAGATAGTCGACAGATTTTAGTGCTCACACACCCTTCCCCTATCATGAGTAAAACTTCACCCGAAAGCTCAAAAAGAATAAAAACAAGTCTCCTTTAAAAAGGAAATTGACTTCAAGGTGAAGATAAATTTCCAAGTTCATCAGGAGGTGTATTCTGATATTTACCAAAAAAATAAAGCCATACAGTGGTGTTTGTTATAAGCATCACGTCTGAGAGATTGCATATGATTGTTGTTTTGGCATGTACTGTGCATGCTCTAAGTGTCGGCATGCTCTAAGGTAGCATTGTTTTGGCATGTGATGCCTGGCAGTGTGTGCATTCTCAAATGACTACATGTATGTCGAAAAGAGAAGTTGGGTTTACAAATGCATACTTACATACATCAAGAAATGCAACCATATGGTAAATTCAAATGACATTCATGGGACACTATTATGGGACTTCATTTTTACCTCAGCTGACATGTCAGTCAGCTGAGGTTTTTTGAGGGTCCTCCGTCCGTCCGTCGTCCACAATTCACATTTTCGACTTCTTCTCAAAAACCGTCGGCTAGATTCACTTCAAACTTGGTGGAGATGTGCCTTGGGCGGGTCTCTACCAAGTTTGTTCAAATGGTCACGGTCCAGTGATTTTTGGATTTTTAATGAATTTTTTTGTTCTTTTTTGGGTAAATCTTAAAAAATCTTCTCCGAAACCGCTCACCCAATTGCTTTGATATCACACAGGAACACTCCCTTGGACTCCTAGTTCTTAATTTGTTCACCAGGTGGCGCTGCAAGTTTTTCCTAATTTTTTATGAATTTTTGTGTGTTATAGCTATTTTCGACTTCTTCTCCAGAACCGTCACTCAGATTAAGCTGAAACTTGGTGGATGTGTTCCTTGTAGAAGGGTCAAACAAAGTTTTACACTATGTGGGAATGCTGTGGATTCCGGATTTTTAACGATATTTTCAATTCTCGTACTTGTCGGTCAATGCAGCTTTCCTATTGATTACTATGGAAGTCAATGGGCATTCTAATGCTAATTCACATTTTTTACTTCTTCTCCAAAACCGTCATCCAGATTAACTTCAAACTTGGTGGCAATGTACGTTGGGTGGGTTTCTACCAACTTTGTTCAAATGGTCATGCTCCAGTGAATTTTTGATTTTTAATGAATTTTTTTGGAGAAATCTTAAAAGATCTTGTAAGTCAATGGGCATTCTAATGCTAATTCACAGGACAACTGACATGAAATTTACTGTTTACTTGATAACTTGAGATCTTTTTTGAGTTAGCTACACATGTTAATTATTCTGTATGAAGGTCATGCTGAGACAGTGCATGAATGACCTTGACCTCGTTTGTTGGGTCACAGTGCAACATACATGAATTTTACTCTTCATTATAACTTGAGAACTACTTGAACTTTGATGTTGCACACGTAAGTGTTCTTCTATAAAGGTCAGACTTACTCAGAACATGGTGTCCTTGATCCTTTCCCAAGTTCATAGAGCTGCAAGTGTGATGAATGTCAAGATCAGCTGAGGGACGGGCTGTTCACACAGCCCTCTTGTTCACTTGTTTAAATCCTGAAACCCTTAAAAATTTAATGCAATGTCAGGAAGGCTTGTGAACAGAATGGATTTCTGGCATTCAGCGCATGTGTACTATTGGACACTCTTTACATGCATGAGGAATGTGGTACACTGAAGCTCACCTTGGGGAATGCATGCGTACGTATATATGGGGGGAGCTACAAGCGATGAGTGTTTGGGGATATATCCAGGGCCAGGGGCCCACCACAGCTGTGAGAGAGCGTGTGGTGGACTATTTGCCTCGGCTCTGGTCCTGGTAAACATGGCAGCATGAGCTGATGAGGATAACCATGGTTTCCTCCATCTCATCGTTTTTTTTTTCCTAGGCCACCTGTGCCACACAGGACTGCGGCGCATAAGCAGAGAGCCACCGTATTATTATTATTATAGGAAAAGTTAGCACATAAATTCAAATGACCCTGATGTCAAATTCTTATTGAACCTAAATTTGGGTGAAAATGATGCTACTGTTGTCAAATAGGACACTGTGAAAAGAATTTCTGGCAGCATGCACATTTGCAGATGTAGTATTGTCACCCGTGGCCAAACTTCCTTCATGTGATCTAGTTTTGGCCACCCGTAGCAGCCAATAAAATTTTTTAGAAGTTTTTTTTTCCGCTGATCATATGTTCCCTGTGACAATGTAACAAAGAAAAAAAATAAAGAAAAAAACATATTGGCAGATGCAGGTGCTTTACTAAAAAATATATAGAATCAAAGGTGTTGATATTGCACAGCAAATATTTAGGAGCAAAAATGAGTATTTAGGGGGCTTTTGATTGAGCGAGGCTCTCCATCCCAACATAATGGCTCAATGTCTCTCAGAATCAATCTCAAATTCCAGACCATAAGTTCTTTGGGAAGGCCTCCATCTCCTTTTTAGCTCAGCTGACTTGTCAGTCAGCTGAGCTTATCTTATGGTCCTCCGTCCGTCCGTCGTCCGTCAACAATTTACATTTTCGACTTCTCCGAAACCGTCAGCCAGATCTACTTCAAACTTGGTGGGGATGTGCCTTGGGTAGGTGTCTACCAAGTTTGTTCAAATGGTCATGGTCCATTGATTTTTGGATTTTTAATGAATTTTTTTGTTCTTTTTTGGGCAAATCTTAAAAAATCTTCTTCTCTGAAACCGCTCACCCAATTGCTTTGATATCACACAGAAACACTCCCTGGGACACCTAGTTCTTAATTTGTTCACCACGTGGCGCTGCAATTTTGTTCTATTTTTTTATGAATTTTTGTGTGTTTTAGCTATTTTCGACTTCTTCTCCAGAACCGTCACTCAGATTAAGATGAAACATGGTGGATATGTTCCTTGTAGAAGGGTCAAACAAAGTTGTTCACTATGTGGGAATGCTGCAGATTCCTGATTTTTAACGATTTTTTCAATTCGGGTACTTATCGGTCAATGCAGCTTTCCTATTGATTACTATGGAAGTCGATGGGCATTCTAATGCTAATTCACATTTTCGACTTCTTCGCCAAAACCATCATCCAGATTTACTTCAAACTTGGTGGGGATGTACCTTGGGTGGGTGTCTACCAGGTTGTTTCAAATGGTCATGCTCCAGTGATTTTTGGATTTTTAATGAATTTTTTTGTTCTTTTTTCGACAAATCTTAAAAAATCTTTTTCTCCGAAAGCGCTTACTCAATCGCTCTGATATCACACGGAAAGACACCTAGAGACTCCGTGTTCTTAATTTGTTGACCAGGTGGCGCTGCAATTTTTCACTAATTTTTTTATGAATTTTCGTGTGTTCTAGCTATTTTCGACTTCTTCTCCAGAACCCTTACTCAGATTAAGCTGAAACTTGGTGGATATGTTCCTTGTAGAAGGGTCAAACAAAGTTGTTCACTATGTGGGAATGCTGCAGATTCCTGATTTTTAACTAATTTTTCAGTTCGGGTACTTGTCGGTCAATGCAGCTTTCCTATTGATTACTATGGAAGTCGATGGGCATTCTAATGCTAATTCACATTTTCGACTTCTTCTCCAAAACCGTAATCCAGATTAACTTCAAACTTGGTGGGGATGTACCTTGGGCGAGTGTCTACCAAGTTTGTTCCCATGGTCATGTTCCAATGAATTTTGTTTTTTTTTTATGATTTTTTTTTCAAAAATCTTTACAAAAGTTTTAATAGGAAAGTTTTAACATGGGAATAACCTGTAATGGTTATAACTTAAATACTTTTAGCCAGATTTACTTCAAACTTGGTGGGGATGTGCCTTGGGTGGATCGCTACCAAGTGTGTTCAATTGGTCACGCTCTATTTTTGGAATTTTCATGATTTTTTTTGGTGTTTTTTGGGGCAAATCTTAAAAACTCTTCACCTCTCAAACTGCTCACCCAGTTGTTTTGATATCGTTCATAGACACTCCCAGGGACGCATAGTTCCCAATTTGTTGACCATGTGGCACTGCAATTTTTCCTATTTTTTTTTTTTTTTATGAATTTTTTATATGGTTTTGTTATTTTTCACTTGTTCTCAGAACCGTCACTCAGATTAAGGTGAAATGTGCTGGATATGTTCTTGTGGAAGGGTCAAACAAAGTGTTTACTAGGTGGCACTGCTTTAGATTCCTGATTTTTAAGGATTTTCCATTCGGGTACTTATCGATCAATGCAGCTTTCCTATTGATTACTATGTAAGTCATTGGGCATTCTAGTGCTAATTCACAGGACAACTGACACAAAATTTACTGTTTACTTGATAACTTGAGATCTGTTTTGAGTTAGTACTGTGATGCTGCACATGTTAATGTTTTTGTATGAAGGTCATGCTCAGACAGTACATGAATGACTTTGACCTCGTTTCTGGGGTCACAGTGCAACATACATGAATTTTACTCTTCATTATAACTTGAGAACTACTTGAACCTTGATGTTGCACATGTTAGTGTTCTTTTATAATGGTCAGACTTACTCAGAACATGGGTGACCTTGATCCTCTCCCAAGTTCATAGATCTGCAAGTGCGATGAATGTCAAGATCAGCTGAGCATGGGCTGTTCACACAGCCCTCTTGTTTTAATTATTACTCGCAAGGCCATGCTCTTGACGCAAAATGGTGACTTTTTATTGGCATACCACAGGAAAGTTACATCTTAATACACCTGCTTGACCACAAGAGCTCACTGATGCTTGCTATCATAAGGATCCCAGATTCGTATTTTTCTTAAAAAGACCTCTCATTCAAGTACCAGCATGACTACAGTTCCATAGTCCCAGTATGAGGCAACGAACCGCTGTGTTGGGATGAACGACTTCTCCGCCTCAGAAACGCCAATGAGTGTCACTGGAATGCTCCGATTGAGTGTTTCATGATCAAGTAATTATGTGTTCTTCAACAACTTTTTGATGGTACTGTGTATCTCTGTTTTATTATGTTTGCTTCTGATGTACCTTCACGAGCCACTCTTGCATGAAATGGCATTTGCCCACATTTTTACATTCGGAGCTTGCCATCATCCTACGGTGATTCGCATGCATGTTTTCTTTTCATGTGAATGTGCAATACTGAATGTTTTTGCGCATGCATGACACAAATGGATGTACTTACCCACCAGAAAATTCAGCTATCTGTAATGAGAACACATGTAAATGTTTACTTGTCACGCACATGTGAGAGCCAGGCAGTGTTGAGTCCTCGCGCTCAACGTCCAGAGTTTTAGCATAATGGCAAAACGCTGGCTCAGGGTGCTAGAGGTCACGGATTCGATACCTGGCTGAACTACAATATTGGTATCAGGTTGAACACGAACGCACGCCGGACAGGCCATGGTGGCTGAGGGTGGTTCATCGTTGGGCTTGGCCGGCTGGGAGTTGGAGGGACAACAGACGGCTAGCTTGTGCTCTTCTTGGCCGGAGGTCAGGGAGGCAACCTGTGGGGTTGGTTCGATGCAGCATATCACTGGGCATTCCTTGGGGAAAGAGTGCAGTGAGAGTCTGGCAGTGGTGAGTCCTCGTGCTCAACGTCCGGACTTCTAGCATAATGGCAAAACGCTGGCTCGAGGTGCGAAAGGTCTCGTGTTTGTTACCCGGATGAACCACAACATGCGCACGCACAATTCTTGCACAGCAATGGCGAGAAAAGCTTTTGACTCAGTCTAAAATTTGGCACTAAAAGAGTTAAAGTACGTACTCAAATGCAAGTACGCTTTTCTTCTACCATTGTGGAACATACCTAAATCAAAGTACGCAATTTTCTGGCAATGTATGATGATCAGCTGGTATGTCGCTGGACCATCCTCATCTGTTCATAGAACTCGGATTTCACTTACCATTGAGCAGCTTACTATGCAATTTTTCCTATCTCGCTGAAATCAACAGATCAAAGCCGTTCTGTGGAATACGGTCCGGGTTCTCAGCAGTGAAACCCTGCACTCAGTTGTGCACTCAACTGTAAAAGGTGTACATGTGCTTTATTCCATTTGCAGAAAACCCCAAACCGTATTCCAGAGAAGCTCCCAGTTCAAGATAAATCTGACTCAATGAATCCAAATTTAAGTAATCTTCTCATTTGCCTGCATACAAAAACTACTGCAAACAGTGCTCATATTTAGAAAACTGTAGACAAAAACCTTTACATTGGATTTTCAGTTTGTGAACAATATTTGGAGCACAAAAACTCTTTGTTTCTTTCAGTATTTTTTATTTCATGGGACACAAGAAAGTGAATGCTAGGTACATCGTTGTAACTGGTAAGGAGCATATGGTATGCTCCGCTTGTTGTAAGAATACAGAATCCTATTTTTCCTTGCAGTGACTGGCCCTTTGTAGCTATACAACACTTGCCCATTTCTTTCACATTATGCACCAATTAAATCACCTGAAACAAACTGAAAACAGAGCTTTAATACAGGGGTAGTAGCTGAAATACTGTTGGAAAATTGTGTACTTTAATTTAGGTACATACTTTAATGTAAGTACATACTCCCATCGAGGGTCAGCCCCAACCTGGTCACAGGTCCTGGTAATGCGGAACAGAACCACTCGTTCCGGCATGGTACATGTAGACGCCAGAACGGGCTCCTCCCTGTCCATCGGGCTTTTCCTGGCAGTCTTTGGCCCTCCCACTAGACCTACCTCATGCTTTTGTCTTTGTTGTCTGATAATGTAGAGTGCTTGAAATATGTATTAAAAGATATACAAAGGTGCATTACTGGATAATCAGAATGGGAGGTCCACCATATTGGCAAACTCTGTTGGGCAATTTGTGGGTCTCCATTTTGCATGTTACAAAAGTAGTACATATACACAAAAATGGCTGGGTTATAACCCTGTATGTGTCTGTGGATCATCTTTGGAACCGTCCCTCTCATTGCAAATGGAACTAAAGCACATTTAAAATAATATACCCTTTTCACGCTTGAGCAGTGCTCAATTGGGTATATGGTTCCACTTCTAAATAAAAAAAATATATAGATTTATCCCTGCATTATGTTCAACAACGATAACTCAAAACAAAACTTGTTTTCATGTGATAAACTGGAACCCTAAAATTAACTCAACCTACTGATTAAGAGGTCACTCAATGGAGCATTCATTTTTTTCCCTCAGATTCCACAGTTCAAGCAGGACTGGAGCCATTTAATTGCTGCCAATTGACCATTGTTCAATGTTTGTGTTTGGAAATTCACAGATTTATCAAATATATATTTTTAACCCATTAAATGTGGAAATGGAGCATTTACCACCTAGACTAGTAATAAAAAAAATTATTGTTAAAAAAGCCCCCCAAAGAGTCCTATTTGACAAACATTTATATTGGACCTAGTGCTTTCATCCAAGCTTCCAAGTAGGTATATGATTTAAATGATATGGGTAAAACCCCAAAAGAGGTCAAAGCTCTTGAACCATATGTAGCCAATATGCCGCTAGGGCTTCATGCAATGTATGAGTTGAATTTGTATTTTAACCAATCATGGCCCTCACTGGTCCTTACTGCGCCATGGCAGAAAGTGCGAACCTACGGTCTCCAGTTGTCCCTATTTTGGGATCTCCAGTGGTCACCATTTTGGAGCATGGAAAAAAAGTCCTGTACATATACTGACCATAAAAGCAAGCTTTGCTGGCAATTTGATTAATTATTCATCACCAGCAAAGCTTGCTTTTCTGGTCAGTTTACGTACAGCACTTTTTTCCGTGATCCAAAATGGCAACTACTGGAGCCCATTGGTCTGCACAACTTTACTTGTTGAGTTATTTTCCAGTTTGTTACATGGTAATGATAATATGTAAAAGCCAGGCTGTGGAAGCTCCCGAAGGCAAAGTACGACTCGCATGGCCTGCTATCGCAGGCATGCTCGTTTTGACTCGAGGCTTTGTCGCCCTACTGTGTTTGGTGTCTTTCCAAGCGTGATTCATATTTTGCGATGACTGTGTTTTGTGTAGTTCCCTACAGCCTGATACATATTTTCCGTGCAGCAAGGCAGGGAACCAGCCAAGGCCATAGCCTGGGGCCGGTGAGCGTTTATCTTTGCTTATCAACTGTCACTCCCTGAAGAAGGACTAATGATCCGAAAATTTGAGAAAAATATTAATAATTATGTACACGACAATGAACTTGTGCTTTCATTTGGGTTAATCTGTCGTGGAGAATGATTCAGTTTTCATGGGTTCTAGACTGCACTTCCGCTTCCTGTTTGCTTCAAAAAACAACTTCCGTGCCGCAAGCAATTCAGGCCATCCACTAGCAAGATAAGGGAGCATGAATTAATTTGTTTCCTGTACGCACGTAACGGTTTAGCTTCCTTCGGGAGCTATAATATTTTTGATCATTCTATGTAAAATGTTTGCAGCGTCCACCAGGTGGCATGTTATAACTCATTGTTGTCACACTGATGGATAGCCATGTGGTCATTGTCAGCGTGTGGATTTCAAAAGACAGGGCCATAGGGCCTGTATTTTTCCGTTTGAAAATGAGTGTTTTTCCATTTTGGGAAACTACAGATTCCGTTTCACTAATTCTAGGGCTCGATTTTAGCACTGGTCAATAAAAAAGGAAAAACGGTTGATCTTATCGCCTCTGGAAAATGTTGATCCATCGACGAACGGCAAAGTGACTCCATATTGTTTACTATTTACGTTGATAGCCTCCACCTACAGACGGCGCTTTTATCATTGTACCTCTGTTGGGCGTTATAGCTATATGCCATCCAAATGAATAGTATATAGATATGGTAGTAATGGGGTCTATAGCGCGCAGGTGTCCGGCCTGTCGTTAACTTTGCTCCACGTGGTATCGATAACGCCGCCGACTCGTCAAATTTGGATCCAAGTCCGTGTGTTTTGCTTTATGCAATGACACATGTGGTGATTTTGAATTATTTGAGAGGCAAAATTCACAAATTCCGCTTAATTTCTGTTGCATTTGCCGATTTCCGTTCCAAATCATAAATTCCGTTTGAGATCATAGAATCCGTAAATTCCGTCCGTTTTCCGCGATCGCGGAAAAGTACTGGCTCTAGGGCCACCTGCTGATTGGACAAATCTGTCAACAATGAAATGCATAATTAATTATGTTTTGGAAAAGTTCGATGCTACTGGGTACGGCTTAGGAGCTTTGCTCCCCTTTGGGTTTTACCCATATATTAAGTTAAGGATTCAGATTTTGCTGCATGTCAAGTCACATTTGTCCATGTGAAAGCTCTGCATCTGAAATACATTAGGATGTTATCATATATACCTGCCATTGCCCATCTTGGTCTTCAGATGGGAAAATATTGAAATAACAAGTAAAAAGTAAGACAAACAGTAGGCCAACATTCTTTCATAGTAAATTTATTGAACTTGTATATGTTGCTATTTGGCGGGGGGGGGGGGGGGAGGGGGATTCAAAAGAAATGCAACACAGGCACATGCATACGTATTCAGGTTTAACGTTTAGTGTACTGTTGCTTGATGATTCTGATTCTCCCCAAAAAACGGCTACACGCACATGCATATTTATTCAGGGTTAACCTTCTTGTATGCTTTTGCTTGATGATTCTATTTGCCAAGCATTACAGATTTATGTTGTAATACTTGCCCAGGGTGCCCCACTTGGAGGTGTAATCACATTGAACACCATAATTTATATTAAAAAAGTTTAATTCTTGAAAATGCATTATTTTGAAAAAGCATCATCCAAGCATACTGTTTGAATAAAAGCTAATAATTAATATTTCAATGCAAGCATCACTGCAACATAAACAAGACTATAAACATGATAACCCATCGAATGATCAGATTGAAGACATCATCATGCAATTGCAACATACTGTTTTAATGTCAGTTACGCTAACTGTGCACGGTGGTTTTCTCCCGAGTCCTTCCGTTTCCTGCACCAAACAGTGCGGTATCGACCGATATTTTTTACATGGATTTCGAAGCAGGCCAGGCCCATATTAATCTCTCTCCATGGCACAGATGTTGGCGTATACTTTCCTACCCAGTAGGAGACATTCATATTTAACTGCGATCTTGCTCACTTCCTTTGTTGCAGGGGTAACAGACTGATGCTTCCATCATGATCGGGGCAGATTTGTATTATATACTACATAAACATCCATAAATAACACCTTTTCAACCAAAAGAGAGCCCATTTCTAATCAATTTAGGCATCCTTTATGCTTCAAATATATGTTAATACATTTTCTTAAGATTATTCTGTGTTTGTGTTGTTCATTTTGTTTAGAAAGTACTTTTTATCATGCTAAATACATGGATCTGCCCTGATGCAGGTGGCTCCCTCTGTTGCTCAATAGGCGTTCGAGTACGACCGCATTTAGATATGAATACATCCTATTGTGTGAAGGACTTGGAGAAAACCACCGTGCACAGTCAGAGTGGTAATCTATAGAACTCTTTCCACTTGCATCCCCCGCCATGAATTGAACCCAGGCCACAGAGGTGAAAAGCAAGAGTGTTGCAGCTCCGCCAACCATGCACCCAAACAATTGGGTCGGAAAGTATATGCCAACATCTGTGCCATGGAGCATGATTAATATAGGCTTGGTCTGCTTTGCAACCTATGTAAAAGAAATGGGTCTGTACTTTTTTAATTTTTTTTTTATAATGTCAGTTGCACTACAAGTGTACTAAAAGCACCAAAATCATCCAATTAATTTGTCTTGTAATGTACATGTACATGTACATATAGTGAAAATTTGCCACAAGTATGATTTGCACTTGAAAAGTTGTAAATTTGAAAAAAGCATCATCCACATGTAATGTTTGAATGAAAGTTAATAGTAATAATATTTGTATATATTTCAATACAAGCATCACTGCAACATAAAACAAGACTATATTAGATCAAATGATCTGAGTGAAGACAGCACCATGCAACTGCGCCCTACTGTTTTAATGTCCGTCACACTCCACTGTGTTCCCGTTAGGAATTTTTTCAGGGGGTCACAAGAAGGGATATTCAGGGGAGGAGACTAAATTTTCACCAATTTTACATGTTAGCCACGTGCTAACTGCAACACACGAACTGACTGGAACAAACATGGTATGAAGTCAGTTAGGCCAGCCTTAAAAATATTTCTGTTTCGTATAACAGGGCCTTGAAAAATTTGATGAGGCAGGGAGGAGTTTTTTTTTTTTTTTTTTTTTTTTTTGTAACTACACATACCTACTATGTGGTACTGCAATAAGGGCATCATGCCAGTACGGGGACTGATGGACTTAGTATTGATACAAGATAAACAAGATTCCAGGTTGAAAAGTTTTTATTAAATCTGTATTAAAGCAAGAGACTCTGCCATAGATGAAGTCGTAGCTGGACAATATATGCTTCAGGCTGGTTTGCTGGCGCTGAGACAGAGTAGCCCTACTGTAAATACACCTCGGCTTGGCTTGCATTGGGGTGGGTCTTTTGCTATTTTAAACATGTACATGTACAGGGCTTCAAGAAACAAAGGATTAGCATAATTATAAAGATGAACTTTTTTAAAACTATCACAGAAGAAAAAGAATAAGATATCAAATACAAATGTGTAGTTTTTATTTTCACTTGACAACAGCAGGGGACAGGAGGGGTGTATGATGAGGGTTCAGAATAAATATTAAAAGTCATGAACACACCTCTTTCGTGTGTATGTGCGGGGATGTGGATTAAGAGTTTTATTGCTCCATGGTCAAACTGAGAGTACAAAGCAGGGCTCGGCAATTCACGTGTGCGATTGTCCGGGGCAAGTTAAAATTAAGAGGTACTTGCCCGGTCGGGCAACCAACTTTTTTTTTTTCGCTGGGAACTCTATTCCTCAAATTTTCATGACACAGTTACAAGTTGCAGTTGTTTGCAAGGCTGGCTACGGGGGGGGGGGGGGGGGTCTAATCACTTAAAAAATCCGAGCTTTTGCACCACCTGCGTGGGGCGCCAATAGGTGATAATAATCACTAATTGATAAACATTCCAAGTTTAAACAATTACTTGGTCCGCAGTTGTATTCATCAGAACTTTATTCTGTCAACACAAACAGACATTTTCACTGTCGTACATACGATTACGTTACGATAGCAAAACCAAAGGTACCGGCAGTAATTGAACTGACCCAGTCTCACGGACAGATTTGGGACACATTCGGCTATTCCCGCAATCCCCTACCTTTGCGTATATGCCTCTGACTCCAAATAATTGTTGCAAGAAACACTGGAATCTTTATTTTCGCATGCAGCAATATAAACAAAACTTCCCGTTTGTGTGTTCCCTCCGTAAATTACGGCAGATTCACACATGTTCACTGAGCGGAAGCCATGATGAAAACACTGTAACACGAGCCGTGATTGGCTCATTTTTGCATGTGACTCAATTGACCAATCGGGTGATGTGTTGTGCGTCAGACCACATGGCCAAAGCAGCTGTTTGTGCACAGTTGCAGGAAAGATGTAGACGGTGTGCACACTCGATTTCTGAATTGAAATATTAAAATTTACGTTTGAATTCGATCTAGGAACACCGTTTAATGCAAGGAACTTGCCAATACTGTATACGCAAATTTACTACGATGTACCGATAGCATTCATGGTAGGTACGCAAACGATATGCGTTTACAGAACTGCCACACAGGGCGTGCGAGTAGCGTTAAATCAAGCCTGAAAATTTTTTTTTTTTGCACTGTTGAAAAAAATATTCCAACCGCAACGTTTTGCGCACACTGGGCGCGTTATACGAAACAGAGATATTTTTAAGGCTGGCCTTAGTCTTCCTGACGTAAAGACAATATGTTTTTTACGAGGCCTATGCTGTCACTTAGCACGTTATCTGGGCCTATAAATATCAAATAAAAATGAACATGGCAACCTTTGGTAGTTTCTGAAGAGCCCAGGATGGGCGAAACTGGTCAGACTCTCTTATACCAAAGTCTACTGTTGTTTTTAAGTAAAACACGACACAGCACCTCAGACGTGCGTCTTCATCTTCTTCGCACTTGTCTAGTCTTGACACTTTACTTATTGGTTCATGTCCACATTCTTATTGATTACCATGTAAGTCAGTGGGGCGTGCAATGGTAAATGACCTTTTCGACTTCTCCAAAACCACTGGCTGGATCTCCTTCAAACTTTGTGGGGATATATTGTGGGTGACAGGTCAATTTCAGCGACTTTCTTGTCCGAACGATAGGCCTATCAATAGAATCATGAAAAATGTTTGATAGCACGAGATGTATAGTCCATTGTGAATGCTAGCTTGGGATTGCACCTAGTGAACTAGGGTGTATCCTCACGGTCACAAATTAAGTTACTTCAGTTAATTTTGTTTTTAAGAGACAAAGTCCTATCTAACTGTAGACTTTGATTCACTACATAACTATAGTCCCTTGTACCACGAGATGGAGACTGCTCATGTGGGGCCTTAACCTACAGGTATGGCTCACAAGGCCATTTATTAAGTGTTATTCACATAAAGAATGAACAATTAGAGGAAGTTAGTAGGACTTCGATATCACGCGGGTAATGGTCCTCTCTGCTTTTCAAAAGTCGTGCGAAAATTCCTACATAAATGACTGGTTAAAGTTTAGGTTTCTGAATACTGCCAGATTATAGCCTATAATAAGAAGGCAGGCCATTTATTCTATCAGTGTTTTGCTGTCTTGTGTCAGTTCTCTCAGTGACATCTACCCTTTTTTTTTTTGCTGCACAGTGCTTTATTTTCTCCTATTTTATAAGCGGAAGGAATCATATAGGGCTACGCCCTTGTTCCCCTTTTTTTATTTTTGTTTAAATGAAATATACTGGTAGTATATGCTGCAAGCTAAGACCTGCAAAACAGCTGCAACTCCAGTTGTGTGGCTTATAATAATAATAATAATACTGTGGCTCTCCGCTTGTCTGCCGTGGTCCTGTGTCACTGCGTGACACAGGTGGCCGAGAAAAAAAAGTAGGTGAGGTGGCGGAAACCATGGTAATCCTTACTAGCTTGTGCTGCCATATTTTCCAGGAGCAGAGCTGAGGCAAAGGGTCCACCAACCACTCTCTCACAGCTGTGGTGGGCCCCTGTTCCTGGGTATATCCCCCTACAGTCATCGCTTGTACTTTAAAAAAAAAAAAAAAAGGAGAAGAAACAACATCTCTCACACACCCTAGCTATCCCCGCCTCTAAGGCTCAGGCTTTTCCCATGGGAGTGCTTATAAGGGCTACCACCATTTTCTTCCCTCCCTGTACTCTGAGATTCTAATTTAACCTGTTGCCTTCTAACTCTATTATTTCATTCCTTTACTCCCTGCATCCTACCAGGTAGTCCCATACATTTTATTGCCTTTTCTGCCTCCCAGAAAGCCACCCTTCAAAATTAAAACCCATGCTACATGTGCCTCTTCCTCTAAACACTGAACCTCTTCTAAACCCTTGTAATTGTAATCTTCCCTGTGTCACTTTCTGAAAAAAATCTTCCCTTATCTCTATATACACCGCACCACAACAGCCAGTGATCCACTGTCTCATCTGCCTCTTGTCTACACATCTTACACTTCCCATTACTGCCTGTGGTCCACTTCTGTTTTCTCTTTTTTAGATTGACTAGTTTGAAAAGGAAGCTTGGATGCCTTCCCTCCATCCCAACACACACTTTTCTTTGGCTTTTCTAATGCCTTGTATACTTTCAATGTACTTTTTTTCTCTGACTCCTCTTTTCCAGTCCTCTTTCCAACCCTCTGTAACAGTCTTACCTATATACTTTCCAATCATCTACCTCATCATATCCTTTTAATTCATATCTGTCTGCTAACTTGTCTATGTCTTTGACCCATCTTGTTTTTCCCTCGTCTACCTCATTGTAAAGTTCCCTGCACCACCTGTTTTCACTTACTGCTTGTAGATACCCCCAGTACTTTAACTTCGCTGTGGCATTCCTATCTGTGATTTCATTCCATCCTAACCCTCCTAGGACTGCTTCTGTTGCTGTACACGGTGGTGCTCCCAGTATCCATTTCCCCGTCTCATTCTGTGCTTTCTCAATTCCCTGGATATCTCCCTCACTTACTGAAATCACATCTAAGCCATATGTCATTCCTGGTATTGCAAATCTATCCCATAATATCCTCGCAGTGTACGCTCTGTTGAAACTGTTTAGTACAGTAGCTTTTATCATTCCTTTTGTACGATTCACTTTCTGTTTAATCTCCACCTGATACCTGAACATGCCTGTACCTGTTGCTTTTATCTTAACACCTAGGTATTCATACTCATCAACCTCCCCAATTTCAATTAACTGTTCCCTATCTTCTGGAATTTGAAAGTGCCCAATTCTCCAATTTTTATTCCCGTCTGGTTTGTCCCAAGAGTCATCACTTTACTCTTATCCTTACTAAATTCTAACCTCCATTTAGTCCAGGTCCCATATTCACCTGCTGTGTTCAGCAACTCTTGTAGTTGTTTCTGAGACTCTGCCATGGGTACAATGTTATCTGCAAAAGGTAGGCCTGGAATTTTAAGATCACCTACACTTATTCCCTTATACACTCCATCAACTCATCCCCAAACTCTTTAACATATAGAGCAAACAAAATTGGGGACAGCATACATCCCTGCTTTTGGCCTATATCCAGATGTGCATTCTCTAATTCTACCTTTCCTAATGAAAGTGTACAGTCTACATCTTTATAGAGCACTTTCAGAATTTCTAGAAAATTTCCACCAAATCCTAGTCCACATAGTTTTTCCCATAGAGCATCTGTTTATACCCTGTCATAAGCTTTCGTCACATCTAAGAAATCTGTGTAGACTTTCTTCCACTTTTGTCTTGCCAGTTCTAACACCTGGGTCAATGTGAAGATGTGGTCACCTACCCTTCTACCAGGTCTGAATCCATTCTGAATTTCCCCCAGGGGACCAAGCGTTTCAACTATTCTACTTAGTCTCCGATACATTATCCTACTTAATATTTTGCCCAAATGTGATGAAATTGCAATGCCCCTACACTGGTCCAATTGGCCTTCTGGGCCCTACTTTGGAGTGTATGATCTGAGTGAAGACAGCACCATGCAAGTGCGACATACTGTTTTAATGTCAGTCACAGTCCACTGTGTTCCATTAGGAATTTTTTCAGAGGGTCACAAGAAGGGATATTCAGGGGAGAAGACTAAATTTTCACCAATTTTACATGTAAATAAACTAAATTTTCACCAATTTTACATGTAAATAAACAAGACTAGTGACCCTTAAGAGTTTTCTCGGAGGGTATAGCAGGTTTTGAAAGGGTAATATACGCCCATTTGGGGGTTGATGAAACACTATTCCATGGATGCTAAAAAAATGCAAATATAATCCCAATTTTAAAATCGGTCTTGTTACATATATTGAAAGTTTGCATAAAGCAAAAATTGTGTAAACAGACCTTTGATTTGCGAGGTTCTAAGCGAGTGTGTGTTTAAGCTGTTGGAACACTATGTTTTTGTGTTGGAATCCAGGGATTATGACACCTACATCAATGAGGACAGTATGTTTCACAGACAAAATAGGGAAGAAAACATTGAAGCAAACCTAACTTAACATTCAGTGCTGCACAATTAGAAGTCCTGACATTGTATGGTTACTTTAAAGTTTAAAAAATCTTCCAGTACTATTCACAGAGAGTGGTTTTGAGGGCACACACAAGTATATATGGCTTGTTGATGTTTTCGTCAGCTTAACAGATCTACAACAGATTGTAAATGGTAAGAAATGAGTCTGCTGGTAGGCCTATGCTCTAGAAAAGGATTCCCCCCCCCCCCTTTTATGTTTTTAGCTCTGCTGACCAAAAGTCACAGAGCTTATGTGACCGCTCATGTCTGTCTGTCCGTTTGTCAACTTTTGCTCATTCGTGTGATACCGTCCACAGTTTTGAAGTTAGCCCAATGTAACTTTCAGGACTATTAGGATGTATGAAAATCTAAGCCGAGTTTAATATTGGTGGTGCCACCTACATTATTATGTAATACAGGGGTTAAAAAATGAAAATATTGTGAACTCTATAGCATGTAGTGGGATTGTGGGGGAGGTCAAAGTCTAAGTTGCTAATGATACAAGTGGCGCCACTTATAATTTGACAAATTATGAGCTAAAATGTGTTTCAAGATGTAAAATTCCATATTTGGAAAAGTAAAAGGATTGGACTTGCCTTGAAGTCACCATGCCTGTAAAATTGAAAATGTGATTTTGTAATGGCTGGGTGTAGCTTGGACATCAATGGCAAAGAGAATTTGAGCCTCCAGATCAAAATTGCACTTGATTACATAATACATAAAACTGGACTTTGGAACCTGCTTTTTGGGTCACTGTGACCCAGTAGCTAGGTTCTTTTCGATATTGATGGCACCACCTAAAATATTATGCAATATAGGGGTCAAAATATGAAAATCTTGTGAACACCCTTGCATCTTTAATCTTAATAAGATCTTTACCAAATTTGTTGAGATTGTGAGGGAGGTTGAAGTCTAAGTTGGTAATGATACTGGTGGCACCTTCTATAATTTGATGGAAAGTATGAGCCAAAATGTGTTTTAAGATATAAAATCCATATCTTGAAAAGTAATCGGATTAGACTTGCCAAATTTATAGGATATATAGACAATGTCCAAAGCTTGAATCGTATATAATGTTATTGTCCTTGACCTATTTTTGTGAGGTCACCAAGCCTGTAAAGTTGAAAGAGGTGATTTTTTAATGGCAGGATGTAGCTTGGACTTCAATGGCAATGTCAGCACAGCACCAGGCAGGCCTATGGGTCTCTTGTATAACATAATCTCAAGGCTGTCCAACTGGAGCATTGTGGCAAAATTATGCTACAAAGCTCTTCAAAATTGCAACAGATTTTCTCAAAAATAAGGGCTTCTCATGTAAAGAAGTGGAAAAAAATGCTACAAGGTAAGAAAATTTTGCTACAGATGTTTTCAGCTGGACAGCACTGAATCTGGGTGTCCCTTGATCTTCTGTCCCAGGGTCACCGAGGACATAAACTTAAGGACTCAATCATTGTTGTCTTGGCACATGCAACAATATTCATCACAGGAGTTGCACAAATAAGCTATGATTACATGTGGAGTGAAGTGCCATATGGTGGAAAATTTCTTTATCTGTTCAGAAGCCACTTGAGGACTCGCAACTTGGAAATGAACAGGTGCAATATAGCCAAGATGCCAGCAGAGCATTAGGCCCATGGGTCTTTTGTTTGTTTTGTTTATTTTTTTTCTTCAAATATGTGATTTTTTTCCCCCTATCATCATGTTCCATGATTTTTCCTGAAACAAAAGTAAAATTAACCATTATTGCATGCACAATTGCCATGTTTATTTCAATCGTATTATGGCAAACACGAATCCTGATGGAATTATTAACCCATTCTCCCTATCAGCATCCAAAATGGCGGACCTCTTGATCTGACGATGGAGCAATATGTGGTTTTGGTTTCACGCCAGTAATTCAACCTGTGAAAACATAACAAACAGAGCTACCACCTTGCAGTTCATCACATGGATTACATACATACATGTATCACACACCAAAATGTTTGTAACAATTTTTTACATCAAATAAACACCAGAAAATATGGGCATGAATTGGAAATTTTTTAACAAATTGCCATGGCAACCAGCTCTCTGTAGTACTACTTGCAATATCATTGCATATACACAGTGTTGACTCCAGCTGAACCACTGTGTATACTAGTGCCAGTATGCATACCTTGATGATATTCACTTGGAACTCAAAGCATACACTGTTTTTTCAAAAGCCAAAATCTGCCTTTCTGGTTGGCAAATTATTGAAAATACAGCTCCAGGCATTCCTAACCTATGTGTCCTATTTTATTTGCACTCTCCAATCATGATGTAACCTCAGCACAGGCATAATTACCCCCGCATAACCCCAATCTAGTAGATTTCATTCAAGACATATTTACAGCCAACCATATTTTCAGACAAAAAGGACATCAGTGTAAGAAAGGTTTGAGAGGGCCAAAGAAGACAAGAAAAAGCACAAAGGACCCAGGAGCTCCTGCTCCGGCATATACATGCCAGAAAGTTGTTCCCTTCCACATTCTATCAGGAGCCCCGGTCACAGCAGGTGTCCGGCCACCTCAGGGGCTGGCCATTGCATGTATCACAGTGTATAGTTTATTCTTTCAAACGGTGGACTGCAAATGACAATCATATCAGAATTTACTATTTATTTTTTGGAAAGTTGGAATATGTGACCACAAAAACACTGTTCTTTTATGACTGCTGACCGAATTTGTCCGGTGTGCATGTACGAGAGGTCAAATAACATTTAAGAAGGCCCCATGCATTTGAAACATGACCGGTCACACCAGGTGACCAGCCACCGCTGAGACCGGCCATTGCAGGTACTACAATACGTGTACATATTATATTCTTTGAATCAGTAGGCTGCAAATGACAGTCATATCTATGAGAATATTACCATGAAAGGCTTACAATAGAACTTTACTTTTTACAAAGTTGTATCTGCTTAACTTTTCTTTCTTGGTTTCTTTCTTTTTCTCCCTTTTCTTCCTTCCTTCCTTTTCTTTCTTTCATTCTATGATAACTTTGTGACCTTCTTCAATGATACATGTAACTCATGTAATACTTACTTTGCAGAGAGAGGGGAAGGAGTGCTCTTCATCAACAGACAGAACTATGTTGGGCAAGTATAAGCATAAATCTAATCCAGTCTCTTCACTTCAGATTGGCTGCGCATGTAAAGAAAAATGCCACTGAACGTAATGACAAAGTGAACATGATACATTGTGCTGAACATCACGCAATTGAAATAAAACTGCTGTTGTCTTTATTTTCTGATACATGTTTTATGATTTACTACCCGCATCAGTAACAGTTACAATTTTTGGCATTCATTTATCCAGCAACTGATTAAATATCCCACACGTGGCGGAACCATTCCATTGTAGGGAACCTACTAAAACAAGTTGAATCTTTTATGACATTACGTCTCTGCTTCATATTTATTATTAGACCATGGAATTCCCTGTGGATATTCCAGCCTCCTATTGGACTATGGAATTCTCAATGGAAATTAAGAGTCCTGTTGACTCCTGTCACGTCATGTCATCACAGGTTTTTGTTACTTCTGTTTATGTCTCAACCTGAGAATCACGTGTTCCCTATTTATCAATGTGACAATGACACGAGGATACATCATGTTGGCTGGCCATGCATTTTCATCAAGAGTCATGTTTATATGGTGAAATATGGAATCAAAAATTGTTAGCTTTATAAAATAATGCTTTAGAGCATTTATCATAAGAACTCTTTGTTTTGTTGAGCAATTTGTGCAAAGTATACCTAAGACGTTGTGCACCTTTTGGAGGGAACTTAAGTTGCTTGAAGGCTGGTCTGCAAGATAGAATGTTTTGTGTGGAAAAACATTTTTGATTATTCATTTACTTATCTTTGCCCTTGATTTATGCCTTGGCCTAATTGTAGGTGAGTTTTATTGTTGAATGAGTGACGGAGGAAAGAGAATTTACAAAAAAGGAATGAAGGGAAGAGAGAAAATATCAAGGGAGGCAAAATTATATTTCTCGTTCGTGTTTGAAACGCTCGTAGTCTCATACGAGCCAAAAACATAATGGGTCTCCCCCTCTCTCCCACCCCCGCCTCCCACCATGGGATGAACTCATGAATATCAATTTGCATTGGAAATTGAAACTTTTAAATGGCTCCAACTAGGGCCACGTAAAAGCTGTGAGAGGTGAAACATTCTGATGGCAATGTTGGCTTGGACATGTGAACATGCTTCTTGTCTAACATGGTAACCCTCTTCTATATTCTTCAAGCAAATTGTAGAGTTTTCCTCATGATTTATTTCACAGACGGACATGTCTGTTAAGCATGACCAGAAGTATTATCAATGCAGGCATGCAGTGCTGCAAGAGTCCAGAATCATGCCCCCTGTATCAGCAAGTTTAATTAAAATTTTTTGGTACAAATGCTAAATTATTTGTTCATAACGTAAAAGAAAATTTCCTCCATTGAACTCAAATTTTTAAACATAATTTGAATGAATTTCATAGCAAAATAAATTAACTTTCCAGTAGCACAGTTATGAGAAATACAAGGCATGATCTTTCAAATGTCGCGGTGTGCTTCATCCAGCTTTATTTCACTGAATGCAACATGGCTTGTATGAAGTTTTTACTGAATTTGATTTGCTGCTTTCTATGGCAGTCTTTCTTTATCTGCTCAGTTAAGCTTTTATTGCTTTGGCCTTTATGTTCTAATAAAACAATATTTGCACTCCAGCACTGGCGGGGCAAGGTCCTTAGCAATCATAGTCAAATTTCATTCTGTCGCATACTCGGGTCCAGGCTGATTAAGTGCCCATTAATAAAACCTGCATAACAACTTTCAACTTTGTTATGCTGCAGTTTTGTTTGTGCAGATGATTAATATACGTGGTGAAATCCAAACTTTTGGGGGGGGGGGCTGTCGGTGACAAAGAAACACCATGAAGATATCATTTAACCACATAATATTATATGCAAGTAACACTGCATTGTTATAAAATTTCGGACACAGCCTAATGAAACTGAAACTAGTAATGTGCTGTGAGTGGCACAGTTTCAATGTGATAAATTGGTTCGGAAAGCGTCACCATCACCTGGATCAGATGAGGCCCTCGTTAATGGGATTTTTAGCATAGAAAGTGTCACTATTAAATTTTGCATGTATTGACCCACTGGTGCATGGCATATAATATTGAAGAATGTTATGAAAAAATGTTTGAAGTCTGCCTGTAAAGTTTAGCATGTTGAGAGATTTCAAAAATTAAACTTGTTATTTAATCAGGAAGAAAATTCTTCCTTTTTTACCTCAGCTGACCTGTCAGTCAGCTGAGGTTTTAGGAGGGTAAGCCATCCGTTGTCCGTCCATCGTCCGTCCGTCGTCTGTCCGGTCACAGTTCACATTTTCGACTTCTCCCCAAAAACCGTCGGCCAGATCCACTTCAAACTTAGTGGGGATGTGCCTTGGGTGGGTCTCTACCAGGTTAGTTCAAATGGTCACGGTCTAGTGATTTTTGGATTTTTTATGAATTTTTTTGTTCATTTTTGGGTGAAATCTTAAAAAATCTTCTTCTCCGAAAGCACTCGCCCAATTACTTTGATATCACACAGGAACACTCCCTGGGACTCCTAGTTCTTAATTTGTTCACCAGGTGGTGCTGCAATTTTTTTCTGTTTTTTATGCATTTTTGTGTGTTATAGCTATTTTCGACTTCTTCTCCAGAACCGTCACTCAGATTAAGCTTACACGTGGTGGATATGTTCGTTATGGAAGGGCCAAACAAAGTTGTTCACTATGTGGGAATGCTGCAGATTCCTGATTTTTAATGATTTTTTCAATTCATCTCCTTTGCGGTCAATGCAGCTTTCCTATTGAGTACCATGTAAGTCAATGGTCATTCTAATGCTAATTAACATTTTCGACTTCTCTAAAACCATCATCCAGATTTACTTCAAACTTGGTGGGGATGTACCTTGGGTGGGTGTCTACCAGACAGATTTGTTCCAATCGTCATGTTCCAATGAATTTTGCATTTTTTTAAAAAAATTTTTCAAAAATCTCTACAAAAGTTTTAATAGGAAAGTTTAACATGGGAATTTCTTGTAATGGTCATAACTTACATAATATTGGCCAGATTTACTTCAAACTTGGTGGGGATGTGCCTTGGGTGGATCTCTACCAAGTTTCTTCAAATGGTCACGCTCTATTGATTTATGGATTTTTTATGATTTTTTTTGTTCTTTTTTGGGGGCAAACCTTAAAAACTCTCATACATGAATTTTACTCTTCATTACAACTTGAGAACAACGTGAATTTGATGTTGCACATGTAAGTATTCTTCTATAAAGGTCAGACTTACTCAACATGGTGACCTTGATCCTTTCCCAAGTTCATAGAGTTGCAAGTGTGATGAATGTCAAGATCAGCTGAGGCATGGGCTGTTCACACAGCCCTCTTGTTTTCTATTGTGATATACTATACATAAAGGTACATTTTGATTAAAATTTTAGAATCAATTTTTTTTTTTTTTTTTTTTTTGGTGTGTGTTGTGGGGTTTTTCACATGTGTTCAGGGCATATATCCAAATATTGTGACATTAGACGATGCCTGGACACTGTTGAATTTAAAGTACAGTGTCCTGAATTTTTATCCAGAGACCTGCAACAATGATTTTAAAAGCTGAAATAGAAAATTGAGCTCTTAAAAGAAAATTGTGGCATTACTACTGAAACACAAAGGTACATGATTGTGTATATGATTATAGTGTGAACCCCTGCATTGTAACTTGCATCATTACAGAAGTGGCAGAGGAACCAATGCAGGTGGATAATGCAGAGGACCAGACTCCGTCAGTTTTGGAACAGGAAGCAGAAGCTGAAAGTGAGACAGGTATGGCAAGATAGTGGTGACAGTTGAGACAGGTATGGTAAGATAAAGTGAGATATCAGTGACAGTTAAGACAGGTGTCTTGTATAGTATAGAATAGAATACAATACAGGTGTGGCAAGACATTAGTGCAGTCAGACAGGTATCGCAGATAGGCAAGATATCGGTGACAGTTGAATAGAACCTTTTCATGCCCGGACCACTGAAGGTATGTATATGTAGATGTCAAAACTTAATTTGAGCTTTGATTTTGTAAGTTTTAGCACACAGCTGACTTTTGTGAGGGTCCGTCATCTGTCCACAATTCACATTTTCGACTTCTCAAAAAGCGTCGGCCAGATTAACTTCAAACGTAGTAGGGATGTGCCTTGGGTTATTCTCTACCTAGTTTATAAATTCAAATGATTGCGCTGCATTGCTTTTTTGATTTTTTTTATGAATTTTTGGCTCAGCTGATTTGTCCAGGGATGAGCCTGCTCAGGGAATTTTGTGTCATAGACTTACAAAAATTCCTGGATTTCTGGTTGAACTTCTAAAGAAAGTTACTTTTTTTCCCCGACTCAAATGTCGTTTTTCACTGAGGATGAGTACTTTATATAATACTCTCAGGGAATTTTTTCCTTAGTCAGGGTCATGTCTGTTTGTCAGTCAGTTGAGCTTTTAGGATGGTCTGTTGTCCATCTGTCCCCGGACGCAATGACTCCGCAAGGATTTGACTTAAGAGCTTAAGAGGTGGATATTTTGCATGATTATCAACCAAATTATGAACTAGGTTGGGATTTTAGATGGGTGACCCTGACCTATTTTCAAAGTCACATGGCAACTTTTAAAAATCATTGCAGATGCACTCAAGAAAGATTTGACTTAAAGAGGTTGATATATTATGTGATTATGTTTCTGTGTAAGATATTTGTAAGACTTTGCTTGTAACTGCAGATGTATGACCTTGACCTATTTTTCAAGGTCGCTTTGGCATGTCATGTAAAATTGACGCGGACGCAAGAACTCCGCAAGGATTTGACTTGAGAGGTTGAAATTTTGCATGATTATGTAACATAGTATGAACTAGGTTGGAATTGCAGATGGGTGACCTTGACCTATTTTTCAAGGTCATGCAGCCACTTTTTAAAAATCATTGCAGATGCCCTCATGAAAGATTTGACTTACAGAGGTTGACATTTTGTGTGATTATGTTTCTATGTGGACTTTTGTAAGACCTTGCTTATAACTGCAGATGTATGACCTTGACCTATTTTTCAAGGTCACGTTAGCATTTCGTCTAAAATCTATGTGGACGTGATAACTCAAGGAAGATGTGATGTGGGAAGTTGAAATTTTATGTGAAGATGTTCCTATATATGATCTTGCTTGGGTTGCAGATGGGTGACCTTGGCATATTTTTCAAGGTCATGTGGGTATGTCATCTAAAATTGACACACATGCAATAACTCTGAAAGGATTTGACATAGGGAGGTTGGAATTTTGCTTGTTTATGTTCCATAATACCAACTAGGTTGGGATTGTACATGGGTGACCTTGACCTATTTTCAAGGTCACATGGCCACTTTTTAAAAATCGTTGCAGATGCACTCAAGAAAGATTTGTCTTAAAGAGGTTAACATTTTGTGTGATTATGTTTCTATGTAAGACTTTTTTAAGACCTTGCTTCTAACTGCAAATGTATGACCTTGACCTATTTTTCAAGGTCACGTGGGCATTTCCTCAAAAATCAATGTTTTGAAATGTCAATAAAGAGTGTACCTTCACCATATCTGTAGATCATTGGAATCAGTATGCCTATGTATAAAAATAAGGGTGACAATAGTAAGGGCGCACAGGGAGACATTTGATTTTCTGTTGGAAAATCAGCCTGTTCAAGTTTTTTTGTGAATTTTTCAGTTCAGGCACTGATCATATAATTTTTTGACAACTTGACAACAAAATGTTTAAAATGATAATTAGCCACATGCTAACTGCAACACAGGAACTGACTGGAACCAACATGGTATCAAGTCGGTTAGTCTTCCTAATGTAAAGACAGTAGCTTTTTTATCAGGCCCACGCTGTCACATAGTAAGTTACCTGGGCTTATTAATACCAAGTAAAAATGAACGTGGCAACCTGGTAGTTTTTGAAGAGCCCAGGACAGGTGAACTGGTCAGACTCACCTATACCAAAGTCCACTGTTGTTTTTAAGTAAAACAAGACGCATCACCTCAGACTGTGTATCTTCGTCCTCGTTGCACTTGTTTAGTTTTTACACTTTACTTATCAGTTAATGTCCACATTCCTATTGATTACTATGTAAGTCAGTGGGGCTTGCAATGGTAAATGACCTTTTCAACTTCTCCAAAACCACTGGCTGGGTCTTCTTAAAACTTTGGGGGGATATACCTTGGGTGGGTCTCTACAAGGTTTGTTCAAATGTCATGCTCCAGGGATTTGGGGATTTTTTTATGGATTTTTTTGGCCCAATTTTAAATTCTTTCTTTTGTTCCTTATTGCATTTATATTGTGCAATACATGTACATGCTTTATGTTATACACATGCTTTGAAATAATAACTTGTGTCCCCCTCATGGTGCTGGGCAACAATGATGCACTCGGGCTTCTTCGAAAGGTGCTGCCTTCTTGTTTTGTGAAAAGAAAAGAACATTAAACCTTTTAATATATAAAAATATTTTAAGAAGCAGGTCTTAATTAAAAAATCTGCTTTAATTTTGACCATACTGCTTTCATGCGAACAGCCATTTGCCTCTTTTTGCCTCACCAGTGTAAGCTGTTGGCAAAACTAAGCACTCACTTTCAGGATGTCCGTTAGTGTTTAGAGTGGTAAGAGGGAAAGTACCCGGGGTAAAGTATACTTAACCCACCGTGACCTAGAGAATTTTGTCTTGTCCGTTTTAAGTCGGAAAACCATGATCATACTCACTTTTTGCAGGATTTCTTTCTTTTCAGTCTTTATCCAGTATAGTGGAAGAGGTGGCTTCCAGCTAATACCATAGTACACTTTACCTAATAACACCTCTAGTCAACTTTATGGTGCTAACAATTGTATAACTATTAACATGTTGATACCAGTGTCGGTATGGTGGAATAGTGTATGAATCTTTTCAGTTTCAAAGGAGAAGTCCGTCCATTAACAGAAAACTTCGGAGTGGCATTATTTCACTAACTACACTGGGTAGGGCTTTCATACTTGGGAAATAATTTATAGCAATGGTCATTTACAGATTTGTACTATCACTGTCACACTTCAAAGATGAGCATGTTCGTGTGTATATATGTGAATCTCATTGATACGCATTGAAACTCTGTCAAGTTATGAGTCATATGATAACATTTATTTACCTCATTGGCCATTTTGCATTAAAAAGTAAGTATATTCTCACTATATATATATGTATGAAAATATATATATATATATATATACACACATATACACACAGGGGTCACATTAAGGATTTTTCAGTCTGGGTCCATTGGACCCATCTTTCTCCATTTTCAGGAAAAATAGTGGGTCCATGAACTGAATCGATGGGTCCAGTCTGAAATTGTGCAAACTGGACTTCATTTGATGTAATTTGATTAATTGATTTTATTTGGTATAATTAACATATATCACAATGATAAATAAATAAAACATGCAGGTAACTTAAGCCTAGAAACGAACATAACATAGCTGTGTGTGCTCACGCAGGTAACTCATTATTATAAAATTTAAGATTGAATAAAAAGTTACCAATATGCCAACTTGATGTAAAAGGGTCTAAAAGTTGTTGACGGTACCAAGGATGGATTCAATCTACCCAGGAACCTGCTATTACGACTAAGCACATCCCTGGTCTACCAAAAATTGGTTGTGAATGGGGCTTAACCCCTAGCACGCTGCCACTCTGCCAGTATCTGGTGTTGTGCACAGTGTGCCACCGGACAGTTTTTTTTAACTCGCTTGCACAACAAGCGGCATGTGTGATTGAACCTGCCTGGGCTCTGTTATTTTTGCGATTGATTCCACGTGATGAAATTGTCAGAAATTATATGATTTATATTTCTGTGCACTTTCTATTTCAATATACCTGAAAAATTTGATACCGTAGGCGGTGTTAAGAGTCTGATCTTAATTGCGGTCACTTTTTTCACCAAGCAACACGGTAGGCCTACAAGCCGTGCAACACACAAGCGAGTGTACACAGCCTGTCACGGGCATGCACCCAGGTATGGTTTTCCGCTATACATTTTTTCGGCCTTCGATCATAAATTTTTTTAATTCCTATCTTGTTCTGTCATACAGATTTGTTCCATTCAAACATTTCAATGAAATCAAAACAACCAAATTTTGTTTAAAAAACACCAATAACCACGTGAACCAACGGAGACAGTGATGAACAACATCGTGTTACACTGTTAGGCTGGCTAATGCAAAATTTCGCTTCGTCCACGTGTAACCTTGCGATGACTAATCTGCGTATTTTCCTTGCCGTCTGTAATGAATTTTCACTCGTGCCTTTATCTGGGTCTAGATTTTTTCGATTGAAGTCATCTTGGTGAAAATATTATTTGAAAATTTAACATCTTAGTCCAATAATCTTTGTGTAATACGACTTGTACCTTCCCAACATTGCGGACATGAGGCAAGCACATGGGGAACAACCAATTTGATTGGACAGTGAGCGGCACGTGATCAAATCCACCCAATGAGGAGCCTGGAAGTACTCCCAGCATTTATAATGAGGTGAAGTGACGTCCATCCATTCCCATTCTGGCAAATTTTTGGAGGGATACCCCAGGAATATTTTTTCTTAGCAAATAAGAGAGCTTGTTACATAGAAAGACGAACATCAGAGGATTCCATCAGTATAATAAATAATCATGAGATTGATAATGGTCGATACAAAACACCGTGACCGCTTGGGGTAATTTTTGCAGTTGTATGTTTCAAAAATGCATCGCGTTTTTGTGCGTGTGTCCACAAAGACGCAAAATGACAATGTTTTATTAATTTCCAGGCGTCATTTTTTTATTTTTGGCGTCTATGACGCAGGACGCAAGCTTGATGTGACCCCTGTATATATATATACATACACTGAGATTCATTTCAATGATTTTGCAGCCTTACTGAGTACCGTTAATTTGTTAGACCATACAATTACATATGCATTGTTGAATTATGCTTGGCACATTCATGCCCCCTGGGCATGGCTCTGGTTATGACTTTTGTCTATTTTGTACTGTTGTATCTTGACAACCCATGATGTCATGTGAGGCATCGATCCTCTGGATCTTTTAGTTTGGTACTTGGTTCAATTTTGGACTTTCAGTACTCCCCTTTGTTGTTTTAAATTCAAAGGGGAGAAATTTTATCAAATAAAAACAGGAAAGAATTCTAGGCACACTTATCTACTCTTAGTAAGTTTAGAAAACAAGCTACTGTACATACAAGTGCATGTGGGTACATATAATTTGGGTGGTTATAAGCTTTTATGATGTTATTAGGGACACAGTCAGGATTTGTGAGTTGTGTTGCTGATGGCTGTGTGGTTATGGCATTTGTCAAATATGTCTTACATTTGCAAGTTGCAACAGTGCAACTATGATAGGATTTTTTTTTCTTTTCAGAAAAAGAAACACCTGCACCCACAGTGAAAACGAAGACCAACACAGAGTATTGTTTGGTGAGTGGTCTTTGGTTTTTTTTGAGGTAATATAAATTTACAGTCTAGGAGAGTAAGTTTGCGTAGTGCATGTACATTGCAACAATTCCTAGATTGATCAGCTGGTGTCATGAAAAGAGCATGTATTTCTTTTCAGAATATTTCAGCTGTTGCATCTTCAAATTGTACATTGAAATATTGTTCAGATAGTATATGTACATGAATATAGCCAGCCTTGTGAGGAATAGTAATTTCCATGTGATTTGATTCAGACATATTTTCATTTAGAGAAAAGGGCTTTGCCCTGTACAAATTCATTACCGTTTCAAGGTTCAGACATACAAGGGTCAGTGTGACCTGTGTTTCTGGTAACCAAGGACCAGCTAATCTTCTCATGATGTCTTCATGTTAGTGACACATCACACCAACAAATCTGGTCAGACGGTTGCCTGATAGAACAGTAGGTCTTGTGACAAATGACCATTATGATGTTTAACTATTGATTCAAAACCAGTCTGGTACTCTCTCCCAAAGTTTTTATCCATTACTTGGTCTTGCCTGGTCTTATGTATTTCATCTGTATATTATATATTTGTCAGGGTTTGATTTAACGGGCAAAAAGTATGCAGCAATTGCTGCTATGCAAAAAAGAAATTGATGTGAATATTTTGTCTTCTCTGAAAGTAATGACTTTACGAGCACATGTAACGCATCATGCAGGGCAGGGGAGGAAGGGCAGGGTCCAGCGGGGAAGGGTAGAGGTTTAAATTATGCATATATTCATGGTACACATGTATTTAATGACCCATGAAGAGCACCCAAAAATCACAATTTGTGTGAATTACAGTATGTGTCTAACCATACAATCGCTGTATTTTTTTCGTACTGTTATGAATTTTCACTCCTGTTTTGTTCTGTGTTACAGACTTGTGCCATTCAACATTTTAATCAAGCTACAACAATAAAATTTAGTTGCATGTTCTAAAAACGTGCCATGTCTTATATTTTTGTGATGTTGCGATCCGTGATCGTCAACAAGCATACAGTGTGTTTCTTAAACTGGGGCTTCGTCACCATTCCAGTCTGTACATTTTTAGCTTAGCTGACTTGTTAGTCAGCTGAGCTTTTGTGAGGGTCCATCTGCTGTCGTACGTCATCCACAATTCACATTTTCAACTTCATCTCCAAAACTGTCTGTCAGATTTACTTCAAGCGTGGTGGGGATGTGCCTTGGGTGGGTCTCTACCAAGTTTGTGTTAATGGTCACGCTCAAATCTTCTGCAAAACCGCTCACCCAATGCTTTGATATCGCAGAGGGACACTCCCCGGAACTCCAAGTTCTTAATTTGTTCCCCTGGTGGCGCTTGGATTTTTTTATGATTTTTAGGTCAGCTGACTTGTCAGCCAGCTGAGCTTTTGTGAGGGTCTGTTGTCTGTCTACAATTCACATTTTTTCCTTTTTCTCAAAAACCTTTGGCCAGATTCACTTCAAACATGGTGGTGATGTACTTTGGGTGGGTCTCTAACAAGTTTGTTCAAATGGTCACACTCAAGTAATTTATGGATTTTTTATGATTTTTTTTGTTCTTTTTTGGGCCATACCGTAAAAAATCTTCTCCGAAACCGCTCATCCAATTGCTTTGATATCACAGAGGAGTACTCCTGGGGACTCCCAGTTCCTAATTTGTTCACTAGGTAGTGCTGCCATTTTTTAGCTATGCTGAACAAAGGTGGCAGAGCTTATGTGACTGCTCATGTCTGTCCGTTCGTCCGTAAACTTTTGCTCGTTAGCGTGATACTGTCCACAGTTTTCAAGTTAGCCCAATATAACTTTCAGGACTTAGAGGGTGTATGAAAATCTAGGCCGAGTTCGATATTGGTGGCGTCACCAACACTATTACGTAATAAAGGGGTCCAAATGTGAAAATCTTGTGAACACTCTAGCATCTTTAACTTTTGGTGGATCTTCACCAAATTTGGTGGGATTGTGGAGGAAGTCAAAGTCTAAGTTGCTGATGATACTAGTGGCGCCACTTATAATTTGACAGAACTTATGAGCCAAAATGTTTTTTAAGATGTAAAATTCCATATTTGGAAAAGTAATTGGATAAGACTTGCCAAATTTATATGACAACATCAAAGTGACTGATATCATTAATTATAAAGTGGAAGGGGAAAGCACCCCATGGAGAACGAATTATTCGTGCACCCTGTAGAAATGGACTGAGCACAACATGCAGCAGCAGAAAGCTGCAATAGTACAGTCACTGTTTAGAAAATACCCATTTACATATATATTAAATTGGTATATTTTTTTTCAAATTCAGATTTGTTACAAGTACATGGGTACACGTCGAGAACATTTGGATGATTCCAGACATGCACAGGTAAGTACTTTGTCTGCCACAGGTTGGCATTTAAGAAAAAAAAAAAGATTCAATTTTTTATTTATTGTAATTTTTCAAGTCAGGATTTGTACATATATTTTTGTTTCCAATTTTAGTGTTAACAAAATATGTTTGTTTCTACGAGATCCTAATTTTACTTTGCTGGAAAAGCTATGTGGAGTCTGACCGTGCACTGCTCAGTTGAGCAATCCGCAAATAGATTGCTTCCCCTGTCAGATCTACCGCAGCCAGTGACTACTGCCCTGGTGAAAAAACCCGACCTGTCAAACTCATCCATTTGGCTGCTTTTATAGACTTTAATACTCCCCACCAATGTCGGATATCATTACTGAAGCGCATAGCGCTGAGGTCATGATATTTAATGTAGGTCATAGAATCCGCACAATCACTAGATGGAGAGTATTAAAGTCTATTCTATCATGGCTAGACTTAATAAACTTGAATGATTACCCCCTATGTAGCACTTTTCACATAGTACACAGGTCTACCAGCCACCTTGCTGATTTCCGAATGAAGTGGCACTCCATTGTAATCACTGCACGTGGTGCTGAATTATCGCTCTGAACTCAGGTGTTCATAAGTTACTGCAAGCAAAGAGTTCCATCGACTCTACCAACCTTAGAGCATCACACACATAAACATTTTTGGATTATGATTAAACACTCGGTTCAATTTTAACATCACATTTGGGATCGATTAGAAATGCCAAAAAGTGGATACGGTAGGTCAACTATTTCAAATGGAAGTTAATTCTGTCAACAGGTGGTGCTACATATATATAAACAAAGCCTTGTGGCCTACCTTGAAAAGTTTTAGCACCCCAAACTCTTTGTTTCAAATTTAAAGCATGGAAACACACAATTATAGTGTCCTTTGGGTAGATACATAGGCGCGCGACAGTTTTGAAAAAATATCACCTGCCACAGGGCAAGTAGATTTAAATAGCCACTTGTCTGAATATGACATTGATAGTAAAAACAATTTTTTTATCAATCCATAAACAAAGGCCCGGACAAACCATTTATCTTAAGTTGCCACTCCTTGTTGCTTGTCGTAATAGAGGGGTCAAAATGTGAAAATCTTGTGAACACTCTAGCAAAAATCTATGTTGGATATACACCAAATTTGTTGGAATTGTGGGGGAGGTCAAAGTCTCACTTGCTAATGATATTAGTGGCGCCACCTGTAATTTGATGGAAATTATGAGCCAAAATGTGTTTTAAGATGTAAAATTCCATGTTTCGAAAAGTAAGTGGATTAGACTTGCCAAATTTATAATATATATAAACCATGGCCAAAGGTAGAATGTTATGTAATATGAGTGACCTTGACCTATTTTTGTGAGATCACCATGGCTGTCAAGTTAAAAGAGGTGATTTTGTAATGGCAGGGTGTATCTTGGACATCAATGGCAAAGAGAATGTGCACGATCATCACAATAAGGTGACAAAAGAGAGAACTAAGATTTCGTTAGGCTCCTATTGGATTAGATGTGCCAAATTTATAGTATGTATGGACAAAGTTCAAAGCTAGAATTTTATATAATATCAGTGACATGGACCAATTTTTGTGAGATCATTATGCCTGTAAAGTTGAAAGAGGTGATTTTGTAATGGCAGGGTACATCTTGGACATCAATGCAATGTCAGCAGGCCACCAGGCTTATGGGCCTTTTGTATTACATAATCTGGGTGCCCTTGACCTTCTGTCCAAAGGTCACTGAGGACATAAAGTTAAGGACTCACTAACTGTTACAAGTCTTGCCACATGCAACAATATCCATCACAGGAATTGCATTTGAAAATGAGCTATGATTACATTTGGAGCAAAGTGCCATCTGGAGGACTTTTTATACACTAAATGTATAACTTTATATGTTCAGAAGCCACCTGAGGACTCGCGACTTTGAAATGAACAGGTGCAATATAGTCACGGTGCCAGCAGAGCATTAGGCCCATGGGCTTCTTGTTTTTTTTTGTTTTTTTTTTTTATTGCAGTGTGCACAGATATTTGTAAAAGTTGCTCTAGCTTCTCTGGCAATGCAAAGCCCACTGACCAAGGCTATTATTAGAATAGTAAGGAAATAGACTGTACATTTTTTCTGCACTTGCACCCGTATTACCTAAAAATGGGTCTGGTACAGACTAGTTAGTGTGGTTGTCCATACAACCCTGCTACTACCTGTGTTGCTTCTGATTGGTTGTTGAAAACCCATACTACCTAGTGTCGAAATTATTTTTACTGCATGTACATGTACCTTGTAACATCAATAATAAGTACTGTGTTGTTGATATGAAGTTTAACCGTTCTTCAGCTATTAATTTTTTGGGGGTTAATTGTCCATCATGATGAATTTAATCTTGAGATTGCCCCATAAACAGGATCTACAGGGCATCCACATCGATGTTTATTTAGATAAACAAAGACATCGTATGCTCATTTCCGGTTAATCAAACTGCCTATTTTTGCTGTAGAAACAATTTTGTTGTGTAAATGTGACGATTTTATTCATACAGACTTCTAAATTAACATCTCATCAGTTGTTTTTGGTACATTTGCCAATAAAAATCTACAAAACAGTGGTAAATTTGATTTGCGTATTTTGCGGCCTCAAACTTTGTACAATTCTCTTTCCTGTTCGAGGAATGTTTGGTATCAATGGAAAAGTCAGAAGCTCATCAATTCATCATACTGCTTTCCTATTGGGTTAAATCTTTATTCCCGCCTACCAAACATTGTTATCTTGCATGAATTTTATCTCCAAGTAAAAATCTTAAGAATTGAAGGCCGCAACATTTTTGCCCAACTTCAGAGAGATTTTTGTCCTGCTAGGGCGCTGATTGGCTGCAGATCATGCAAATAAGTTTGCACTTGGCACTTTCAACAAACAAGGATCATGAAGACGATCATTCAAGCCAATGGTACATTTATGTTTTCATGTCACATAAGTACCGAAATTTAGACATATCAACTGTAGATATTTTTTAAAACATTCAGAATGTCCCTGGTGAACTGCTGAAAGAAATACAGAGCGGAAACTGCATGCAACTGATGTTAAAATGGGAAACTTATGCACTGGTATGCATTGTCAATCAATCTCCGTGATGGTCCACACTGAATAAAATCTTTGTATGTTTTTTTTTTCGAAGAGATACCACAATGTTTAGATAATTTTGGCGCTATTACTAAATAGTTATAACGGAAACCCTTTAACATGTTGTACATTTGCAGGAGAATGTGCCATGTTACCATGTCTCGGTAATTATGCGCACTGAAAGTTGATCTTCGGCATGTGCTTCATTGGGTAGATAAACTCGCCTGCAGTATAGAAGAGAGAAGTATCTTTGGCCAGGTTTTCTCGCGTGCAGCAGAGGAAGGGTTAATGAAAATGTGTACTGAACAGTAATTATAAGTTTCTTTTAGATGGATAAATTTTATTCACCCTCAGAGAGCAAAGTTAAAGTCCATTTTAAATTGCCTGGTGGAGCCATGGTTTGTGCTGATACTAATACTGATCAAAGATTAAAATGCAGCCATGTGACTGGCTCTTACCCACTGCCCATGATAGAATGCCCCGCAATATCTTTTGAATATGTATAATACCCTGAAAACTCTCCTCTGCACCAGCTGAAGTGATGCTAATGATTATGTTATGAAGTGCAACCTCGTTAGGAAGTCCTGGGAAGTGCATAAATTAATGCACTGCAGTGCTGAGTGTCTTGGTGCTAAGCAATTTAACCTTTTTTAAAGTAATGCAGGTAGTGTTGTTGAAATATGAAGATAACGGTTTGTTGCTTTTTTTTTTTAGCACCCAATTAAAACAAAACCACCCATGTTGGCCTTGCTGAGGTAATAGAAATTGTTTTGAAGCAAGACATCTTGACTTACATAAACTCAACATATATCTTCATGTGCATCCTGTTTTGTTTGGGTTACCACTCATGATTATACTATGAACTGGCATTTTTGTTGTAAGAATTACGATGGCCAATTACTAATGTGAACTTGCATTTTTTTTTAATGTTATTTTTGGTGTGGGGATTACCAGTGGTTAATACAGTGTGAACTTCTTTTTATTGCAGAATGTGGAAAGAGTGGCACATGGGGGTATGTACATCTGATCTGTTTAAAGTGCATAATAATGTATCACGTTTTAGATACATATATATATTTTGTTTTGTTCTAAATATACATCAGTTGATACCCTTGGAAGTAAGAAATGTTAGCTCATGCCATTCTTAGCTGATGGGTACTTTGTACGTGAATCACGGTTTATTGTTTTCATCCGGGGGGGGGGGGGGGGGGGAGGGTAGCTCTGCTGACCATAGGTCACAGACCTTACGCAATCAGTCATGTCTGTCACTCCATCGGTCTGTCCATCCTGCTGCAAACTTTTGATTGTGGATGCAATACAGTCAGCAGTTTTTATGTAAGCCCGATATAGCTTCCCGGATATCTAGGTCCTCAAAGTGTTGAGAGGTAAGAGGGAGAGCACCCGGGGTAACGTATACTTAACCCACCTAGAGAATTTTCTCTAGTCTGTCAAGTTGGAAATCCGTGATCATACTCACTTTTTAAATGATTTCTTTCTTTTCAGTCTTTATCCAGTATAGTGAAAGTGGTGGCTTCCAGCTAATATCTTGGTACACTTTACCTCATGACACCTCTAGTCAATTTTATGGTGCTAAAAATTGAATAAGTACTAACCTGTTGATACCAGTGCCGGATGGTAGAATACTGTATGAAGCTTTTTAAGTTTCTAAGGAGACGTCTGTCCGTCCACAATTCATATTTTCAACTTCTTCTCAGAAAAATGGCACCATTGTATTTACATTTTCGACTTCTTCACTGTCGTACTGAAGTATCCATTGTAAACTGTCGTAACATTGTCATACTGATCATACACGGTAGTACTGAAGTACCCATTGTACTCTGTCTTAACATTGTCGTGCCGATTATACACTTAGTACTGAAGTGCCCGTTGTACATTGTCGTACCGATAATACACTGTAGTACCTAAATACCAATTATACATTGTCATACCAATAAGCTTTGAAGACACACACGCTGATCTGCTATGCAGAAAATCATCTTTTCAAGTTCCATCTGTCACCATGTGACACAGAATAGATTTAATATCAAACTTGTTCTGCTCTTGCAGAATATCCCAAGAAGAGGCGGGCCGCTAAGATGAGTCCATTTGTGCACATGAGAGGCATGGTGGCTGAACTACAAGAGGATATTGGTGCTTGTACAGAGCCTTGTGTAGGTAAGTAAAAAAAGATGAGAAGAAGCAATGAGGTGCAGGTGCAATGTTAGAAAAAATGGGGAGGGAGAGAAAATGTATATATGTGTATAATATATGTATATGGATACATGTATTATATACATTATGTATAAATAAATGTATGTAAAACATCAAATATATATTTTTAGCATTTTCTTGATGCTGGTGGATTTAAGTCCCCAATTCTGAAAAAAAATAGCAACTCAGTACATATATTGCATACCGTGTTGATATGCCACTTGCACATAACTACCTCCATTGAACCGTTCTTTTTTAAGAATGGGGATTTGGTCGAGTGGATATGTGCTTTTCCCATTTCAGCTAGGCGACTGGTGCCAAAGGTTGCAGGTTCAAGTCCCACTGGTTCCAAACATAAAATATACACACTATACATGTATATATATATGTATATGTATATGTATATGTATATGTATATGTATATATATATATATATATATATATATATATATATATATATATATATATATATATATATATATATATATATATATATATACACATATATTTATTTGACAGCTCCCCACCCCTATCCTCTGGAGGCCACAAAAATTATATTATTGTTTGTCTATGTTAAGAAGTTGATGTACATAATAAGTATGATATTATTAACTGAATCAACACATAAAGCTAAAGCATGGTAATTAGATCATGCTTATGCCTTTCTTTTGTTGAACTGTACAGGCATGTCTTGGCATCACATTTGACATGTGATTTCTGATTAAATTGTCCATGTGTCCAAAATTGGACATATACTCTGGACTTGTAAGTTAGTATCTTGACCTAAAGGTCATGGGTCCCAGGGTGTATCCTCAGGTATTACAGGTGATGACATACTTTACTCCATATGCCATATTCAGTGCAAAGTTTGTCGGGCTTTATCGAACGTGAAAAATATCTTTGTTTTAGCACTTTCCCATCAGGGTCCACGGTCCCAAAAATTATCGTTTGACATCCAAGTCTGTGTATGATGCAGACCCCTGCTTCATCTTCATTGCCATGGCAACATGGGGGGGGATCTTTTTTCTGCCAAATATTGACACATGAGGGATTGCAAATTACAGAGTCAGCTGCCTTCTAGTCTTTGTCTTTTTCCCAGTTCCTGCCAAATGGAGGAACAGTTTGCTGTAGAGGAGGACAGATAGGTGGTCATCAGACGGTGGTACTGACTGTCATTTTCTCCTTTGTGTACAATAGATCAGGATGCACCATGTGTAGGGACTCTTGTGTCACTGTCAGTTGGCTGCGCTCTCACCAGCCTAGCCACCAGGCCCAATGCTTTTGGGGCTGGCAACATAAGAAATACAAGTATGGCCTATCTGAAATAGTGCTGAGGTCAAGGCCACAGGTTTTGGCCATTGTGTCATGAATAATATTTTACTTCTGGTCATAATTTGCAGGGGTTAATTATGTGATCGAGTACTTCCACGAGGACCCATCAGTCAGTCGTGTGTACGTGTGTTATCTCTGCGAGAAGGCCATCAATAAGTCGGATGTTGTAGGTCACATCACATCTGCAACTCATCGACAGCAGTTCCTGGTAAGTTTTATGATGAATTCTAACTTGGTAGCTATAACAGAAATGCAATTCCTGGTGAAGTTCTCTGGTAAATTCTAAAAACACACAGTTATTACTCTGACAGTTGTGCAGTCCCTGGTAAAGTTGCATGGTGACTTATAAATAGAAGTACATGTAGTGATAGTTCTCACAGAAGTCTTGTGGTAATTTTACATGCATATATATTAGCTTTATGATAACAGAAATATTGTATATACATGTCTGATATTTGACATTCTGTAGAAAACTTAATAATCAAAGATTCCCCCTCTATCATCTCCAGTTTCTATGATTTTTTTAACAATGGAATTAAAAGTTTTGAAATGTTGCTCAAATGTAGATGTGGAGAAACAACTTTGCCAGTGATCTCCAGAAAAATAGTTTTGTTTCTGCTGTCTTTGGCGCGTGCGTGTCATTCATTAGTCCAGACATCATTTATACTGTGCCTACAATTTAAAAGTTCACATTGGATTTGTGTGTGTGTGTGTGTGTGTGTGTGTGTGTGTGTGTGTGTGTGTGTGTGTGTGTGTCATTCATTAGTCCAGACATCATTTATACTGTGCCTACAATTTAAAAGTTCACATTGGATTTCTTTGCACCCAAAGATGTTCATCTTAAACGGAGAAGATTCATTAGTCCAGACATCATTTATACTGTGCCTACAATTTAAAAGTTCACATTGGATTTCTTTGCACCCAAAGATGTTCATCTTAAACGGAGAAGATGGGCAGTGTTCATTTACAGTTGATCATGACCTTGTTCTTTGCCTCTGGGTTTATTGTTGTCAGGCCAGCCATAATGCCTTTAGAATCAAATATAAACTTGCATGTTTTTGTCAGCAGTTTAATAGTGTACTTCAATAAGAATCATCTGATGGTAATAGGCAAATTATCATTTTGGTCACAAGTTGCTTTGGGGCTGTTTTTGTCAAGGCCACACTGATTCAGGTTTTGTGTGCTTGCATAGATCACTTTTTGAGGTCGACACTTACTGATGTTTACCATTATTTTAGGAAGCTGCTGAACCAGAGCTCGCACAGGAGATTTCAAAGTTGGAAGACCAAGATGACAGGGAACGCCAACTGAAAGAACATGCAGCCAAAGCTGAGGAGGAAAAGGGACGAAAGCAGTTGCACATCATGATGTACTTGGCAGGTCACAGGAAAGCCCAGAAAGGTATAGTAACTGTTTTGAAGCCTGTCATCTTATAACCCCTACCGGCACAGGAGGTGTCACCGTGTGGTGGCTGGGGTTGTAAGACGTTGAAGCTTGTAGAAGTTGAAGTCACCATTTCGATGCAGTGATCATGTAAGATATTACAAAGAATGTGAATGTGCCTTCTTGTTTATCCGCAGCTGCTTTTGAGCAATCTCCATTGAGTGTGCTGCCAGTTGGGGTAAATAAAATCAGGAGAAGGAGAAAACAAGGCGGGGAGTTTCCAGAACATACAGAGTCAATCGGTAGGTGAATTTTAATGATAAAAGAGACCAGGACTAGTTTCAGATTATTATTACTACCTGAATTGGGTATTCCAAACAGCGACTACCTTCAATTTGTAGGAATTATCCATAACTGATAATCAGGGAGAAAAAGCAGTTTATTAGTTATCAATGGCACACCTACCAGTTCATTTCAATAGCCGTGTCACTTTCGTTCACCTTGTTTCAAGTGTGGCAGGTCAGCTTGACCATGCCCTGCACCCACTGATAAGACCCATGAGTTCCCATGATGCTCTAGACACAAATATGAATGTGTTGCCATAAAATTAACCCAGTCAGTCTGTGAACATGAGAGGGTCTGAGGGGAAAGGTTATAAAATAAAGTGTGTTGCAAATGCCGCCCCCAAAGTTCCTGTTTTATTGTAGCATGTCTCAGCACAGTGTGCTTCCCAAGGAACCTTGGATGTATTTGGAATCAGGCAAATTGTCTGAAAAGGATTATGTTAAACTTTTACTTCCAAACACATGTATAGCATTTTTGTTTCCTAATTTCTGTTCTGATCCTTGCATCTTGGGGGATCAACATGAAGCTGAACAAGGCAACTTTGGGATTATATCTTTTGCCTTGAAACTGTCAGTAAATTCTGCATTACTGAGCCTTGTAATGTTTTATATGATTATCAGCTCTCTGTTCTGTTAATTTTTCACAACTGAGCACTGCATGGTGACTTCTGTTGTCAACAGAATGTTTAACTGTCCAAATCTGTCTGTCTTTATGTGCATGCAACAGTTGTCTTTGCTGACAGCAGTATTCACAAAGGAAGATACAGATATACATTGTTAATTGTTCAAACTGTATTAAAAGGTTGGCATCTGACAACCAAATATGAACAGGATGGCAATGAGGATGAAGCATGGTACTGCTGCAATCTCTGTGGGCTCCTGTGGATGTGCACAAGTTCCTACGAAAACCACATGAGGTGGAAACCTCACAAGCGTCGCTACATGGTAAGTTTTTGAGGTACATGTATGACAAAACAGACAATTTTAGGTTATTGTTTAGTGGCCCCTTTTAAGAGCATTCTCCAAGGGTACTGTCTTGTAAAAAAAGAAAAACAAAAAAGAGAGATTCTGTATGCTTGTTATGACCCTCCTCCGATAGGAGTGGCCGTGAACAGGGCCCCACTCCTATCGGAGGAGGGTCATTTAGAAATCGCTTTTTCTGTCCATTGTGTCCGCCCACTCACTTCACAATCATTGTTGGTACATAAGTGCAACATAATAGAGACGTCCGTCCGCTATTCAAGTCTGGGCTATATTTCGCTTTGCCTTGAACTTAGATTAATGAAACTGCACACACAAGTGCATCTGGACATAAGGATGTGTCATGTACCAAAAATAGGTCACTAGGTCAAGTATCTGGGTCACAGTGGCATAGTCTTGTAAAATCATGTTCAGGCTAAAATTCCTTTATTATTTAACTTACTATCATGAAACTTATACACACACATATATCTTTACCTGAAGGTGTCATGAAACAAAAATACGTCACTACGTCAAGTATCTGGGTAAAGGTGATGCATTCATGTAATCATATCCAGAGTATATTCTTTTACTATAAAGTGACTTTCATGAAACTTCATACACACATATATTTTGACCTAAATGTGTGTTATGAAACAAAAGTAGGTCATGGGTCAAGTATCTGGGTCACAGTGATACATTCATGGAAAACTACATTACACTAAATGTCCGGCCTGTTATTCTGTTGTCCTTCAATGAAGATTAATTAACTTTACACACTGGTGCATCTGGACATAAGGGTGTGTCATGTACCAAAAGTATGTCACTAGGTTCCGTATCTGGGTCACAGTGACATATATATGCTGTCACTGATCTGGGACTTCTAATACAGTACCTGTACTGGTTTAAATGCAATGAACTGGACTGTGTCAATTATGACACTTGCGCATACCAGCCTCCATTGAAAGATTCTTTGTAGGAATGGGGATTTGTTGCAGTTAGTATGTGTGTTTCCCATTTTTGGCTGGGTGATCAATGCCAAAAGTTGCTGGTTTGTGACCCGTCCATTCCATGGTCGCAAAATACATAATTATACCCTTGTAAGATTGTGTCGCTACTATAATTCCTTTACTATATTACTTTGTTTTATGAAACTTCACACATAAATCTTGACCTAGAGGTGTGTCATGAAAAAACCAGGTCACGAGGTCAAGTATCAGGGTCACGGTGTTACAATCATGTAAAACTACATTACACTTCATGTCCGGGCTGTAATTCTGTTGTCCTTTGATTTAGAATCATGAAACTTTACACACCTGTGTATCTGGACACAAGAGTGTGTCATGCATAAAAGTAGGTCACTAGGTCAAGTATCTATGTTACAGTGATAGCCTATTTTTATTGACTACAGTCATTCCAAAATGAGACCTGTGATTAGCAAGGTTATAAATGAGGCAAGGGAGGCATGGATCCAGTAATCTCTGATTGTATTTTAATTTCTTTTTACATGTACAGTGAAACCTCCCTGTACCGAACACCCTTGGGACTGGAAAAAAGTGTTCAGTATAGTGAGGTGTTGGGTTTAGGGAGGGTTGATAGTATTGAAAGAATGTATTTAGGACCGAGAAATGGTGTTCAGTATAGAGAGGTGTTCGGTATACGGAGGTGTACGGTTAGAGAGGTTTTACTGTACTTAATTTCCTGAATTTGTTATTATGGTCCAACCATAATTAGTAAATAATTTAGTAAATTTGGTTTCACATGATAACTTGAAAATTTGTTGACTCAGACCTTTTGTATTGCACATGGTTTTAGTCCTGCATAAGGTCTCTGATGAGTTCAAAGATGGGCGATCTCAACCCAATTCCCAAGGTCACAGAGCCGTTTTAGTGAGTGTGGTTTTCATGGGATAAAGTGAAAAGTTTTTGACATAGGCCTTTCATATAGCCCTGCATACATACTTATAGTCTTGCACCAGGTCTTGGGTGAGTTTGAAGATGGGTGATCTTGACTCAAATCCCAAGGTAACAGGGCTATTGCAGTAAATTTGGTTTTCATTCAATAACTTGATCAATTTTTGACATCGTTCTGATCATTCATCAATTCCACTTTATTCATTAAATTCCATGAAGATGTCAATGTTTGGTGATCACTAAACAGTTCTTCCCAGTGGCAACTTGACAAGATGTTTTAAATGTGAAATTTGTTGCATTGAATATAATTTTTGTATAATAAAATTGTTTTGTCATATTCTAAAAAGACTATTGCTTGGAAAAGGATATATATTTTGGTTCACTTGCAACAATTTTTTTGAGTAAGTAGAAATTCAAAATCATGCCTTACTTTCTTGCAGGATCAAACAAGAAACCTTATTTTGTGTTTACACCACAGACTTCTGATAAAAAGGCATTCCCTTCCGTGATTGGTTAATGTGTATAAAATGTTCCTTGACATTATGTTACACATGCCAAAGTGAATAGATTCCTATTAACTCATTCCATACTATGGTCACAGGCCTTGGTCAGTTGTTCTAGGACTGCCTGGCAAGTCATGCTGCAGCTGCCCTTGCGGCTCTTTTCATGAAGAATTTGAACATGCAATTGTCTTCTTAAATCTAGGTAAATATACCAAAAAATTAAGGACTGGTATGGAATGAATTAATGAAATTACCAAGCCGGAGGTAGGAAAGTCCTCTATTCCTGTGTAACTACAGTATACTGTCTTCATGTTCACAAAGTTAAAATGCTATAGAACCAAGCATGTAAGCTTCAGTGGGAAATGCTGTTCGAAGCATCTTTAACTAACATAAATGTTATCTTTTTACCATGACTGCTGATAGCATAAAAACCAAAATAAGCAAAAATTTGTACGCATAGTGCATTGTGGACCCAAGACCACATACAGATATATGTATGTGGTTGTTAAGTTGTATCACATTAATTTTATCGTATTTGGACTCAAATAATCACGGGAAGCCTTAAGACAAGACAACAAGATCAGGCACAGAAAAATGACAGCAGTGCATTTAGATATGTGGAAATGTCTAAAGGAGGCAGTCAAGGGGCAGTCTTCAACTGTGGGCCAATTTTTTTGGAGAGATTTCCCTACAAATACTTAAATGGTTGATTCACTCTAATTGAACATAACTACTTTCAAATTGTATTGTATCCACACTTTAGGCCCAGGTGTATGATAATATCAGAATAAAATACCTGTCCTCAAACCCATACAGACAAAACCAAAATCTTTTATGGTTGTAGCTTAGTTGCTTGTGGTGTGATGAATTTGAAGTGCATGTATTATCATTAAACTCCAAGCTTATGGTGGCAGTTTTGGTGTCTAAAAACCACCAAAATATTCTCATGCAGTGCTGTTTTTGACTTGCCTGAATGATGCTATGGGACTCCTCTCATGAAGAAAACATGCTTTATGTATTGTACATGCTACATGCAGATATTTAATTATGCCCCCCTTCAAAGAAGGTGTGGCATATAGCTTTGCTCTTGTTGGTTGGTCGGTAGAGAGAGACTTTGGTTTCTGCACCATCACTCAAGAAGTTTTTAAGATAGGACTTTGATAGTGCCCAGGTATATGCTCCAGTATAAGGGCTAGGCTAAGTATCAAGATGGTTTACCATGACCCCATTTCCAAAGTCACGGAGGTACTGTTATAAGTTTTGGTTTCCACAGGATAACTAGAAAAGTTTTTATGACGGGACTTGTATATTACACAGGATTATAGACCTTATCCAGAGCTAGGAGGTTTACCTTGACGCTATTTCCAAGGTCATGGATGTACTGTTGTAAGTTTTGGTTTCTGCATGATAACTAGAAAAGTTTTTAGGATGGGACTTGTATATTGCACAGGATTATAGTCCATATCCAGGGCTAGGTCAAGTTAGAAGATGGGTGACCGTGACCTAAATTCAAGGGTCACTTCAGTGAGCTTGGTTTCTATTGTAACTAAGAATTTAAGTTGACTTCAATATTGAACATAATAGTAGTCCTCAATTAGGGCTTGGTGAACTTAGAACATGGATGATGTTGATTAAGTTTGCAAGGTCACCAGGTCAGATTGCCGGTCGATAGAGAGACTGTGAGTTCCACACCATAACTCAAAAAGTTTTTGAGGTGGGACTTTGATAGTGCCCAGGTATATATCCCTATACAAGGGCGAGGTTAAGTATAAACTTGGTTGACCTTGACTGTTTTCCAAAGGTCATGGAGGTACTGTAGTAATTTTGGTTTCAGCAGGATAACTAGAAAAGTTTTGTTTGATAGGACCTGTATATTGAACAGGATTATACTCCTTATCCAGGGCTAGATCAATTTTGATGATGGGTGACCTTGACCTAAAGTCAAAGGTCAGGAGGTCACTGTAGTGAGCTTAATGTCGGCATTGTGACTCAGAATTTAAGTTATGACTTCAATATTGCACATGGTAATAGTCCTCAATTATGGCTTGGTCAGTTTAGAGGATGGGTGACCTTGACCAAATTTTCAAGTTCACTGCCTAGAGTCCTATCAGTGAACTTGGTTTCTGCATGATAACTAAAGATGTTTTTCACCTAGGGCTTTCGTATTGCACAGTAATATAGCCATGTATAAAAGATAGATCAAGTTTGAAGTGGGAGACCTTGAGCCAATTATCAAGGTAACAGAGCCACATTACTGAATTTGATTTCTGCTTAATAACTGCAGAATCTTTTGAGCCAGAGCTTTCGTTTTGTAGGTGTTTATAGTCTTCTATTAGGGCTAGATCAGCTTCAAAGAAGGTTTACCTTGACCTAATTTCCAAGGTCTGAAGGCCACTTTTGTGAAGTTGGTTTCTACATTCACTTCCTACGGTCAGGAGTGCCCCATTTAGTACTGTCAACAGGGTAATGAGGGCAAACATGATGACGATATTGGGGCATCTATGTTTTACAAACGTGTTGTGTAGGAAAGTCCTAGATTTGAGGGCCATGGCCATGTTATGTGTCTGAAGATAAAATCAAAAATCGAAGCTAAATTTCTTGGGCACATCTGAGGTAGAGCTGACTATTGTTATCAAGGTTTGACTATTTTATGAATGTAACAATTATTTTATTACATGTTTCCTAGGAAAAATACCACAAAGATCTAATGGCCCAGTACAGTGAGGAAATGCAAGATGATGGACCTGACAAAATGGATGCATTGACAAAGTTCGTGCACATGATGAAAGAAGCTGATGGAGTGAAACCTGTCCAAGTTAAGAAGCTGATTATTCCATTTCCTGATGAGACAGGTAACTAGATACATGGGATGGGTTAACCCTTTCTTCCCTAAACTGGCCAAAACTGGTTGATGGGTAAATGTCTTTTGCTTCAATTCGATTATGAACTCAGTTGTAATTCAGAAGGGAAAGTATTAACATTTTACTGGACAGTATTACCTGTCAGGATCACCATGTTTTCATACACACACATCTGGGCCTGTTTGCCAGGTATATTCACACATTGGATTTGTGGTTGTCGTTTCATGGAACTACCCCTAAATGGTTATAAAAGTAAAGTTATATTTGGTTCAGTTTTAACATTGCAGGCATAGGAATGCCACAGCGTGATAAGTTTGCACACAATTCATGCCTGGGAATATTCTACATACCACCCTGTGGTGTGACAGTGTACATGATGTAACCATGGTAACAGGCAATGCTTTTCTTTCTTCTGTCCAGCATACAACCAGCACTATGGCTGGGATTACATAGCTATGTGAGGTTTTGCCATGTCAAAGATACAATGTACATGTAGTAGGCATACCTTTAGATATTCAATTGAATTCCCAGTAATGTTGAAGTATCACAGTAGTATGGCTTTTTGTTTACGATGAATTTACGATGCAAATGAGTGTAAATACATACAAGTATTGGAGTGTTGTGTTAGATGGGAGTGATGGGCTATGTAAAAACATTGAGGTCATACGAATATTGTATTTTGCTGCAAATTTGGTCAATAAGATTTTTGCAACATGGATTGAACATTTTAAAACAATAACAGAGCCAGTTGTACATTTGTATCAAGCTTGACTTTTGTTCAGAGATTAGAATCATGCATATGTTTTCCCTTATTTAGAATGAGTTAGCATGGTGGTGGTAAAGAGTGGGCACTTGCCAGTTCTGTGTGAAAGAACTTGCTCAGTGGTGCGGGTATTAAATTACCCAAAATAAAGAAATAAGCAAGCAAACAGAATGAAATAAAATAGAGCACTCATGTACGACGACTGTGGACTTGGCAAATTGGTACTTGTATGAAGGCTCTGTTATGATAAATTCGACTGCACAATTTTATATAAAGTCTGTGTAAATGTACAGGGAAGTCAGGAAGTTGTGTGAAGTCTGAACTCTGTAAGAAGAAAGCTGTCCACACAGACCATTCTTAACCCTTAAAGTGCTTATCACTGCTATAGTTGCTTTCTCATTACTGTTAAACATACAGTGGTTAAAACAGTCAAATTCCGCATGAAGATACCTTTCATTCAAATACCAGGAAGCCTTGTCTGAAGCAAAAACTAGTCTTAGTCAACAGCTTTCCTTGGGACACTTTGCACTCAATGTGCACAAAGTGTCGGGAGGAAAGCTGTTGACTCAAGCTTAAATCAGCACTTTAAGGGTAAAGTTGTCTGTATAGGAATGCTGGAAGTTAACCCTAAGCATGGTGGGCAGTTTTGGGATCTGGTACAGCCTGGCAGCCACTGGGCTTTTTTTGTTTTGTTGCACAACATGCTGGCATAAAAGTGCCGTAACATGGCTGGGCATCCTGTAGCACTGTAGCACCAAAGTGCTACAAGAATGCAGAAAAGTGCTACAGGGAAACATGTTGTACCATTATGAAGATAGGAAATTTAGACTGACTGTGCTACAGGAGGAAAGTTTGATGCTACAAGCATTCTGACACGTGCTCAGTCCTGCGTAACTTTTATATTTTTGCAATTCATGCAAAATGAGCAACATGACTTTCATTGAGTATGACCTTCTCTACATTTCTGTGTGGTTTCTTTGTCAATTTAAACAAAAACCCATGGCCTACACCCTAACAAAGTGAACATATCGATCTCAATCTTGAATTGATCAAAACGGTCAAGCCTGTGTGAATACAATTTTACGCATTTTCCTTGGTTAGCATCACAAAGGATAGCTCCTCTCAAATTTTTTCTATAGATTAATTGTGTCATAATTGTCATTAAATTATAGTGGTAGAATTAGTTTGTTGCTGCAGTAAATAGTCGATAAACGCACTGTATCACAGTCACTGATAAACTGTCAACATGATCAACACAAGCAGCAGCGGTATTTTCACCCTAGCCATGTTTACCTGTGGCTGGCGTATTTTTACTCTCTTCCATGAAAAAAATGGATCCTCTGCTCTATTGCATGCAAAGACTGGCAGTATGTTATCATTCTGACCAATTTGCAGTGTTAAATTTTGTTTCATGCTGTCAAAAATTGTCTGTAATCATCACTTTTGTCCATACAAATGTTGCCCATCCTTCAAGCCAGACTGCACAACACGCGGTAATGAGTACTCCCGAACGAAACATTGGTTGAAAAACAAGGGATTTGATTTAATGGCAAACACCATGTGATCAATTCTGGCCCGCTGACTGACCTAGAATATTCTGTCGAATCGTCTTTGGTAGTTTCCAACTAAAATAACGATATATCTGTTTGAAATAGAAGCAGTTTTGGTGGGAGTTTCCTGTAGAATACTTTTGTTTCAGCCAATGGGAGAGCTCTTTCTTCAAATAGACAAGATTCTCAGCATTCTGACCATGTGAAGAACATGGCAGGTAGACGAAAAAAGGATCGAGACGGCAACAATGAAATCACCCTATTTTTGCGCAGTTTTGCAAAGTTACATCATTGAATTGTCACAACAACAGCTCGATCATTGATTTAAATCGTCTTAGAAGGAAATTATTCATTTTTAAAGCAAAATCGAAATAGCCATCGGCAAGAACTGACTTTTCTCTACAATAAAATGTGCGTGCTTACATGCAAGTAAACAACAACAGGTATTTGAGATGTCCTTGAATCAGCCACCTCAAAAGTTTGAGTGTACTCTACACTGGTGGCAATATTCAATGGCGTGCTGTGCGAGTGCACTCGTAAGTGGCATACTAGGAGTTAAACGGTAAGTGGGTTTACCAGGAACGCAAATCTGGTATCATTAGAAAGAGTTGACCAATCAATGACATTTTACAGTTGATTGATTATAGTCGATACAACTGGTGCTATTTGTTAGGATGCCATCTCACACCTGCTGGTCCAGAACCAGTAAATCAGTCAATGCCATTTTATTATGCCCTCCTCCTACCAGAGGAGGGGCATATAGAAATCGCTTTTTCCGTTTGTGCGTTCTGCGTCCATCCGTCCGTCTGTCTGCTATTCATGTCTGGGCTATAATTCTCTTGTGCTTCAGCTTACATTAATGAAACTTTATACACAGGTGTATCTGGACATGAGGGTGTGTCATGTGCCAAAAATAGGTCACAAGGTCAAGTATCTGGGTCAGTGACATATTCTTGTAAAATCATGTCCAGGCTATAACTCCTTTACTGTTTAAGTCGGTTTCATGAAACTTAACATGCATAAATATGTTGACCTGAAGGTGTGTCTTAACAAAACTAGGTCACTGGATCAAGTATCTGGGTCTTATGATACCATCGTGTAAAACTACATTACACTTCATGTCCACACTGTAATTCTGTTGTCTTTCAAGTTAGATTAATGAAACGTGACACACAGATGCATTTGGACATAAGGATGTGTCATGTGCCAAAAGTAGGTCACTAGGTAACGTATCTGGGTCACAGTGACATATTCTTGCAAAATCTTGTCCAGTCTGTAATTCCTGTACATAACTTAGCTTCATGAAACTTCACACACACACATCTGGACATAAATGTGTTTCAAGAAAAAAAGTAGGTCATTAGGTCAAGTATTTGGGTCACAGTGATGCAATCGTGCAAAACTACATTACACTTCATGTCTGGGCTGTAATTCTGTAATCCTTTAAGTTACATTAATGAAACTTTACACACGGATGTATCTGGACATTAGGGTGTTTCACATCCCAAAAGTAGGTCAAGTTTCTGAGTTACAGTGGCATATCCTTGTAAAATGGTGTCCAGGCTATAATTTCTTTAATCTTTAACTTAGTTTCATGAAACTTCACACATTCATATATCTTGACCCAAAGGTACATCATGAGGTAAAACTAAATCACCAGTTCAAATATCTGGGTCACTGGTATATCCTGGTAAAATCGTGCCCAGACAGGAATTCCTTTACTCCTTAAGTCAGTTTCATAAAACTTCATACAAATATCTTGACCCAAAGGTGTATCATGGAACAAAAGTAGGTCACTAGGTCAAGTATCTGGGTCATGGTGAGGCCTTTATATAATGTTGCAATACAGTCGTTTGTGTCCAGGCTATAATTTGCTCGTCCTTCAACGCAGATTAATAAAACTTTACACACAGGTGCATCTGGACATAAATGTATGTCTTGCAACAAAAGTAGGTCAGTAGGTCAAATATCTGGGCACAGTGGTATATCCTGGTAAAAGCATGTCTTTTTACTTTTTTCTCTGTTCATGACTACAGTAATTCCAAAGGAGACCTGTGATTACCAAGGTTATCAATGGGGCAAGGGGGGCATGGATCCAGCAATCTCTGATAGCATTTTAATTTACTGTTGCTTGTAGTAGATGAATCTGATCTGGATTGGAAGAATGTCAGGTCACACCCAATGGTGCAGAGAAACTATGATAAGCTTGTTCGAAATGAAGCTGGCAATTACTCATTGGTATTTAGCCGTAAGGAGCTGCCTGCAACATCAGAAGAGGTGAGTATGCTCTGTCCATGGCTGTTACATGTACATCAACTTTATCATACACCTATCCAAAATCACTGTAGATTCACTGGCAACAATTTGACTCAATTACCAATTCACTGGCTTAAGAATACCTTTTCCTCATTCTACAGTATCATCTGATAGATAGCACCTCAGTGTTGCTGTCATAGTCTGCGCTGTTCAGTGGATTCGTGGAAATTGAGAGTTTTTGTCTGTTGAGAACATTGTGCAGGAATATGATGTGGATGTTTCACTAGGGTGAGAATTTGAAGGAAGAATACAAGTCATTGTGATAAAAACCAGAAAGACTCCAGGAAGCTGGGTCTGAGGTGGAAGTCCCATCTTATAAAAAATTCAGTTTCATTTGTTTCAAAGTTGATGACTTTAAGCCTTATTAGGAACTTTGAAGTCAATTTTTGGTATATCCACATTATCTCATAGAATCAGCCATGTCCTGTTAAGCACCTCCTTATTTCTTGATTCAGATCTGCTTAATTATTTTCTGTTTTGTAATCTAAATGCAAAAAAGTGAAAAATATGTTTCAAAAATAAATAACAAAATAATTTTAAAAATCAACCCATATATAAAGTTCACTGTATTTGAATTTCTTCTGAGCCCCAGACACAAAAATGGAATGATATGGTACTTAACACGTATCTCCATTAAAACCATGTGTGAGCAGTATCTTAGTCCATTATTGCACCCCCTCCTGCTGTAGGAAGAGCATACAGTAAACACTTTTTCTATTTTTGTGCGTGAATCCATGGTACTTTGTGTCCAGGCTGTAACCCAGAGGTCTTTTGACTTAGAATCATGAAAATTTTCACACGTGTCTGTACTCAGGGGTGTGTCATGCACAAAAAGTAGGTCACTAGGTCAAGTATCTGGGTCACGATATGGTAAGGGGGGCATATGTCAAGGAATCTGTGAATCTGTTCAAATTTCATTTAAAACATATGGATACAAGCCTTTTTGAAATTCATTTGGCAGTTTTAGCCACAATGATCAACAAATGTACACCATGGTACTTTGCAAGAAGTAGGACAACAAGCTAGTGTGTCATCAAGCAGACATAGGCCTAGATAGTGAATATGACAATGTGAGGATATATGCTCAAAACTGCTACATTTTTACAACAACCACACGTCGACACACCAGTGTGCCAGGAAGTAATTTCCAATTTTTTTCTTTTTTTAAATGTCTATTTAGAAAAATATAGGTGTATATTGGGCTTACTTTCCATAGGTTTTTACTCATCATTAACACACAATGCAGGTCAAGGT